>VWPW01006329.1:0-32500 GCA_013389825.1 Crypturellus undulatus | reverse complement strand
AGTTGTTGAATGTTTAAATGTCCACTCAGGTATGAGCCAATGTCAAAAAAGGCAAAAGAATTCAAAAACGTTATATCTACACATTTATCAGGCTTTATTTTGGAAAGGGTAATGTTCCCATGTGTTAAATTGTGGTCAAGTTTCCTTCTACTGTAGTTCTTTCATGTGTTTTTAAAAATGTTGCTACTTTTTATAGGTTAAACCTTTTTTGTTGTTTTTTTAATCAAAAAATACATTCTCCACCTTCTTGATATATAATTTCTTAACCCTTCCATGTGGTTTAGTTGCCGATTCATATTTTTTAATTCAAGAGTTAGTTTGGTACCTGTGGAGAATGTTACAGCCTCAGAAATTCTGTAAACCCCACAGTCAATATACCTTGTGCAGAACAAAGATGTAAGGAGTGCATAAATGACACTACAAACTTTCCTGGACAGTTACCTGTTTTTCACATGTGTGTTTTAGAAACAGTATCTCTAAGGAGAGAGGTAAAGCCCTACTCAAATGTACTTTACAGACATTAGCACTGCAAATATCTAATATTATGTAGATACTGCTCTAGTAGCTGCTGAGCTTCTTTTATACAATAACAGAGAACAATTAATTCTAATTCAAGCAAGAAGTAATGAGCCTAAGATGCTCCATGTTCCTCTGCCAAGCTTATAAACCATGTAAATAGTATGATTAACACAGAATAAACTTTTAAAAATCAGGTTGTAATGCTGTTTTAATCTTGCATATCTGTGTTCTACACAAGATGTTCCTGTGTTCTGTTGCAGCACATGTACAGTTAAGCATCTAACACTGTCTGCACCAAAGCCCACTCTCTAAATTCTTTGGCATTACACTAAAGTAACTTGAAATAATAATTAAGAAACTTATGGTGTTTTGAGAGAGAAAACAATACTGTATCAAGCTGAATAAGCTATCTGGCAAAACAGAATGAAATAATTAGGCTATCTTCTCATGGAACATCTTGTTATGTCCACAAGGGAAGTCTTGAAAGACAGGTAACTAGACCGAAAGTTTTAAAAAAAAGAAAAAAAAAAAAAAAGAGAGAGAGAGAGTGCACGAGCGAGCTCACCTTAAGTTCCAACACACAAAACCCCCTTATTTAGGCACTTTAACCACCATGTTTTATACCAACAGGAGGTTATAGTATTTTCCTGCAAATAACTCTGGGAGAGGCTAATTGCTAGATAATAATTTTTAAAGATCATACAGAAAGTAGGTACGTGTAATGATTACACTATATGGCAACATAATGTCATAAATGGCTACGGCATTCAGGTTCTTAGGAACCGCACACATTCCTGCTACACTATGTCACGATGTTTCGCATTCAAAGAATAAAAAGAGACATACAAACATTACTGCTCTTTAAAGAAACTTCTCTGAAAGGCTAGGCAGCTAAGCAGCATGCACCTGCCCTCTTGATTTACAAACATTTCCTTTAACCCGCAAGTTGTTAATTTAATATATGTATGTTCACAGTAGAATACAGCGGGCAATTTTGACCTACTATAGGTTTTATTATTCACTCCTTTCAGCATTAACTATATCAAACAGAGAACACGCTTTTACAAATGAGAGACTTTAAAGGGTGACTTGGTTACTAAAACTCTTCCTCATGTACTGTCTTAGTAAGCTGAAACCATGTACCTGAGTGGAGTTGGATAGTTGGTTTTTCCACGGCTCCTCTGCGCTGCTGGTCAGGTTTGTGCGGTTATGAGGTAGAGAGAGTGCGTTTCGCTGCAGGTAAGGCACGTTTCCATTACTTCCACTTTCTGTTATGTGATTATTGCCTATCAAAATAGTGTCTGTACTACCCAGCGTTCTGGCTGTGCTGCAGGGAATGGCGCCTGCTGGAAAGGGTCCATTAGCCAGAGGCTGCCCAGGGCAGGCGGGACGGATTCCGCGCTGAGCGACGTTAGGCACTCTGGTTAGAGCAACCTGCGGCTGCTGACCAGAGACAGAGTTTGTAGGCAGTGATGAGTCAGCTGTTGGCCCATTAGGAATTCCAGTAGATCGTACCTGTGCAACTCCTGTTTGTCTCATCTGACGAAGATGAACAAAGCACAAGGACATCAGTTACAAAGTTTAACAAGCAAAGGCTCTAGAAGTTTTTTAGCTTTACTCTGCTGCTTAATTTCAATTTCACAGAGATTTCAGGACCTTCCCCATTTCCTCCGAGAGGTAAGATGACTGTCAAGCTCACAAATGGTGCCTGGTGATTTTTAAGGTAAAGCTATTGGTACACTGCTAGGCTCTTTAGGCTCAGTTAGTGTCTTAGTGCTAGAGCTGCGCACTAAGAGAGAGAGAAGTGAACAATGAGAGCAGGAGGGAAACGCTGTAAGATGACTTACCACAAGTGAGCATTTTTTAAGCATGACTACTTTTAGATGTGTCTGCTCATTTTAATTTGAAAGTGCAACTTAATAAAATTTTACATTATCTGGTAGTCCTATAATAAACAGAGCTAAAACGTTAAGTTTCAATCAGCAAAGCACAACTAAACATTACACAACTTTTCAAAAAAGATGACAATGAAGTGTAAGAATTTAGAGCATTCAAGAAGCAAGACACCATCACTGACAAAAGTTTGGTAGAATAAAAAATATTTTTATTCTCACCTGCTGGTGTTGCTGCATCAAGACAAACTGACTCTCCAGCTGTTCCAGCATAAGTTTCTGTGCTGGATTTAGATTATTTCGGTTTGCACGCAGCTGTTCCAAGTGCTGAAAAAACAGCAGTACAGTTCAGGATCATTAAAATTGCATGCAGTTTTAAACCCTTTCTTGTATATATTACAAAAAATTATCAGCAAAGGCAAGACTTGTAAAGCCAAAACCATGACTGAGATTGCTGCTGTGACCTAAACATCTTTCCAGACATTATGCTATAACCAAAACTTATTATTCTTAATAAAACTAGGAAGATTTCCAAAATGATTTGAGCATGCAAGTAATACTACAACCAGACTAAAATTAAACGAGCCTGTAGTGTCAAGGACAAAATATCTTAAAAGTATGAATGTACATAATTCCCTTTATCATCAGGTAAGTATCAATAGTTTTGTATTGTGCTATTCTTGCATTAGTATTTTAAAGTACAAAATAAATTCAAGTTATTGTCACACAGGAAAATACCAAAAAACAAACCCAGAAAAGTACGCAATTTATTACAGAATACAACTTCTTAAGATAGCAGAGTGACTTCATTTACAACTCATAATTTAAGCATTTATTACTGCCATTCTAATTTCTATATTCAAACTACATGGCACACACAATTATTCTTGCAGTCAGGCTGTTTCTAAATGCTCTGACATTAATGTTAAAATTGTGGAACAACAAAAGTATTGTCCAAGAAGGAGGGGTGTGTATGGAGAGGAAGTCTAAATCTGTGCTATGCAAAAAGCAACACACAGATGTTGTTTGCATTGACTGTTCTTAAATACTGAATTATTGTACATTGTTTTAATTTCTTTCTTGAAAGCAAGTAAAATAAAACAGGTTTACTCTAGTTTATGTATTAAGCAATGGGTAATTAAACCTGCTTTGATTACATGTACTTTCAAACAATCAATTAAGAAAAACATTCAAGGTTATCTGAAAAACGGGTAAAGACAGCTGATGATACGAAGGTGAGGAAGAACAAAGTATCAGTTCCTAGATGAATATTATCTTTCATTCAGGCGCTCCTGTTTGAGATGGACTACGATGAATCAAACTAATTGAGACAAGTAAACGGTGGAGAGGTGACTGCAAGAACTCTGTGGGAGCAGCGTGCTGTGCCCACGCACAGAAGCTACAAACCGTGCTCTGCTGCTCTTAAACACATCTGATTAAAGTAATGAGAAGTAGAAAGACTAAGTACTACATTTAACAGCAGAGGCAGCCACGCTTTCCTCTCTAGTCTCTGGTGTGGGTGCAAAGGCTTTGGAGCAGCACTGTTGCTGCTGCCCAGCAGCTCTGTGCAAGCAGTACCATCCTCTGCTTGTACACTGAGAAGGGAGGGAAAGGGACAAAAACACATCCAAGGCAGAAAAGCTAACACTGTTCAGCGGAAAAAGAAGAGCTGAAGAGTCGTATTGGAGCTCAAGGGGAATATTGCTCTGCCAATTGCTATGCTATCTATCTTGGCGCTATATTCCCTTCTATCTTTCCTTGCATCCCTATTAGTATCCTTGATAAACGGCTGAGACTGTCCACTTAGGCCTGAGATTCAAAATCTCTAATTCCTGCTAAAGTTCACTGTAAGCACTAATAAACTGAGGAGACAACAGAACATGACGACCATAAGACTTTAAAAATAAATCTAACATTTCTTATAGAGATAGCAAATGATCTTAACCGCAAAAATAGTAGTACTGGATTTCATTTAAACAGTTGTGTTTTGTAGAATGTGTAAATTATTTAGGCAATGTGATAAAAGAAGCTATCTCACTTCAAAAATCTCACTCAAAAAAGAAGGTCTTGCAGTAGGTCTACATCTCTTTCAAACTTCCTGATGCTATACTGTGCAGCAAACTTTACTTGGCACACAAGAGTGCAACATTTTGCACATGCATATTTTTAAATTATCTTAAGGAGAAAAGAATTACTTTAATTTCTTTAGTCTTTAAAAATTATAGAAGTCGTAAAATAAAAACATTCTTTTTCTACTACAGACCACTATTTGAATTGGAATTCAGTTGATTCTTAATAAGTTTATCAAATTCACTGATCTTACATATTCCATAGAGAAGCTATAAATATTGGCACAACTTTTATTACACTACCAAGTCAAAGTTTCTAAAGATCCTTAAGATACCTACCTGTAATTTCTGTGGTGTCAAGCACCAAGAATGAATTTGTTGCTGTACAGGAGGATGTGACACTGTATGGCCACTGCTCCAAACATCTGAAGTATTCTGAGATAAAACATTACATGAAAACACATGAATATCCAAGGGTCAATATCATTTTTTCTAAATTTTAGACTTTAACTTATTCACGAAAGAACTAATCACATTTCAATAACAATTTAAACAAAGAATATATGAAAACAAGTCCAACCCTCAATCTGCTATTCCCATACAGTACCAGAATACTTATATTTAGAGGAAAAAGTAAATGATATTTAATACCATGAAAACTAATCAAATCAAATAAGTAATTAAATGAAAAGGTACACTATTGAATACTTGTGAATACTGAATACTACTGAAGACTGAATACTTGTATCTACCATAACATTATTACGTGATGATGAAACATTTGAATTCTAAATATAGGCAAAGGCAATAGACATGATGACATGGTTGCTTCACTCTCTAACTTTCATCACATTATGATTGTACTTATTCAGAGGTTGGTACAGTACAGTGCCACCAATCTCCTTTCTGCATTCTAACCTCCTAATGAAACACGTTACTGAAAGAGGTTTCCTAAAATTCCTAAAAACATTCCCCACCTTGATGCCAAAGGATTAAAATGTACCGCACAAATTCTGTGCATATTTCTATAAAATTTGGGCTGGGGGCTCTTTAGTTCATCAGAATATATACCTTCGTTGGACTAGATGTTCTTTTCCTCTTGGCAGGACTGGTCAGGTCATCTACTTGGCTAGAAGGAATCATGTGTAGTGGCAAGGATTGCTGTGAAATTGGTGTTTGAGTGAGGCCTAGTACAGGTTCAGTATTTGGATGATGAGGTTTACATGCCTAAGAATCACAGAAGGAAGACAAAAATATGGTTCTATGTATTCTTAAATCTTCTCTTTAAATTACATATTTTAACAGCCCACATATTTTAAAAGGGCTGTGCAGATTTACTGAAGCTTATCTCAATAACTGAAAAATCAGTTTCCATATGGTCATCAATGGAGGAATGTGTACCTTTCATGGAATTATTAAACCACTGTAGCATTTCTATTAAGATGAAATCTTTCATAATCATGAAAATCCACAAAGGTTCTAAATTGGTACCCCCATATTTCTCCCGTATTATAGGGAGCTTTTTCTTGATCTAGTATCCCTTTGCAAATAAATCCAAGGCTTTTCATGAATAAAAGCCAATCCTGCGCTCAATAAAATAAGCTTGACCACTATAGATTTTAAAGAACCCTTAAAGCTGGGCACCTGCAGAATATAACCCAACTTCTCACCTGCTGTGCTGTGTTCATGGCACCCTGCCTGGAGGTAAGCTCTGCGGGGATTGGTAGGCTCCACGCCTCCTCAATACTAGGAAGTAATTTAGTTTTATTCTGTAGACTACCTTGTGGAAGGTTACACAACTGAGCCTAGGAAAAATTATGTAAAAAGCAAATTTAACACAAGCCTACTTTATTAAGAGCAAGTCCATGAAATCTTCCTAAATGCTGTAGCTAATTACGTCTTAAAGAGAGGATAGATTTAAAATTTGGCGTTTTAGAAAGGTGCTAAGTATAAAGAGGGTAACCAGAATATAAACCTTTGTGAGAATCAGAACAAAGACGAGCTCTGGATTCAGAGGTCTCATAATTCTTTTTTTTCTGAAATTGCAAACAAGAGTGAAAGATAGTGTGTGTATGTTCTCTCTATATATGCTATGAGAACTTAAAAAATGTAGACAATACAAAGAAAAAAAAAGCAAAGTGATGTAGAACAGTATGTACTGATTAAATGTGTAAAATAGCATTACTTGTAAGGAATTAAGTTCCACTTAAAAATGAAGAAATAAAATATTACAAGCTATGATATGCTTACAATACACATGACAACAAGTTATACACACCACAAACAATTTTAAATTAAAGTTGTGTGTTACTTTTCCCCTCCCCTCTGCTGTGTACTTGGAAGAGTATTTGCCTTTTCTTAAAACACTAGTTTTACCTGTAAATACTTTATCCGTGCTGCAAGTGCAGAGGTATTACTACAATTTTTGCTCCTAGTTGCGTTTAAGTAGCATTTAATGGCATCCTGAGGCTGGTTGCAGGACTCATAGAGTGTGCCTAGGTCCATCCAGGCTGCAGCATGGCCATGGTCCAATTGTACAGCACAGATATAGGCCTGTAAAGCATCCATAGGCTGATTTTGCTGTTGATACAGCACACTGAATAGAAAGATTAGTGGAGTTGAAAATTAATAACAAAGTCAGAACACAAAGAAAGCAAATATACACATCCACCCCAAAACCCTTAATAAACTTTGCCATTATATAAAGCAGAATAATAAACATGAACAACATATTTTTAATATCTTAAGCACACAAAGCTCATATACATATCATATTTGATATATTAAAAATATTGAGAAAGGAAATATATTTTTAACTTCAAATCAGACATGTCTGACAATAAAAAGGTAGAAAGTAAACTTTACAATCCACTTGAGAACACAGAAGAATTTAAAGGCTAGTATTCTTCATTAATATTTGTAAGTAATGAATTGTAACACTGTATTGTCCTGTATCATTCTTACCCTATAGAACACCATGTATCTGCACTTGCTTCTGATTTATCAATAGATTGCCTATAAGATATAAAGGCATCCTGTACTTTCCCGATACTTGAATAGCACCTAGGAGAAAAAAAGAAAAAAAAAACTTGGTAATATTTAGAGAAAGAGATCACTGAGCAATGCTCACCAAGAGTGGACTGACACTCATGCAAATACACACTCATCTAGATGAATCCAAAACATCTGCTGTTTCTGAATGCCCGGCACAAGCTGACTCAACACAATTCTTAACCAAAATGTATTCCTGATTAGTTATTTGAGAAGCACACCAACGCTGCTTAAATGCTAGCATTTGTGAGGAAAACAGAAGTCATACAACATATTGAAGATGTATATTTGTTGCATTTGTGATAATATTTAATAATATTTACTTACAGACAACACTGTAAAGAAACAACGAAGCTACCTATTTCATCAAGCAAATTGTTATGAAACTTTATGTTCTACAAGAAGTGTTTCATAATTGTTACGGAGAAAATAATTCCACTGTAATGCTCCTTGTTCACCTGGAAAGCCTTTCCTGTGCATTTCTTGCATCTCAAACAAATTTTAAAGTAATAAACAACAACCCAGTTAGATCTACTATAATCGGAGAACATGAAAATTTGCAAAAAAAATTGCTATTCTGGATTTTTTCATAATTTCTTACTTGAATATTGTGCATATATTAGACCGTCAAAGGTATGTTAAGCAGAAATATCAGAATTCAAAAGAAGACTGCAAGAAGGAAAGGGGAAGGGAATGCCTATCTTTTTAACAAAAACATTCGAATAAATAATACCAAGAACAACAACAATACTTATTTACAATAGCTATTTTCTTTATATTGCTTGCAGTAAGATCCCACTGCAAAAAAAACAATTTTCAAAGCACATATATAACAGAAAATATTTTATAATAAAAAGCCAAAATAAAACCCAAAAACAAAAAAGGAAGAAGAGTAAGAACGACATAGACCAAGATCGAACAAATATGCCAACTACGCTAGAATCTCACAGGTTATTAAGGCACACTAGGAAAGAAATACAGTAAAACCCAGTGGTGCTCTGCCTAGAGGTATCTGCTGCTGTGTATCACTACTAAGTATTGATGGAGAAACAGGATTTTAGCCCAGTGAATTCCCTGGCTCATTTTCCCTTTCTCTCAACTTGTAGCCTGGCCTTTTAGGTTTCACGTTCACTGCCTGGGCCTCCCTCAGCTGCAGCCTGCAGGCTGAAGAGCCCTGTCTTAAAGCAACAGTTGCAGGAATATAATTAGGATGACAAAAAGAAAACATGGTCCAGCTGTATAAGACCTAAACCTCCAAGCAAGTCAGCTAAAAGAAACAGTGTTTACAATATCTTTTTTTTTCCTTTTCATATAGGAGCAAATCATATCTAATATAATTTCCACTAAAACAGAACTGATCTCTTCACATGTAAACTCACTTTGTCCTCATAAAAAAAAATCAAGCTTACAAAAGATCAGTTGTACCTCTATTCTGCAAAAATCTGAGTATTTCAGGAGTTACTGATAATTGTATAAAATGCTCTAAACTATTTCTTAGAAGAACAACAAGAAATCAAATCAAAGTCATGAAATTAATAATATCTCCATCTTGGAATAAAAAACATTTTGAAGTGAAAAATAGTGTCTGCTAGTAAATAAATAATACAACACAAGTACAGACTAGAGTAGATCAATCTGAGCTTCTATATTGTGTTTATAGATTATATATACCACAAAAAATGTATTTTTTGAGTACAATAGTACAAAATTTGATTAAGACTAAAAGGTAGATTTTGATGGGAAAAAAAGATTAATAATAATTAAAAAAAAATAAAGAAAAGCATTTTTACAGACAATTTACCAAAAAGAAAAAAAGTTGTGGTATTATGAGGAAGGCATAAGTGAGAATATAAGAAAGACAGAAGAAGAGGCAGTCTTAGATTAGTGTAATCGTGCAGACTAACTAGAAAAGCAGGGCCATCTGCCACAGTTTCCCCAAAAGAATCTTAATTATAAACAAAGAACATAAGAACATCCCCCCACTTCAAATACAAACATAGTTACAGCATCCATAAAGCCAGTTCTCACCTTCCAAGAAAATACCAAGATTGGCCAGAATTAGGATCTGCTTCTAGAGATTTCTGGAGATACTGTATAGCATAGCTTTCCTTGGTTGCCTTGTCTCCAAGCTGATCCACGGTGTGATGCATCCAGCCTACGGAGAGAATCACAAGTGGCAGAAGTGAAATTCTCAGAGACTGTATTACATTTTGGCACAGTATGATAGCCAAAATAGCAGCAGTCTCTCTAAAAATGAAGCATCACTTATGTTCAGTTTTATGAACAAAACTTTCAACATTTTAAGTCCTATAATAAAACGACGAGATGTAAGGACACTAAGGCAAGATGACTTTCAGGTGCTTTGTAATCTTTTTTTTTTTTAGTCATTTTTCACAAGGTTAGTATAATTACAAACTGCTCAATCTTTTAGTATAAAAGTCGATCTGAAAACGTTAACTCCTTTCTTCTGTAAATACAGGCTCCTTCCCTGTCACTGTGAAAAAATAATCCCGTTCTCCCTGTCATGCACATCAATTATCTGGATATTATGTTCAATTTACCCCTTTCCTTCAAAATCTTCCTATCCACGCCACATCTACATTTAGCCAATTCCCTAACAAAATGCATCTCCACTTAATTCTTTCTTCTATTACATAAATATCAATAGGGCTACAATATCCTCTCCCTTCATCTTGACAAATGAAATGACCTCTGATCTACATTCGAAATTCTGCTAAAAGGATCTCCTTATCTGACCATGCATCCTGTTCTTTCAAATGACTTCACCTTCCTCATTATATCAGACAAACTGTTTATCCCCACTTTAAGGTTCATGCACCTGTATTATCTTTCATGTGTTGTGAGGATGTCAAGAGGTATCTCTGGCCCATCAGTGATGCAAGATGTGGTTACCATTTCAGAAAAGCACCTTCATCGTCTTTTCAAGCTGCTCCCCACCTGCCTTTATGCTTAAAAGGAATTTCTTTAATCATTCATGAAAATGTATCCCTGCCATTCCTGCCATACATACAAGGTCTGTCAACTGGCTTGCTGAAATCATTCCATATTACACTGATCAATAATGTCTTGCTCTTTCCATAATCTCCATGTACTTGTCTTAATAATCTACTGCTTTTCATGCAACAATTATAAACTCTAGGATATGAAAACAGATATTCCTTATGTTTCTCTAATACTTCGTCTATGACAACTGTCCTGTGAAACACTATGATGTAAATTTTGTAAAATATCCACTGCTGGTATAAAGTTCAACTTACATTCAGAGTTGGACACTTCTATCTGCAACTGGTGACCATTTAAAGGCTCCAACAAATAAATGTAAAACCCCAAACTTTCCTTTTAGGATACAATCTAATCACACAACCACGTAACCCTGCTCAAATTAGCAAAGCCTCTCGGCTTCATCGTAAATGCTAGACAAAGTAAAGCAAGGCTGAGAAGCGAGCTGATCACCCCATTTCACATTCTGCATCTAGCCCATGCTTTAAATAACTTATTTTACCTGTTCTATATATCTTACATGTAATTTCAGCCTTACAGTTTGTTATTAGTCACAGTGGTATGTTCGCAAATGGAAAGCAACCTTCAAAATTGTTAAAAAGGTACTCTGGAGAAAATCCAAAGTACCACTCACTGGAGGTACTTAAGAAGTACCACTTGTCAAATCACGGTCAGGAACTGAGTTTTGAAAGAAATGTCAGGTTAGGAGCTAAGTGGTTACACTGCTGACAAAAATACTACTTTATCTTGTTTGAAGTCCAGATCTGCTCACCAGAAAATGAAACAAAACAAAAAGCCCCATATTTCTTGCAGAGACATATAACATACAAACTTGCTTTTGTGAACTTATGAACAAGCCATGATTCTGACTGAAATCCCAATTCACTGAAGTCCATAAATATATGGAAGATATTCACACCTTCAGGAAAACAAAAATTCTTATGTGAAGGTGGTTATCAGAATGTACCTGTATAACTGCATATAGTGAGCATAAATATGCCACTGCTCTGCTTGTATCAGGGCAAGGATACGAAGCCAAATCTGAATGTGAGAAAGGTAGTATTTCAGAGTTTATAAGCAGGGGTGTAAAAAAAAAAAAAAAAAAAAAACAGTATTAGACGACTTCCTGAATCTTCGGAAATGCTGTACTCCAATGTGTATTTTGTGCCTAATCAGAAAATTGCCAGACTGAAAGATAACATGATAACATGTTGCATCTTCAGGGGATAGCTACTGCAGTTTGTGGAACCAAGAATTTACTAATAGGAGAGAGACATGAGAACTACCAATCCCAGTCTAGTGGCACTGCTGAAACAACGGTTGCTGCCTGACTTTATCTCTCTATGGAGGGCCGAAAAATGCAGAAGACAAGGGGGAGGTTGAGGTAGAATAAATAAAGATTTCTACTGCTTATCAGTAAAATGAGGAAAGTACTGACAGCAACCAATCAAGGAAGACTGTTTTGTTTTGCATTAGGCCCAATAAATACTCCTAACATACTTCAAAACTGGAGACTGTACATAGTAATTGGTCCAAAAGGAAGGCAAGGTCAAACCATTCTTGATTTTCATATTCCTGGATTTTGCAGAAGAGTTGTTTCCCGTTCTGCCAGGCTAGAACCCTGCTAAAGCTGTGACACTTCTCATTTTCTTCAGGACCTGCCCCAAATTCTCCCCTAACATACTAACTACTCTTCCACTCTTGGGACATTTTCAATATTTCTAATTAACAAGACTGGAGAATTTGTCTATACTTCCAAAATGTTCCAAACTCTTCTCCAGGGCTTTGCAATCTAACTTGTAACCAATCCCTGTGTTTCCTCAGCCAGGTGACGTGCGAGCCTCACTCATGCAGCAGTTGTTTCTATCCAAGCTGTTAAATTACTCTCATGCTGAGCTTGTTCTCACTGCTCTTCCCTAGATAAATGTCATCGACGCAGAGATGACAGATGAAGAGAGGAGCCTCCTCTCCAGCATGGCATTTCATGATATCTCACCCAATTGCAAGGACACCAAGCTAGGAAGCAGCTAGCTGAAAACCACTGGGGGAATGTTTTGGGAAGCTCAAACTAGCCATTTGCATTGTTTTCATGCTCTTCCCTATGCCCTTTCTCCACCACAAGTGGAGAAAAATACTGAGACAGACTGATCTTCAGTCTCTTCTGGTACAGCTGTCCTGTAATTTTACATAAAATGGTGAAAAGAATTATAGTCTGTAAAAAGCAGGAAATGGAGGTGGGGGGGAAAGGGAAAAAAAAGCAGTAGTCAGCTGCATTTATCCAACTGTACATTTTCCTGTTGTTCCTACTGGAACTAGTTGGCATGCTCAAACACATGCATGCGTTTCTCAGAATCACAAGGTTCTCCTCTGTGGTGATCTCACTTCTTTGAAAACCAACAGCAAGAGCAATGCTTTTTATAATTCTCTCACAAGACATTTAAAATGATCTAAATGTTCACTTACTAAACATTAAATAGTCAAGGAAAATCAACAAAGGGAGTTTTAATGCCAGAACATTTCTTTTCTATTTGAGCAGAAAAAAAAAATCAACACAGAAATACAAATATATTTTTATTGTTTTTTTTTTGTCAATAGCACTCTAGATGATAATAAGCATTTCTCCATTATTTTTTCTAAGCATCAATGTATCACCCAGGCTACTCTTCCTGAGAAGGTGCTTTAGTACCAGCTACTAAAGTCTATATCTGTGATAAGTAACACTTAAGAGCAAGAGTAATTATATTATTTTCTCAATATCTCAATATCTCAATATTTAGGAAAATATTCTGGAAATAGTTTTATAAAGCATATGGGAGAAATGCAGTATATTCTACCTACTCACTGGAAATTTTGGATTAAGGATAATTCATCAAATTTCTATAAATATGGAAAAAATATATATTAACTAATACTTTCTATCTTTTTATGTGGTTCATTTTATAAAATCCCTCCATAAATTGTTTAGTCACATGAGTATACTTTCATTAAATACTACAGCTAAGAGAAATAAAAGGTAAATTTTTCACATGCAGTTTTCTTCTATTCTACAACAGAAAAATGTATTTTGTTTTCCTATATTTAAGCCCAGCTATCCAGGGGGATGTTTTGATAAGCAGAAAAAACAGAATTCTAACCGCTGCCTTTCTTCTAAAAAGAAGAAGAAAAAAACCTCCCCTTTCATCGACCAACACTCTCTACACCATATCCAGAGTTTTTAAAATTAAGTTTAATTAAAATCTTTTCCTCCGCTCTTATTTACTCAACTATTTATTGTTAGGCATTCTATTATGTGTGAAAATCTCATGTATGATATTTAGTAACTATGACTCACACCGGAAATGGAGCTTAAAAAAATAAATAAAAAGATGGAAAAAGAACATACAGAAAAAAAAAGTTGATTTTACATACCTAACTGCTGTAAGACAGTTGCTTTTACTTGTGCAGGAAGGTTTTCGGTCTGCAAAAGTTGTTCATAAGCTTCCTTTGCAGAGTGATACTTTCTCTGCAAAAGGAAAAAAGTAAATGGATTAATCATAAAGCTTACAATAGATTATCAATAGCAATGATTTCACAGCACTGACAGCACACAAGCACATTGATAAAAAAAAATCTAGAACTTTTTTTTTGCATACAGTGCATATGAAAGCTTTAATGAGTAATGTATATAGAAACTAGTAAATAACTTTAATGAAATATAGTATTTAGTATAAATTGAAAACATAAAGGGAAATTTGCAAGTTATTTAATTTGGTCAGTTCTCTTACATGCACTATGCTTCTTGGACTAAAATGAATATGTTGCTTTTAAGGGGAATGCTCGAACATGAGGCTACATCTGAAAAAAACCCTACACATAATCGCCTAATAATTTCCAAACAGAAATGAAAGTTATTAATAACTGCTGACTAGAATATTTTGCCTCTCTCTTTCTTTTTAAAAGTCTTCAGCACACTTGAACTGTCCTTTCTGTAACTGAGGAAGTATTTGTCCTCGTAAAAAGATCATCTTTTGGAGCACAATGCAGAAAACATATCATGGACTTTGCCTGAAGAATGAAGAAATGCTATCCTATCATTTTAAATCTGCCTGTGCCTGAAGCATGGAAATGTTCATTTGATCATAAATCCATAAATACATCTTTTTTGGGTTGGGATCATGACCTGTATTGACTTCTGGAACAATACGAGACTGTTTGTATATAGTAGGGGATTCTTGATAGATGGTATTTTGGAATAAGATCAATTTTTGTTTATCTTCATATTACTCTAACAATATTTGTTTATCAATACATTTATTTTAAACACCTAATTCTTCTGTTCTTACTTTACCACAGAAGTCTAGAATGCAAAAAAAAAAAAAAAAAAATCTGAGATAGTACTAGTAAATATTTTTGAGAGCTTCTAAAAATTCTACACATTTTTCAAAAAAAAATATGCTTTCAGATAATTTAATTTTAGATCCCATTCTGACACACAGATGAAAAGCATACAAAAAAAAGTTATGATCATGATTTATCGACATTTATTTATACAAAAAGTACATTGTACTGATTACTGTTATTGTAAGAGGGACAATTGGGAAGAAAAATGTAATCAATATAAATAATAGAAGCTAAAAACACATCATTAGGTTCTTCGGATCCCACAATCCCAAATAATAACTGTGTTGATTTTAAAACCTCATTCTAGTCAGGAAGAAAAATTAAAGCAGCAATTACATACTTTGAAATGGAACAAGGGGAAGTTGGTAGAAAAGGTTTTAAATTGGTGTTGATGAAATGCAGACAACTAGTAAGAAAACAAAGAGTATAAATGAATAAAATATCCATGTCTCGCAAAATAAAAAACAATCAGGATTTTTTTTTTTCAATTTAGCACTGGGACCAAAATCCACAGTTAATGACTATGAAGGATAAGCAACTGAATACAAGTTCAGAGTGTAGCATGAGAGCAGGGAAAGCCACCTGGATGTAAAATAGGAAGTACTAGCGCCTAACATCCCTGTTTTGAGAAAGGCATTTACGTACTGGGAAAAATTCAGAACAGCTAGCTGGATTAAAACACTTTTTCCAGATCTAGAACCACTTTTACTTCTGTTCCTTATTGTATTCTTCACCCTTTAAATATCCATCTACATATCCGCCTTCAAATAATGCAGAACAATGTCTGATGTTTGCTTATATTTTTATTTAGATATTTTAATTTCAAAGATGGGAATATAATTCCCTTCGTGCTTGACTGCAGTATAAAGGGTCCTACATATGGGGAAAAAATCCTATCAACTCTCTTTCTTTTGAAACTGTAGGCACTAGTATCATAAAAGGCTACAGAGCCAGGCACTGCCACAGATGAAGCATGAGAAACTGTTTTTAAACACCAGGAAAAACACCATTAGCTCTTAGCACAACTGGGTTATTCTGTTGTTTGGAGGCTGGCAACCCATCATTTAACCTTCAATACTGTGAAGGTAGATAAATGAAGAGTGAATTATTTTATTTTTTACTTCAATATCTAAGAGTAGATACACAGAGGAAATGGTAGCCCTGCGTCCTTGAAAAGAAACCAACTCTCCCCACAAAATCATCTCTTCACTGTGCCATGGGTAACAATTCGGACTCAAGTTAAGACCCTTTGCAGCCTAACTGATATCTCAGTTTCTCAAATCCCAGAAAAGGATACAGCCCTTAACCAGAACTGCAAGACAAACTACGACTAGTTGGAAAATGCACTTCAGCTTTTTTGCCCGTGACTTGTGTTAAAATAAAGCCACCATTCCTATGAATGTCAATTATATCGTTTAGCTTAGATTAAACAAAAGTGACATTGACCATGCAATTATATAAAGCACCTGCCATGGTGACCTGGTATTTTCAGCCTTCTATTTTACTCTAGTAGATCAAAAGAGTTAACGTGTCAGGGATGCTTTGTTATAAGAACTTCTCAGATGTGCTCCAATTCTCAAGATGCAATGTGGATGGCCTCCAAATAAAAAGTCTTTGTAATGTGTTACAGAACCACAACAGTCCATGAAGTTTCATCCTGGTGTTTTGGGATGGGGAATTCTTGTCTTGCTACTGTTCTGCAGCTTACTGAAATGGCACTCAAAACAAGGGCACTGAGAATAAAATACTTTGTTCATCAAATTTATGACTTCCTTTTATATTTGTAAATCTACTCATTTATTTGTCATTTGCTACCATCAAAAAACAGCATTTACTTTATCAAGCTGCTTTTCAATTGACTGAAAAGTGTGAAATTTGTCATCTGTTTTATTTAAAATATTTTTTATTTTCATGTCACATCTCTTCCTCAGTCATTATACTTAAAATCATGATGAAGAGTGTACAGTGTACATCATACGCTATCAGTCAAATTACAAATATATAATAGTTTTTAGCTTTATAATAGTTTTATAAATATATAATAGTCAGTAGCTACTTGGTTTTAATTTATTTTTAACCTAGACCCCCAGTAAGCGTTCCATAACTTCCCAAAAAAGCATGACAGTCCACATGCATGATATCTGGAACTGAATCAAAACAAATTAAACTTTCCTTAGCAATTCAACACTGAAGGCTAACTTCCACTCACAAAAGCATCTCTAATCAGTTGAATTATGAAGTCTGACTACACCACACAGTTAGAAACATGACCAGTCTTCATGGAAATGAGCTCAGAGCTTACCTGGATTTCATATAAGTGGGCAATGTGAAACTGAACTGTAAGAGTGGGAAATAAAAATTATTAATCATAATAAACAGACATCAATAGTTACAACACAATTTTTCAAGTACGAATAAAAGGATGTTTCAAATTGAGCAATGCACAACCAAGATAAATAACATTTTGCAAAACTGAAAAGAAGCATTGAGAAACAAAAAAAAATAGTATTTTATGTTTAATAGAATTGGCTGGACCAGATGATCTCTAGAGGTCCCCTCCAACCTCAACTATTCTGTGATTCTGTATCCTAGTAAAGTGTTAAGACTGTAAAGAGATACTGTAAAAAAAGAAGTATTCATATTCTGAAAGGAAGAGTCCACTAAAATTTTTGGAAACTTTGCAATACGATCTCCTTCTGCAAAGATGTGTGAAGACGGAACAGAGGTAGCATTTTTTGTAGATAACCAAGCTAGAAAAAAAGAATCTTTCAATTGCTAAGGGATAGGATTAGAGGGGACTTACACAACAGAAATCTATACATTGGGCACTACAAGTATTACACATGGTTTAAATTTAGATCTTCTTTCCTTTTTTTTCTGCTTTTTGAGGGGGGGAGGGAGGGGACACTCTCTTTTCTCAGTTAAACACGAACCTAAAGTGCTAATTACAGGTGGTATTCTGACCATTGCTGCAGAACGTTCTAGTATCTCATACTAATTACAGAGATGTGCAGAGCAGCACTACCAAACCTTGTTAACTCATGGAACCAAGAATATTTTTTGGAGAGGGAAATCAGAATATGGAGTCAGAAAATAGGCCTGTGCATGTGGGAAGATGTGTGCAGTTACACGAAGGAGAAGGAAATTAAAGAGTAAAAGCTCTAAAGTGTTTGAGAACTGCCAGCTCAGTCGTGTGCCAGGGCTAAAGCTCCTTGAGATGAATGTCATCTTTACTCTCATTTCAAGAAGAGGGGAAAAAATCCTTTGATACAGACTTTTAAGTGAAGTACTTGAGGACTGCGAATAGGCAAACAACAGTTTCTGATCTAGGCTATTTTTAATCTTGATTAGAAGCCAACTCAAATACTGATTTCTTTCTCTCAGAGTTGTAGCATAGCCTAACACAGAAGTTTATAGAGATACTTCAGAGGTCCAGGCTCTCTCCCTGTGCCATTAAGGAGGGGAAAGACCTCTCTGTTAAATGTTTTGAAAGACTTCTTTGTTAAATGTTTTGTCCTTTCCTATAAAGAAGGTACTTTATGGCACCTCAGAAACCAGATCCTAACGAAACACACCATCTAAAATTTTAATAAATTTTTTGTATTCCTTGCTAAAGGGCACATTACACACCCAGTATATTTACCACATCATCACTCCGCACAGATGAAAGAAAAGCCTCTGCTTTTGTTTTGGCGAGTTCATTATCTAAAAATCTTTTTTTTTTCTTTTTTTTTCCCCAGTGACAAAACCTCTCAGTGATGAGCTATAAAAGAAAGCCATGCCATACAGTGGAAAGAAATTAAAGGTGTCACATAAGAAATTGCCTAAGTGATAAGAAGACATACTTAATACTCCAACATTTCTGCTCGGAAGAGAGACATTGTAAAGCTGTTGCTCACACTGCCTAGTTCAGAAATGCAAAGGGATTAAAATGGTCTCCATATTTTATGTGACAGCACTTAATCCACTGGGTCAGCAGCACTGTGCCCGTGGCTATAGAGCAAAGCTCTGGGTGCAGACTCTGCACGGAGTTGCAGGCAGGGAGAAAGGAGGGAAGAGTGAGGAAAAATGCAGATGACAAAAACTGATAAAAATTAATCAGAAATAATATGAAATACAATAAGAAACAATAAAAGCATATTGACTTAGTAAGTATTCTGCAAATAACTTTACACAATTACCTGCAGATGCTCCTGATGAGTGACATAATTTTGGAAAGGACTTCAGAGCACAGCTGGCTCCTCAATACTGATGTAGCCAGCAGTTTTACCCATATACATAAAACCTCTCACTTTATTTACCCTTAGTGATAGAACAATGACAATTCCACCCACTCTCAAACTAGAAACATTGAAAAATGCTTTTAAACACTTTTATCTAATGTTTCTTAAGTTTCTCTTATGAGGTTAACTTCAGCTCAATGCCAAATGCAGTGGAAAGTACCCTAAAAGTGAGGGAGTAACTTCCCTCACAACTGCCTATTTTTAAATTCTTTTTATTTAAGAAATGGTAGACTTTAGTCTCCAGAATATGCAGGAACATAGCTTCACTTTTGCATGTAGTTCCCCTGAAGCCTCGCCACAAGTAAATACCCACAGAATGGTCTGCAACAGCCTTCAGCATATACAGCAAATGGCAGATCCTATTACGCTAAGATTAATGTATCTAAATACAAACTAGTATATAGATAGTAATTAACAAAATAATCAAATTATATCCTAATTTTTTTATTTCAATTGCAAAAAAGAGATTGATATTGAATTTTAGAAATTTAAATTTAATTGGTATTAAAATAATCACTGAAGAATAAGAAATTATCAAGATTCCAGAGTTTTAAAGTGATTGCTATTGTATGCAATGATTACTAAATGCATGCCATGACACAAACAGTACACTTATAAACAAACAAGCAAAGCTGTAAATATTTGCCTGAACTCTAGATTTTTACTTATTCCATTTACTAGAACAATCCATAATCCCACTGGGCGATCTGCCAAAAAACAAAAAACAATAACACATGTAAACTACTTACTTTCAGCATTAGACAAAGTGCAGGGATTGCAGTCGATCAAAGCTAACTGAAAATGCTGGAAAAAAAAAAAGAAGATATTTTCAGCTTGAAAAAGCAATGACTTGTGTCAAAAAGAATAGGCATATAAACTCAGGTGCCTCTGCTCTTTTCCATACAGCACACAACTTGGATCAGAATATTAATTCAGTACTGTATCGGGCCTAGGAGTACTAGAACCTAAGTGACAGCAAGTAAAATATTATAGTTAATAAATACAGGTCTCAACAAAATAGTTCCCAAAGCCTCCCAATTTCCAAAAACTACTGATGTCTTAGCATATCCTATCTTGTTGGCACCAAAATCAGGATGCTCAGGATGCCAGCGGCAGCACCAGGCGCCATTATTAATATGGGGGGAGGAGAAGGAGATTCCTCATGATAGATGCATGCAGCGCCCCTTTGATATCTGCAAAGCTGCTGCATACAAAGATGCTACAGAACTTTACTCAAGGTCCTAACAGTACCTCCACATAACAGACATCTCAAAAACTTATAAGAAGGGTTTAATAGACTGCTGCATTTCTAAATAAATATACATTAGAGAAAAGATATTACAAAATTAAAGTATTATTCATATACATTAGCTATTCGAGGCATGCTATAACAAGTCACTGAATTCTATCAACATAATTTAAACATATAACCGTTTATAAAAATGAAGTCTCAACTTTAATGACAATCCAAATTTACAAATTTTAATGCACATTTTATCAGTACCATTCCCAAAAGAGAGCACAGAAAACAAAGAACTCACAAGTGGACTACTCATAAAATAGCTTTCAACTTTAGATCAAACATTAAATAATAGTTTATAAATATATTAGCTCATTCCTCTGGCTTGTCTGTTCTCTTTTCTAGTGGTCGGCAATGACAACAGAACTTAAGACCTCCCCTCACTTACAATGCAGTGCAGGTTGTGTTTCTCAGAGGCATCCTTTAGTCTGTTACCATAGCAATGCTAAGCAGGCAACTTAAAAGAAAAAGGACTAAATAAAAATAAAATGATCTACTTTATATAGTACCTTTTACATCAGAAAAAAAAAAAAGAAAAAAAAGTGCTGACTTTTATATTCTGGCCTGTAAATGTCGAGTTTACTGTTCCAAATCCTTTTTCCACCGGACCTGTCACCTTGCTCTGTCATTAAAAATTAATATGGCTAGATAAAGCAGAAAGGAAAAGACATGCTCTCACCTAGCAATGATATTATACAAAATAAGCAGATCTAAAGAGAAACACTTGATAATTGTTCTGTAGTAGCTTTCCAGAAGGGTTATTATAGCGAAACTCACTGAGAGAAAGTAGACAACTACATATACAAAGCCAACCATTTTCATATTTAAATATACTAGTAACATCAGTGCTGTACAGTAAAAAAGCATAAATATTCTCAGCAATGCCTCCTAAAATAATTTAAATTCTTACTACTACCACAATACTTGACTTTCACATCTCAAAATCCACATAATTATTTTTTTTCAATGTAGTAAATACCTGACTGTATTGCTTACTAAGCTACAAATAGCATAGTAATGGAAAATCCGGAGCATGAACTACAGAAAAATAACCCATTTGCACTGAACAATTAAAGCAAAACACAGAAGGAAAAAAAAAGAAAGAAAAAAAACCCAAGCAGATCCTTTCAAACACACATACAAATGAACAAACCTACACCTCTAGCTAGCCAAACAACACATAGCTCCCTGTCCAGGTATTCAAAAACAGACAAAAAAACCCATGCATCTTAGCACATAAAACTCATCAGCCCAAAGTAGATCCGCTAGTTAAAATTACCAGCACCAAAAAATAATAGGAAAAAAAAAAAAAAAACAGTAATAATTTCCAACTCCCAGGTCTGCATCAGAGGCAGCCAGCAACATCTGCCCCTCTCGCAGACATTGCGGTACTGAAGCTGGCTACTGCTGTGTGAAATGGTTATTATGCAGGAGAGGCCGCTGCAGTTCAGAGCCGACACACAATACCTCAAGGCAGACAGTGGTCTATAGAAATTCAAATCCCGGGTAAGAGGATTTACCTAGAAGGCAGTGTGCTGAATGCTAAAAAGTAACAGCCTCTCCTCAAGAGCTGCAGCTGAAGTCATAATATACCTTGATTTGCAGCAGTCTGCAACAGCACAATTATCTGAAGCCTGTTTTGTCTCCTCTGGAGTCCTTGACTTGCCTCTGATTGCGGAAACAATTTCTAAGGTGCCCTTTCCAAGCCTCTGAAGTACAGTGGGTTGCATGCAAACACAGCAGATGAGAGCAGGAAGTTTAGCAGCAAAATAGAAGCAGTCTGACATGGGCCTAAGTAACCTAAGCAGCCTGTTTTCACCACTAGACTTAAAATGCCAGTTCTCCTGACGCATTAGTCCTTTCAATTCACACAGTCTTTTAAAACACAAAAAGCAAATAGGCCTCTATTTTTGTCGTTTCTTTAATCTAAAGAATAAGTGACTAATACAACAAGTCACCTTGACATCTTAGCCCAAGGCTTCCCATTACAGTTCCGCTCACATCGGAGCCCGAGACTTCACAAACAGGGATCCTAATCCTCCTCCTCTCTGGGATGACGCTAGCAAGCCCAGCGACGGTCGCTCCAGCATCTCTCTAGGAAGCGCGTGAGCCATCACCCGCAGCCCGACGGCTCTCCGGGACTTACCACGAGGGCAGCAGGCTCCGTGGTGACCCAGGGAAACGCCGTCGGAAGCCGCTTCTCCAGCTGGTGTGGTTGACCCCAGCGCTGCCGGGGAAGGAGCCCAGGACCTTGCGTGCGCGGCCTGCGGGCGAGGGGCTGGCAAGGACGTGCGGCCGCGCCAGCTCGTGCCTCCTTGCCCCAGGCTCTTCCCAGGGCATCTCAGTTAAATGGATTTTGGAAGCGGATTTGTGTGGTGCACGTGCAAGAGGCCGTGCTGCGGCCACACGTGCACCTCACAAGCCTTGAAATGGAAGTGGCTGTTGAAGACACCTCTCAAAGACCAGGGCACCAGCACCCAAACCGACGAGCTTGAGCCTTGCAGTCAACTATTTATCTCTAATTGATTTGCTCTTTTCTTTCCAACGGTCCAAAATACGAATGTTGGCCCATTTTTAGTTTTTATCCCCCTTTGTAATTATGGCACTTAAAAAATACGTTTTTTCTTTCATTGGAAAATGGCAAAATGACTAAAAGGGAAAACAAGCAAAACTAAGAGTCTGTAGACCAGACAAGATGTCTACTGTAAAAACAAGTTGTACTAGTAACTCTAGTGCAATTTAATTACACAGTATCAGACTGTGTTAAAAAAATGGGGGGGGGGGGGGGGGTTGTTTGTTTGTTTGTTTTTAATTTCCTGCATGTTTCTTTCCATGGTACACATATACAGACAGAAAGGCCTCAGTGAGCAATTTAATTCTCAGATGTTTTCCATCCTCTTATATATTTTTTTAAAGCTTTTCACAAAATGTACTTTAGATGAAGTGTTAAGATATCTCAGATAGTCATATTACAACAGCTGAAGTTGAGGCCTCTGTTCTGTTCTTGTTTTGCTTTGTCTTTTTTTTATTATTTTTTTTTCTAATTAAAAATATCTCTGACTATGGCTGTATGTTGCATCATTATCATGCAACAGCACAATTCAGCTGTTCAAAGGATGTTTTTTGTACAGTTACAGAGATAAAATGAGACATAAAAAGATTATAAATAAAAAAAGCTTTTCAAAATTATGTATACTGCAGCTATTTCATTTTTTTCTTTAATGATTAAAATGGATGCAGAAGATTTCAATTCACATTAACATGTTCAAACTTAAAAATGAATCTGTGAAGGATAACTAGGTTGTGAATAAAAATTTGAAACACCATAACGTTTGTTTTCATGAATGTAGTTTTAATTGATAAATTTTTATTTTCTTTTTCTCAGTAGTGAATATGTTTATAACAGCTACACATTCACTTACATTACCTCGAGGCACCTAGAAATATCTTTATAAATATAGATATACATATACATGTATAACCAACAGAATTGGGTAAGTGATGGAAAATCATCCGATTATAAACAGGTACTTTGACGTACTGTATCAGTGGGTTTTTTGATTTTTTTTTTTTATGTTTTGTAATTATTTAATTCATCCACATTTTCCCAAGATCAAAAGAAGTGATAAACTAATTCTTTAGGAGTCTTTTTTATTATGCTAATGTAAGGAGTATGGCTTAATGTAACCAACAAAGGAGAATCTTGAGAAAAATAATTAAAAAAATAGAAATATCTTAAATTCATAATTTATGAGTAATAATCAAAGCATAGGCCTAAAGCAAACCGCTAGGATAGCGACTTTTATATAAATAAGGAGACACAAAGGGAAAATGTCAGAAGTGGCCTTCTGAAAGTGAAAGATGGTATCCATGTTTCTATAGATAGACAAATATCTGAATACAAGTTCCGATTCTTCCAAGGGTTTTGTCACTGTTTAGGTATAAAACTCCAGAATTATATCTAAATGCATGACAAAGTCAAAGCATAGGCCTAAAGCAAACTATTAAAATGATTAATTTTTCTATAAATAGGGAGGCAGAATTTCTGAAATTCTGTATCAATGTTTTTGTTGTTAAGTTGGTACTTGAAAACAGAAGAAATTAGCTAGAAGTTTTCTAAGAGTTCTGTCACTGTGCACGTACTTAAAAAGCAAGCAAGCAAACAAGATTCCCAAATCACATCACACACTCATTTGCTACATAATAAGCTGCTTATGTCCAGGGCCCCTACGGATCACCTATTAAAAAAATAATAAAATAAACCATTTTATCTCGTACTATTCCTCAGTGCTACCAATCGTTCTAATAAAAATTAAAACTAAGGGTTTTTTTCTGAAGTAATCTATTAACAAACAAAGGAAGATACCATAGTACAGAGACTTAAACTCAGAAAGTTTTCAGAACAACTTCAATGCAGCAGAACACAAGGACTACCAGACTGCTTTCCAAGAGATGTGGCTTCCAATGTAACCCCACTTTTTACCTAAATAAAAAGCTTATTAAAGCTGTAAGGGTCCTTGGCTCTTCAGCTTCATTTTTGAACCTCACTATTGCCATGTCACATACCTAGCTCCAGCGAGCTCAGTGGCACAAGGGGCACCTGCCCGAGACGAAGCCAGGTACCTCTTCACGAGGCAGCTACCTTGATGAGAATCATCCTGTCTTACAAATCACTCCTGGGACCACATTTATATCCTGTATTCCGCTGCTGACCAAATCAAGCAGATCTCACCTTGCTCTTAGCTCGTGGAGTGCAAATAAATGGTTCTGGGGCAATGTGTATGTTGCAGAAACTTCTCTTTAAAACTATTTTTACTATGACATATTTGCTAAAACTTGGTTAAGATTCACAAATGCTTTGTACAGCAACTGAGACACACATGCATAAAAAAGACTCACATATATTGAAATAAATTCACTGGATAAATAGGAAAATGGCTAGGATAAGGAAGCAACATATATAAAAAAAAACACAGTTTGCGCTCAAAGTCTGGACAGTTTTTCCAGTTACACTAGTCAGACTAATAAGATGCATGCTACTCTTAGAGATCTTGCTTTTATTGTCCTTCCATATTATTATGGGACCAACACCCCTACAGCTAATACAACCAAACACAGTATTCCCAGGGTTATTTGTTTTACCAGCAGCTAGGAAGGGGGTAGCTGGGACACGTAATAAAGTGGGAATGATTAAGATTGCGAGATAAACCTTAACAGTATTTTTCTGCTATAGTAATCTGTAATATAATGTTTTTCCCCCCCAAAGACATCACCATTTGTCTTTGTAATTAATTTCACCTTTTTGATGAATGGTGAAAGTTTACTTCTCATGTATCACTTTGGAGGATAATACTGCCCTAACTGCCAGGTCATGGCAGTATTTCCTTTTTCACCAGAAAGGCCACTCCTCTGCTCTCACATCTTAATGCAAGCCTAAATACCAAGAAAATTTCAACGAACTGGAGTTTTGCTAAAGTACACCGATATAAGAAAAAGAGAAGAGTCTACTGGAATAGATATGAGCTGTAACAGCAATTTGCTAATCTTAACTGCAGCAATGTTAAAAATATTCAAAAGCAGTAATTGATTTTTGAAAAAAAAAATGTTAAGAGATTATTTTATGCTTGTTCAACAGCACTCTAATAATTATCATGATCATCAACATCTTAAAATAGTACAAATTAATGTGTTACTTAAATTGCTTACATAAAATATAGATGATTTATGTTAATGGGCTGTAATTGTGAAAAAACATGGAAGATATGACCTTCAGACTCCTGTCCTACTCCATTTGCCTGACGATTCTTATTGACTCATGTGTTGGCAGTGGTTTATTCTTAGCAATCAAAGACATTACATGAATGTTTAAACACTATCAAAAATATTACAATTTTCAAAGTACATTCTTGCAACATGAGGGCAGTTTGTGAAACAGAAAACAGACAGAACAGTGTCAGATGGAAAATTATGTCCATTTTCAGCCTCAGTGTCAAATGAGAAGCTCAAACCAATTCATGAGTTATGACAATACAGGGCCACAAAAAAAAACTAGTCTTCAAGGCCAGCCTCCAGCAGGCTGGACTCAGTAACACACAACCATCTCTAAAATCCTGTATTCTTTTACCAAGCTCCACAAGAACAAATAGGGCACATCAAGCCAACTGTGACTCTTCATTACTTGTGGTTACTCATGTTTCTTTTACAAACAGTATCATGTCATGTCAATACAACTTCCCTTACCACTTGGTTAAGGCATTTTGAGGAAACAGCCTTTCCCACTCTTTCATTATCTCTTTCTCATTTTTACTGTTCGCTCTTGCACATAACCACTACCACACCATTTTCTTCTCTTCATTAAAGATTTATTTTCTGACTGGCCTCTTACAATGTTACAGAGTCTTGGCTGAAGTTTTTTTAGACTTACTCAGAGAAGAGTCAGATTGGCTTTTTATTCTACTTACATTTCTATCTCTCAATTGATATATGGTACCTGTTGATTTCTTTCTATCTGGAACCAAGTAAATCAGGGTCAGACCTTTGCATTAAATCCCCAACACACTGGAAACTACTGAAGACCCACTGGATCACCCTACTAGGTTTTTTTCTTTCTTTCTGCTCACTGCCTGTAATCAATTCCCTGTTTAAAGGGGCCACACTTCATAGCAAAGGAAACTAAAAGGAAACTGTAACTTAGGTGTCTCAATTTCAAATTCCAGAGTCCAGTTCTATTTATTTTGCATCACAAGGGGATAAGCTCTCCCCATACACCATCCTCTGCCATGTATTTTGCATTGGATCTAGCAGTCATGTCATCCCAAGTTGAGCTGGTTCACACTGATGATCCACCTCGGTTTCCAAATGGACAATCACTAATTCCAGTGCAAAGCAGGGCGCAGAACACTGGAACCAGCATGGGAGGAGGAAAACGAGACTTCCTGTCGGCAATAGCCTAAAGCTGCATTCACTTAAGAACAACATGAAACTACTCCTAATGCAAACCCACCTCCACAGTTATTTCATAATCCCTTTGAGGATCTTTGCTCTGTCCCAGGATCAGTTGTTTTTGTTGCTGGTATTTGTTTTTCTAAATTACTAAATTACCTTAGATTTGAAAGCATGATACTTTTGTATTACAAAAAGTTCATTTCTTTCTCTCTCTTTTTTTAATGTTTTTAGATCTTTGCAGCTTTTTTTCTGCAGTTCTACTTGTGTATTAAAAACACAAATTGGGTACACCAGAAATTCTTGTGATCTGTGACCTTCCTATTTTGCAAAGCTATGAAGATCAGAGATTTAGAACGGATTCTCATCACAGCTATTTTAATATTTGATTCAGTGACAGAATAACATATTCTATGGCACCGCATTAGAAGTTTCTCTCTCAATTAATATCTTCTGTTAAAAAATGAAATGCAGCTCTCTCTACCACTCATTTACAAAACTTGCATACCTCTTTGTAAATGTATTCTTCTATTTTGTCCTTAAAATTCCATTTAAAGTAATAAATAAAGATTTTCTCAGTACTCTTTTTATTTGCAATATATTACAGAAGTCAATAAAACATCTATACCGAACATGTAACGAAACAGGACCATCTGAATTTGCACATAATCCCTCTCCCAACAAGATGATCTAGCTCTAGAATTCTCCCTCTCTTTGGCTATTCAATGCACCAAATCCTTCCTAATTCCTACATACTGTTATCCTTTCTTATCAAACTTTCCAAATTCATCTGCCGCTGGAGGAAAAAACATAACATTCTGGACAAAAAAGGAAAGTCTGATAAGAGAAATACTAGCCTATATTACAAAGACTGAAAGGAATTGAAACTAACAGTTTTTCAAATCTCTGGAAGTGTAATTCTGATTACTTTACAAATACAAGTTCCAGTAAAGGAATTTTCCCCAAATAAAAAGCTACTCTCCAAGATTCGTGAAATCTAGAATTTTTAATTTTTCAACAGGTTTAGAAGAGCTTAATATGCAGAAATGCATTAAAAATAATCATATTTGAAAAATCCTGTAGAATGCACACAAAACTCCTTTGGAGAAAGCTTCTTCTCCCCCCCGCCCCCAAGACATCCATATCTAAATTTAGAGACCACGATACAGAATGAGGCAGAAAGGAGAGAAAATAGGGATGGGTTAGGAAATGGAAGTGAGTGGAAGGAGAGCAGAAATATTAAAGTTATGTATGAACATAAACCATATTAATAAAATCATTTCTAATTGAGTTAGAAACTGTTTAACAAGCTGACTCTCAAATCAGGACATAAATAAAATAATTGCTAGAAAAGAAGAAAGAGTAAAGAAATTTGATGAGAACACACCATTTTTCATAAAAGCTTTCTATTTTTAGTGATTGTTAAGAATTATCAGTAGATAATAGTGAATTTGGAAAAAAGGGAGAAAGAGCATCTGGAAATTCAAGCTGCTAATTTCTGTCTTCCTTTTTCACATGGACCTTCTGTACTTCCTCAACTTCCTTATTGTACTGTTTTAATGACAGCCTATAAAGAGTTATTCCTCATCTCCTCCTGCTTAATCTACTAGAGCATCAGTGCTCACCTATAATTTCGTTAGGCTTTTCTGAATTTCTGAAGGTGCTGACCCAACATGTCGCCAACTTCATTTTTATTCTGTTGCTTAGCTTTGCCAAGACACTTCATTCTGAAGTTCTTTTTATTTCCAATTTGACTGGTATACACTTGCACATTCCTTGCAGTTTTAAAATGCAACACAGCTTAGAATCAATGTTAAATTCAATGGTAAAATTTCTCAAACCTACCTTTAAACTAGACTCATAGTCTGTGTTTACTTTGAACATAAGCCCAAGTCGTAAATGAATTTCCTTGGCTCGACAAAAGCTGGGATCAACATAAAGCGCCTCCTGAAATGCTTTAATTGCCCTGAAAAACAAAAAGATGAAAAAATATTTTTTATCGAAGTATTACTTTATAACAGGTACTATTTATGGCTTGCATAAATTGAATCTTTTTTTTTTTTTAAACAGAAAAACACATCGATATAACCACTTACATGCAATGTTTTTGCTTCACCACTTAAAATCTTTGAGAGATTAGTATACTTTGTATTCCACACATACTAACATATTTGAAAGCCTTATCATTTCCATTCATTTACAGAAATGATTTACTGTCTCTAATACAGTAATATATCTATTATTGCAGAGTATCAGTAACTAAAGGAGTAGAACTTTAGAACAGTACTGCATACAATGGTCACTCATGTCACAGCCAACTGCCTTTGAATCCAGACGAAACAAAGCCACCTGAAAGCTGGGGCAGAACTGCAGGCCTAGAAGGAAAGACAACACATATCTCTTCTTCCCACTGTACCCACTATCTCTGCTTTCAACTTCATTCCTCTACCATTGTCTGGGTGTTCAAACACCATTTATTAGTCCTTTTCTTCTCAGTCACCTAACTGCTTTCAGGAACATACAGACATGAAAGCCCCCCACTTCCTCCTCTCATTCTAGCTTGTTTTTCGTATTCCCAGGATAGCTGAAGAAGGATCTCATTATATTTGCTTATCTTTAAATCCTCTCAAGATTTAGATTTATAGAGGAAATAAGCATAAAAAAAAAAAACCCTCATTGTGTTAGCTGTCCTGAAATCAAATGGCTGGTTGGAAAGATTTTCATGCACAGAATTGCTCACATGATGACTAACGTAACTAAAGCAGGAGTGCAAGTGCCATTTGGCACATCCTAGGCAATGCAGGAGATCTACACAGAGCTACCAGCTGCCAGCAAGGACTGGGGGGAAAATTGCACCCACCACAGTGCAACACAGACAGTGTCCAGAAGCATCCACTGTTTAAGCAAATTAATTTCACTTCTACTCTCTAGCTAAGTTTGAGCTAGCTAAGTTGCACTGGAAAATTCAGTAAATATTTTTCCTTGCCTTTCTTATTCATAAAACGTGAAAGTAGGTCATTATTAAGTCCCTCGCTGAACACATTTCCAAACTGAAATATTTACACTATCCCATCTCATTTTGGGTGTCAAAATATACCAGTGACATAATGGTCTCTACACAATGCAACAAAACTGTTTATATATCTAAAGCATCGTCTAACTTGTTTAAATCCAACTTAACAGACGGGCTAAAGATGATATCAAATTTTCATTGCAGAACAAAGGCTTTCAAGTATAGGCCTTGCCTGCTTGGTATCCTACTTGTCTGCTTACACAAGAAAGAATTGGCAAGGCTCAAAAGTGGCAGTTTTATTACTACTTACTTAACCTTACCTAAGTACTGGTTAAGTAGTTTTGGGGTTTTTTTTTCTGTTTTATTTTAAACCATGTCTTCAAATATCCTTGGAATTGCAGGGGTGGTGATAAATTTCATGCCTCAAGACCTATATTAAAATCTTAACAAACAGCACTCCACTTTTTGTAACAGTCTGCTCAGCTTACACAAATGCTGTTTAAATTGGAAGGACAAATCCTGAACCGACCTTCTGGCTTGACAATATCTGTACACTGTATTACCATTCTAAGTTGTGCTCCTATGCTATAGATTATTATTAGTAGGAGTAGTGCATAATTGCATTTTTTGTTTCAGTTAGCGTTTAATCTCTAATATGTTCCTCAATATATTAGTAACTAGCATTTAATATTCCATTACTTGCACCTTGTTCAAAGATACTAGGGTTTAGGGTTATACAGATCACATGACAAAACCATTTACCCTTGTGTATCATAAAGCCATATTTAAGAATACCAGTAATCATAAGCCTTTGAGAACATATTATAACCTAAGATAAGTTCTAATGAAGACAAGCTCAAAATGCCAAAGAAGGAGGAAAATGGATGGGACAAGACAAAATCTCCACAGAAAATAATGGCACGCTTTTCAACCTGCTTTGCAGATGCTTGGAAAATATGTCAATATGTCAACAAACGAAACATCTTTGTACCCTTTTAGAGATTACTTTGCAATATTGCGCTATCAGACAAATAATAACATTCTAGCAGTAAATTTCAGCTACATGCACGCATTCATAATCTTACGGTGTTGGGAGCAAAGGCAGACATGCTTAAAAAATACTATATCCTCCAACGATAAAGAATTCAAAGGAGCATAGGCAGGGAGCACTGATTTAGCTGTGAAGCCCTGCTAGAGACTCTAGTGAAACTATCTCCACTGAGTACTATCCTCCAGTGCCTAACAATTGATGGATTTGCATTTAAGAATAAAGCCATGAGCACTCAAAACAGAAGGAAACTCCTGGATGAGTGCCTTGCTTGCATCTTAAGTTCTGTATCCTTGAATGGCATAATAAAAATGAAAGAATCCCAAAGGCTAACATAAATTTGAACTCATAATTAAGGCTCATAACAATCAGTAAATTAAAGAAAAAATAATTTAAAAGTAGTGGGAAGTGACAGAATCAGTGACAGAATTAATAATAATCAGAATTATTTTATAAATAATCTGAACAGTAACATCTTTTGTTTTTTTTCCCCCAAAACAGGCACGACAAACTATCAAACACTATAAACAGGACTAGAAAACGGACACTGCAGAAGAGGTGAGGTACCTCTGAGCTTGCCTTCTGGGAGAAGAAAAATTACATTAATCTACCATCTTCAAATCAAGATTTTCAATATCGATACTGCAACTCTTTTTCCACCTACTCATCTGTAATAACAACAGCTACCATTATGAAGGTGAAAAAATGAGATGAATAATAATTAATAGATGATTATCTTATACATTTAGCAAACTCATCAAGCTTCACCTATTTGAAAATTTTACCTAAACTCTGAATAAAATCATCTTTGAACAGAATAACAGAATATAATAAAACAGCACCACTTTATTCAAAAGCTAACTACATTAAACAAAACACATTAAAATCAGAATGAGTCAACTAACAAAAAAGAATAGAATACTATTTTAATATATCAGAAAACTTAATTGAGGCAGTTGGAGTTAAACTTTTTTTTTTTTTT
>VWPW01006326.1:0-25084 GCA_013389825.1 Crypturellus undulatus | reverse complement strand
ATCCTGCCTGCTGTGCCAGACAAAACATCACCAGGGCGAAAAGAAAAATTAAAAAAATCTCTTAAATATGCTGACAGTTGGTGAAGCTGACACAGAAATCAGGAGTGTTGATGATGAGATGGTGGGCTGGGAAATTTCTGTGGTCTGAATCATTTAATGCATTTATAGGCATTATTTAACAGTTTCCACTGGGTCATTTGGGGTGGTCTTACTGACAGCGTCCTGACTTACTGGTCAGTGTGTAGATACCACCGGGAATGTGTAAAATAGTGGTCTATGGATGGGCTGCGGATGGAGCTTGAAGGAACTTCTAAACCTCTTGAAAGTCACTCTCAGCCTTGTCACTTAGTTTTCAGTTTCACTCTAAGAGCAGGATGGTTTTGTGGTCTATTTACCATGGCCTGTAGACATCACACAGGACATTTTTCCAGTCAACGACACGCACACAACAGTAGCGTTACCACAACAACATGGTCTGCTGGACACCACTTGAGACAAAAAGGTGAGAACGGGGAATTGCATGTGACAGAAGTTGTCACTTAGGGTGGGATTCATTTGTCCACGTGTAGATGAATGTGACCTACTTTTAGATGTCTACCTGCACCACGGATGAATTGAGAAAAAGAGCCAAGACAACAGGGGATGTGTTGTAAATAGCTGAAGTTGCAAGAACTGCAAGACAGAAATAGAGGTGATATGAGAACACAAACAGCAGCGTCTAGCATCATTATACCTAGAGAGGCTCATTTACATCGTAGGAAGCATCCTGCTGCCACCTGTTTTCTTTCTATCTATGTGGGTTGTAATGGGACTGAAAAGATGAACCAAATGCAACGCCTAGATCCAGCTTGTCTCACATATCAGACTTCTCTCTCCCTGTTGAACTCAGTTTTAGAGTCATACTATGGCCAGAAGCATCCTAGAAAGTTTTCCTGGCTTTGCACAGTGTCATCCCCTCTAAAAACCTTGCACCAGCCCTGGTCTGAACCAGGACAAGATGCGATCTGCTGGGTCTCACCTACACCCCAGTCTAGCATGATGTTGCAGACTACGTCTAAGCAGGACACTGCAGAACCAGGCCAGCATGAGACGGATCGGACCCTGCCTCTGCATTTTGTACATATTTTCAACACTTAAAAAAAAAAAATCTTTAAGAGCAGTTTAGTCCTTTCAGCAGGTCTTGGGCTGCAGCTCAGAGCTGCTAACCCATGATGACAACAATTGTCAGCTCTTATTAAGATGAAGATAAGGGCTTTATCAGACAAATTGGTGTGGATGCTGCGGCCCTAATGTTATTTTAAGTGACTGTCTCCAGTACAGACAGATTTATGCAAGGCAGGAGCTACTCTTCCAAAACTCAGGCAACAGGATTCGGACTCTGGCTGTTAATCCCGTTCTCACAAAGAAACCTCCCCCTCTGCAGGAATCATGTCCTGCTTCTCAACAGTGTGCATGATTATTCCATTTCCTTTCAGTGGACGGCATGTTTCAACACTTATTAAATTGCTGTTTTTCTCAGCAGGGTCTGCGAGACTGTTCTATTGCATCCCAAGAAGCACAAATCTCCCCCTGTGTTGGTGATAGCTGGTACCTGATCAATAGCAATGCAATCTTCTCTACTGAGTTCTTAAGACAGTCAGTTGAGCAAAAATCAGTAAGAGCCGTTTGATTCCCTTAGAGGGATGTTCTCTTACACCGCCTGAGGATCTGGTCTCCATATTCACTTTACTTTATACAATTCAGACCTTTTAGACATTCATTTAATAGCAGTGAGCGCACAGGAGTTTGAAATGTCTGGGCTGGGATATCTTTTGTCATTGCTGTTTTTGTAAGTGCTTCATAGAAAAAAAAAAAAAAAACAGAAAAAACGCTGCTGAATTAGCTGTAATGTGTGATACCAGGTAAAAGCCTTTTCTGAATAGCACCCAATATCTTCAATTATCCGTCCAAGCCTCTGCAGAGCTGCCCTGTAATGACAGCTCCTTTTAGGAGAGTTGGCACATGCTTTGGGACAAGAGCTGACCTCTGTGATGAGGACAAGTGTCCTGGATTGGATCTAGTGTCCTGCTGTCCCACGGGGTGCCACAGAGTGATGCTTAGACAAGACTTAAGGACTGGGCCAATGTGAAGCGATATGGCCCAAAACCTGGGCCAACCTCTGGGGACTTTGCGTCTCACGAAGGAGGAACGGGTGGCAGATGCTGAGATGCTTGCAGCATCCTTCCTTGCGTTGCTTCTGGAGCTTGTGGGAATATTTTTTCCTCACAGGGAGAGAGAACAGCGAGAAGGGCTGATCCGTGGAAGCAAATGGGATTTCTTCAGGAGATGCCCCAGGCTGCATCCTGCAGATAAACAAGATGATAGGTGAATTTTTGGGGTAAGCAAATTCCTCACCTATATGTAGTCATCTCCCCCTGCCCTGTACAAAGATGTGCCTTGTCCAAGCTATTTTGCTAGGTCTCTATGAGGAGAAAATGGATGTGGTGAACTGCTCCATGGAATAATGGAATGGAATAATGATGGAATAATGCAGCCTCGGGGCCTGGGCTTTGTGTTCTGGGTTATTAAGGATGTGGGATGGGCACATGTGGACCCTGACTTCAGGCATTCACAACTGAAAACTCATCTCAAGTGCAAATATCATCTCCCTTCCCTGCTATGGCACCATAGCAGCTTCAAGGAGCATCATTCTACCTCCTCCTTGGGTGAGGACCGGTCGCTCCAGAGCTGCCTTGCTTTGATCTACAGCTTGTAGCACTCTGCTGTCTTCTGCTGTCCTTTTGGGAGAGCTTTATCACCGGAATACCAAGAATTACTCCAGACAAGGCACCGCCGGTGAGTTCATTCCGGACACTCACTCCCATTTTGCCACTAAGTCCCTGCTCTGCGGGAGATGGGAAGGGCAGCTGGATTGCTTCTGACAAGAGCAATTTTTTCCCTCTCGTTTCCAGTTACAAGTTTTCTATTTCTTGGCACTTGGCCGTCTGGCAGAATTATTCTGGGCTTCATTCTCTGCGCAGGAGGCGCGGAGTCTGGGGCTGCCCGCGGTACGGAGAGCTGATGCTGAATAATACAGGAATACAGAGTTGGAAATCCTCATGCAGATGGCTTAGAGGCTCGGCTTCTGTTGGAAAACCTGCTTGCCTCTCCGCTTTGTGGCATAAATATTGGTGAGAGGAGGGACAGGCTACTCAGGACTTAAAAGAAATGTCCATTAAGTCTGGGGAAAGCTGCTCTCCTGCCCCAGCAGAATCGGCAACAGCATCCGAGGTACAGAAGTGACTCCCTGAGTCCTGCAGAATGTTGGAAGGAGACAAAAAGCAGGAGACAACGACGGAAAACCAGGAGCGGAGGAAGTAGTAGCTTTTAGATCCAAGCTTTTCCATGCAGAAACCACGGAAGATCCCAAACCAAGCTGGTCTGGCAGAGGACGGTGGTAAAATACCTCCAAACCAGCATCACAAGGACCTGGAGCGGAGACCAGAGGCAGGCGGTGGTGATAAAACTGGTTCCCAACCATCAGCTGCTGCAGGGATTTTTGGGCAGCATAGTGCAAATGATATTGCAACGATGGAAAAATCTATAAAACAGCCTTGCTTTTCTGCTGCCACCTGAGTTTGCTAGTTCAGGAGCTGGATCGCTATGAAGACCCGTCCTGTGTTACTGCTGATGGTTACCTGGCTCCATACAGAAAACAGACCCACTGCAAGCTGCAAAGAAGACANCTTTTAGATCCAAGCTTTTCCATGCAGAAACCACGGAAGATCCCAAACCAAGCTGGTCTGGCAGAGGACGGTGGTAAAATACCTCCAAACCAGCATCACAAGGACCTGGAGCGGAGACCAGAGGCAGGCGGTGGTGATAAAACTGGTTCCCAACCATCAGCTGCTGCAGGGATTTTTGGGCAGCGTGGTGCAAATGATATTGCAACGGTGGAAAAATGCATAAAACAGCCTTGCTTTTCTGCTCCCACCTGAGGTTGCTAATTCAGGAGCTGGATTGCTATGAAGACTCGTCCTGTGTTGCTGCTGATGGTTACCTGGCTCCATACATGGGAGAACAGAAGAAGACAAAGCAATTTTAGGCAATCACAAGCTGTTTCTTGCCAAAAAGAAAGGCCTGAGATGTTTTTTTTTTCCATTGAAAGGTAAATTTGAGAAGTCAAGAGCAGAACAGGTCTTGGAGACATGACGCCAGCTTCATCAGGAGGGCTTACAAGCACTGTGCTCACTTTCCCCTTACTCCTCTCTACCCACAAAAAATATATTCTCATCGAACTACTATGTCAAGATCATAAAATGAAAATTTGGGAAATGCAGGATGCAAAGTTGGATTTATAATCTGAATTCCTCTCTACATATGATGCAAACTCCCACTTGCTGATCGGATGCTGCATTTTCCAGTTACATCCTATGGCGGAATAACAAGTCCACAGGATTTTCAGAACAAAAATCTTGCCACAAATTGACCAATATCAGGAAAGCAGTAGATATTCCTATAACCTTGTTCTTGGAAATAATGAGAAAAAATCTATAGGTAAGGTCAACCCGAGGTAAAACAACTTGCCTAGAAAATTCTCAACTACGTGGTTTCAGCTTTGCAAACTTATAAGTTACTGCAAATAAGCTCTTGTAATGGAAAGTGTCAGGCAGCCTGAACTATAGGTTTTCGTGCTTGCTCTGTGTATAAAGAACCATGTTTACAAGGCACAGATCAACTTCTTGGGCTCCTCAGCAATTGTTTAAGAATTTATTAAACAGCTCTTGGCTGGTGAAGTCGCAATCCATAAGCAGATCCTTGAAGCAGAGTGATTTTTGATTGCATCCTAATCCCGAGCCTAGCTTAATTGGAGCATCACAAAGCAATTTTTTGTTTCCTGAGACAGCTCCTTTTCTTTCTCTGTCCAGCTCAGCGAGAGGAATGGCCTAGAGAAGCTGCAAGATGCCCTGTGCTGGCGACAGAGGGGTCATTTATCATGTTCTAGAGTTGGTCAACCCGTGACAGCTTTGCAACAGGACAAGGGAGAAGGTTCTTCACGCAGCAGGTGCTGAAATAATGGACCTGCTTCACCTTATTTCCAGCATGGATTTGCTTAGGCGTGCTAGAAGCTAACGGGAAAGGGAAACGGGAGGCGTCTGCTGAAGGGAGATGCTCTGAAGGTTGCTAAATACATGGAAACTGGTTGAGCCAAGAGGGTTGGGACTGCGCTCTGGAGAGCTCTTGTCACATACAAAAGTTCCTGCAGCTCTTGCGAGGAAGGATGCTGTGACAAGGAGGAATATTTCCTGCTCAGAGCAAAATCCTTTTGCCATCTCTGTAGCAGAGAAGTAGAAAATCGCTGTGCCCGTTCAGCGAAATATCTTATCTGTCCTCCCGTCCTTCGCTCTATGACTGCCCACAGATTTGAGCGAGTCTGGCCTCAAAACAGCTCGGTGATCCGAGATAGCGCTCTGATTTGGATGAAAAAGAGACAAGCCCCAGGGTGAATAAGGCTGGATTTCAGCCAGCCCTTTTGAAGATCTGTCTCTTAGTGTCACAGTAGGAGTTGCCAGATGCCTCGTGGCCAGGAACAAATTTGGCTCTTTTGGGGGCTTTCTAACAAACGGAGGTCTTTGAAATCTCTGGCCTGATAAAACTCGTCTAAAATCACATGGGCAGTCGGAGGCAGAGCCAAGTTTTGAAACTCTGTTCCCCAAGGATAAAGTCTAGTGACTCGAGGAGAAAAAGATGTCTCCTTGGAAACATTTCTTTTCTGCAATAGTTTAGGTGGATAAATAGGTCCTTCCAAGCGGTAGTTTAGAGAGTGGAACACAGAAGGGATTCCATCTTTCGATGGGGTCTCTTTCTGTCTTTGCAAAGGTTGGGAACATTTGACTGGAAGAATTTTGAAAGATTTAGGAATTGGCCCCAGATACGACCTGATCTTTCTTGGCCTTAGCTCTCCGAGTGAGCCCAGCCCTTCCTCATAGGCTTAGCTTTAGATAGGCTAAACAATAGCTGGAAATATAGGCTTAGCTTTGGATAGGATAAAAAAATAGCTGGAAATGATGCAAAAGATGGCTTATTTGGTGGATGAAGGCTGAATGGGAGCATTAGCACTCACCACCTGCTTGATGCAGGATGGACGGGTTAAGTGTTATATTGTAAAATAGTTTCAGTCGTGTTCTCCACCGGTCCTACATCTGGGAGGTGGTAGGGGTAAGATGGGGAGACAACTTATTTGGAGATAGTTTAACTTAATGCCTAAAAGGAATTAAATAGAGGCAAAAAAGCAGCTTTTTAGTGATGAGGATATTTGAGCGCAGGAGCAGAGGACAGCAGCTCTGGTGCATTAGTTGTCTCTAACAGGGTTTGTGCTGTGTTTCCAAAGGAGGGATCCTTGTTTGATCATTGCTGTTGGATCGGAGGTGGAAATCGATGCACAAAGCCCATAAGTTAGACTGGCCAGAAGGGCAGATAAAATGATCACAGTTATTTTTGTGTGTGTATGTCTAGATGTGTGTGCTTTTAGCAAAAAAATCTATGAATCTGCAATATTAGAATTTTTGGAGGAGCGGGGAAGCTAAGAGGGAATAGAATCAGTTTTAGGCTGTTACAGACAGTGCAGCAGAGCAGTATAAATCACCATAATCAAAACAGAGCTGCTTTATGACACTGAAAGCTGAACAATGAGCCTTCATATAAATCCACTCCACTTATTAGGCAGAAAAGCCCAGATAGTCAATATTCACATTAAACATCCATCAAAAAGTGCTTCACAGATTGCACTCCCATTTGGGACTTTCGCCATTTCATAGTCAATTGAAGCCGTGTAGCTGATGACTGCTGTTGGGTAACGTTACCTTCACGGGGTGTAAACTCACCTGGGCAAGAGAGGCTGCGATCTGCAGAGAGAATAAATGGGGCAGCTCGGAGCAGAGCGGCTGCTCTGAAGGACTCCTCTTAGTTGCGAGTGTTGGGAATGGCGCATACAAACATGAAGACATAAAGGGTATTCTTGGGGTCTAAGGGGTCTCCTTATCAGCAGATGGCATTGCCACCTCTTGGGGCAATCATGCCATATCCCACTGATGGTTAGAGAAGAGCCATCCCTCTGTTCCTGCAAGGAAGGTGTCCAAGAACTGCCCCCAAGACACATTCCTGGTCATCGTGCATGGCCTCAGGCTTCCAGCTTCCATCTCTTCCCCATCCCTTCTGCCACATCAGGGAAGGGTTTTAGATGCCGATGTGTCTGACCAGAGCCGAGGCAAGGTTTGACTGGAAGAAGGAGAAGCTCCTTGGAGCGAGAGCTGAGCACGTCAACCACAGGTCACGTCTTGGATTCAACCAGAGCATAAAGATCACCAATGTTATAAGGACCATGTGGAGAGTCTCAGAGTATTTTTCTGCCAGAAAAAATAGACTTAATGCAGGAAGTAGGTATAAAAAAGCATGAGAAAGAAAAAGTGAGAAAACTAGGAATAGATGAATCGGTGCTATAAAGCCTGGGAGAAAGCACTGTCTCATTGTGCATCACTTAGTGCTGTCTCTGCTGGCAAACATGCTGGATTGTGTGTTAAATGGAGCACTAAAAATTCCTGGAATCTTTTGTTTATTAAGCGTCCTGAACTGCATTTCCCCATTTTTAAGCAGGGCTAATATACTCAAAGGATCCAAATTTTAGTTAATTAATGGGTTGTGACGTACTCTGATGCTGTGATAATGAGCCCTGCTAGTAAGTCCATGCTTATGACTCTGGTTCAGTGTGTTTTATTTAGGCATCTAACTTGGGGGCAGGATCACCCATGAGACTATGGAGCTTTTTATCCCCCTTTCTGCTGGCTGTATAGAGGTTTCAGTACTCTGTTTTGGAGATGGATTAGAGCCTTCTGCAAAGCCAGAGTCTAAAATGTTAACATGTCTATGGCTAAGGTGGATTCCTAAGGTGCAGTAAATATAATTGTCCTACCAGATCTGGGATTTGGTGGGATTTGGACAGTGTAGGGCTTGTTCAAGGAGCAAGCACTGATTGAGGCACAGCTCTTGGGAGAGGGTAGAAAGGGTGCATCACCCCATGCCTGGAGTTTAAATCACAGCATGCACACATATATATGCAAAAGAAAAAAAAAATCCAGTGGCAAAAAAACATCCCTTTTGTCATTTTCTTGTTTTTAAGTACTGGCCCTATAGCTTTCTCCATGCTGCCCTTTTAAACCTAGCTTTTAAATAGCACAAGCTAGTGGAGAAAGAGATGTGAGCTTCGTTGAATGCAGCTGAAGGAGGGCACAGGAGTTGTTCAAGGACACGTGGAGGTCTGGCTGGGGAAGACACAAATAATTCAGCCCCTGGAAGCCTTTTGGTTGGAGGGCTGAACTTTGTACTGACAAAAAGACCCCATGGATAATAGAAGAGGATTATTTTGTGCAAGAATATGTTTTGTCTTTAGGCAGATGTCGAGGGAGATGAGATGAGACTCATGGATCCTCATCAACAGGATGGTGAAGGCAGCCAGGAGTCTCGATGTGGCAGGGAAATGGCCAGAATGAAGGTCACTGCCCCATGCTTGGGGCAGGGGGATGATGTGTGGGATGCGGGATGGAGCCAGCAGCCCTTTCCCCCTTCCTCGGACAGAAGGAAGGAAGACGGAGCTGGCATGGCCAAGAGCACCCTGTGAGTCACCAGAGCCCTCAGAGGGACCTCCTGGGGACAATGCCTCCTGGAGAGACCGCTGAGTCACTCATCTTGAGGCTGTAAAGCAGTGGAGGATGGAGACAAATGGGAGGAAATGTCCTTTCCTCATCCTCTCTGCCTCTTGTGCAAGTTGCCTGCCCTGGAAATAATTGCAGCTGGGTTTTAGCTGGGTGAAGGGTTTGCTCCCCTTGTTGTAGGGAATGACTCCATGGAGATCTTGACACCAGCAGATTGTGACCGGTGGGCTGCTTTCCCACTGGGAATGCGTTTTCCATCTTCCTTATGGACAGCAGCTCGTGCGGGAAGCACTTCATCTCTTCAGACTGCATAAATATACGATTATGCGGTGTTAAGGGGATGCTTTGCTCAGTCACTGAGCTCCAGACCTTGGACTTGGATGGCTGCTGTGTGCAGCAATAGGTTGGCCCAAGGTTAGAGCAGAAATCTGGGGCAGAGTCAGGATTCAACCAACATATCCGCAGAAAATCCTTTTTCCCCTCTTTCTGCTCCTATTATCAGATTTTCCTTAGGTAATTCCTCCTTGGAATTGAGTTGGTGGATCTTCCAATTTTTCACTTTGTTGAAGCTCTTCTTTCATTGACTTTAGTTTTCACTTTGTTGAGACTTTTCTTTCATTGACTCTTTAGAGACAAGTCACAGGGTCTTGAAATAAGTTGACTCATCCCCTTAGAAATCCCAGCAATTCTTATCTGCTCTTTGGCACCGGCTGGGAGATGGGAAAAAAAGGAGGGGGAATAATAAAAAAAAAGAAATCAATACATCTTTTGTATGATTTTCCACAGCTCACCCATTCTCCATGCTCTCTTTACACTGCCTATCAGCTGGAGAAGATAAGGTAATTTACTCGGTGGCAATACATCTGCCCTTCTGCTCTATAAAAGTCCTAATTTATTAGCAGAAGTATGATGCAAACCAACCAGTAGGCTGTGAAGAGCTATTTTTGCGGCGTTTCAGGCTATGAGGATGGAATTTTTCTTCCCGTTTTGATGCAGAAATGTAAAAATACACACATAAACTTGCATATAGCATATATGCAATATATAGCACCTCGCATATAGCCAGGTGAACTGTGTCGAATGTCCTTAGGCTCCCCAAAGTGCAGGGTCCATGAAGGTCCTGGATGGATGGGATGGAGAGAAGCTGGTCAAGAGCATATGCTGAGGGATCGGGGATATATATATTAAATAAGAAAAAGAAGCAGCAGCGTCCTGAGGCACTAGCCTGTTTTTCCAATAAGTGCAGGTGCAGGTGGGATTAGAAAATTTACAGCTTAAAAAAAAGGGTAAAAAGTGGGAAAAAAATATGTGCTAACAACATCTCCCACTGATCAGCTTTAACTACAAAAGCAAAAGAATTGGCCTTTTAAAGGTCAATCGAAGTGAAAACCTTTGCAGAAAATCTCTTAAACGCTCAGATCTCTCAATCTCTTTGCCTCGGGGCCCCGTCCTCGGAGCCGGCCTTCCCCTTGGCTGCGTGACAAGGAGCAGAACCCCTTGCAGGTGCCTGTTCCTATTAAACACAACCTGTTCCGCCCCTGCTCCGGTGGATCGTCCCCTGCAAATGCCCTGCGTTTATTTTTTGGGGGTCCCGATCTCCATGGACTTGAAGGCTGGTCAGATGCATTAATCCCCCTAAGGCTCTCTAAGAACTGAACTTGCAGGACATGCAGGTATCAGCCAAGAAAGGAGGCTCTGGGGTTGATGTGGAACCTCTTGGACCAAATCCCAGCTTTGCTACAGATTCACCATGTGGCCTCTGAGGCAGAAGAGATGGGAAGGAGGTGGGTTTCCAAATACATTTCCTCCCAGGGCTTGTTCTGGCTGCAAACTGTCCATGATGGGGAACAAAATAAGGATCCTTCCACCCTCTGAACCACCTCCAACTAAATGTTCTCAGCACTGAATGACAGCCCACGAAGACTGTCGCTTTCCTTACATGCAGCAACTCCTACATGATGTCCCCCTGCTTTTTCTTACCGTCTCTGCAAGAAGTTGTTTCTTCCCCCCGCAAGGCTCAGGGTGGGATTTTACAGTTTGATTTATAATAATAAGAATAATGTGATGATGGTGAAGATGGAAGTCTAGGGGTTTGTGGAAAGACGAGCCGCTCTCCACCAGCTCCTGCTGCTTTTACAGCTGCCCGAATTGGTGGGTTGGAGCATTCAGCCACCCGTGCTCCTTTTGCACAAAAGCCACAGCTCAAACTGACTGTTCACACACACTGTTTGCTTGCAGGGAGCAGTTACTAAGATCTACTGTGCATTTGGCTTGCTGGAAAAAAGACCTCAGCCTCAAAAGGTGACAACTAGAAGAGCTGCACCCTTCTAAAAAGAGGTGCAAACATCCTGGAGAAGGCTGGGAGAGCTGCTTGATGTGGAACCAGGTATCTGTGATGTGATAACGTGGCCGGTGAAGGTAATGCTGTTTCATCCAGTTTGGTGAATTTGGCCAACATGTGCAAAATATACAGGGAACAGAGGGGTGTAATTGGGTAAGCACACGTAATTGGGTAAGAACACATAATTGGGATTGGGTATACCTTATTTCCCGAGGAAAATAATAGGTAAAAATAGCTTCCCTCTGCTCTTGCACATGTTCACACATGCATTCATGGGTTTATCCTCTCCCTGCCATTGGTTATTCTCTTATTTGTGAAAGACAGAGGCAGCCTGAAGTCCTCACTGTGCAGGCAGTGACACTGTTGTAACTATTGCTTGTTCCCTAGGGATATGTTAGGGGATGCTGCTGAGGTCTTTCTTCTTCCTGAGAGGATTTCCCAGGTTTTCCAGCCTCTCTGGACCAAAGCAGAATGGCTTTGAGCCTTGTTGCAAGCTGATATCTGGGTGCAGATAAAGGATGCTGCAGCCGTGGTACCCCAGAGCTCATGGAGAGGTCAAGGGGAAGCTCTGCATCAGTGTCATCCCCTGTGATGGGATTATTGGCATTTCTCCTATTTAGTTATTTATGTCTGTAATAATTAGGTCCATGATAATTATGAGATTGATTTGAATTTAGATTTTGGAGCCTGATTTAAGCATTAGGCTGTCTGTCTGCTTGTCTTCACACACACAGGGCCACATTTTAGAGTGTTGTCAAGATGGGGGGCAGTCCATCTGACTGTCTCGTCACTTACATGGCTCACATTGATGGTTTCTCCAGGCAGGATAGCTGGAAAAAATCACTACCAGATGATCATTCAGGCAGGGAAATGGGCATCCCGTTCGCACATTGAGTTGTGTTCTGTTAATCACCTGTAAGTAGATAGAGCCCCGTGTTTTTGAGCCTCGGAGGATATGATACCCCTCTTCTAAGCTCTTCTGACCCAATTCTTGCTATGAGAGCATAGAATTTCATCCTTCAGGCCTCTCTCCAGCACTGGAAAATGTGCAGTAAAGGTGTACGAGAGCCTAGCTCCTATAGTCAGAGATAGATAGACCACCTAAGCCCTAGGCTGGGCTGTCTTCAGGACCAAACCAGGTGGTTATAGTTGTTTATGGTTGTGTGAAGCGATTCCCTCAAGAAACCACAGAGAAACTGCATTGCCTGAGTTAATCCCCCGTGTTAATTCCACATCCTTCTCCATTTAATGGTTGTTTGGAGCAACTGGCTTCCACGGAGAATAATTAAAGCTGTCTTAGATGGAATTGGCCACAGCATGAGGTGATGGATGAAGGTTCTTTAGTCTCAACCTTTCAGCTTTGTGAGAGGGCTACCAGCTTTTGTCATCGGTCTCTATCCTCTTATTTTTGCAGATCATTCTGTCACGGCAGCAGGAGCTCATGACTCTCATCTCCTTTTCATGCATGAGCTGGGAGGAGACATTTGACTGGTGGCCACTTGGCTACCCCATTAGCCAATATTGAGTGTTGGGCTTGGTCTTGCCTCTGGGCTGCCAGATAATCCACGCTGGACTGGGCCAACCTGCAACCTCCAAGCATCATTTCTCCTAAGTAAGAAGTGGAAACATGCATTTTCCTTAGTGGGACCAATGAAGCGATCTCAGTCATTTCAAGGTGCTGGCTGGGCAAGTTCTAGTTGGTAACATCCAAAATACAGGGGTATGTAAATAGCTAGTTGGTCTGGAAGATGATTGCATGGCCTCACCCTCATTAAGGGAATAGGACAGTCATAGCTATAAGAGACCAGATGGAAATTAGGGGATGAATTAGACATTGGCATCTACCTTTTCAATTAGGGCCCGGAGGTCAGCATGTACAATGATATTCTGGGGTATTTTATTGATCCATTTTACAATGGGGACAATGTGGCTTGGTGCATTCTTCAGTGCAACCCTTGAGGGACTGCCCCAAAGCTGATGATTCAGGTGACAACAGTGCCCAGGTTTGGCCTCCTTCTCTCCTATCTATCTGGGTTGCTGGAGGACACTGCTCGCAGGGTGTCAGCTCTTACGAGTGGCACATGTACAAATAGCAGCGCTGTCCTCAAGGGAGCTTGGGGAGATGCAAAGTCATTCCGAGCTATTTCGGGCTCTTCTGGCTCAAGGAGAACTGATGATTCTCTTGTGTGAGTTAGAAAGTCAGAGTTCATCGCGAGCTGGAGAGGAGAAAGGGACCTTTAGTTCTCTGGGGCTGAGCAGCTGTCAAAATATCCTCCTCAAAGAACAGCCTTAGCCCTTCCTCATGCCCTTTAGGGTTTATCTTTGGGAAGAGGAGCTGGCCCAGCCTGACAGATTGGGTCATCCGTGGGCACCAGCCGCAGATCCCATCTCCAGAGCTGTGCAGGGAAGGAAGCAAGACCATCACCTTGATGGTCTGCAGCACATTGCATCCCTTTACTCCTCTCTCCTTACTATCTTGGGAGCCAATTTGCATCTGTTCCAGGCTGGAAGAGCCACTTACATGCCCCTTTCCCAGACAGCAAAGAGCTGAGCAGTGTATGAGAGAAAGGGGAAGATGCCTCTGTAAAGAATACTCTCTTTCTCCATAAAATATTGTAGATGCTTTTTAATAGCAGCTTTAGAGCAGTCAGGGAGGCAGCTCGAACTTTCAGGGTAAAAGGACCACTTGGATGCGTACAGAGACAGGGAAACAAAGACATTTCTGGACGAAGTGTTGTGACCAAGGTCATAGCCCGAGCTGGGAACCAAAGGGTTTTGAGATGTTAAAATATGTTTTAAACATTGCCAAGTTTCTGTGCCAATGAGAACTCAAACAATGGTTGCAACAGGTTGACTCAGGGAGATGTTACAGCTTGGTTTCCATAGGATGCTACAGGTTTCCGTAGGAAATGAGTGTTAGTGCTCATCGTCCGTGTGTCTGCGGGTGGCTGCCCGTCTCCCGCTCCTGCAGCAGCTTCTGGCTTAGTGAAGCAAAGCCTGGGGACACCAAGCTCCCTTTGNTAAAAGGACCATTTGGATGTGTACAGAGACAGGGAAACAAAGACATTTCTGGACGAAGTGTTGTGACCAAGGTCATTGCCCGAGCTGGGAACCAAAGGGTTTTGAGATGTTAAAATATGTTTTAAACATTGCCAAGTTTCTGTGCCAATGAGAACTCAAACAGTGGTTGCAACACGTTGACTCAGGGAGATGTTACCTCTTAGTTTCCGTAGGAAATGAGTGTTAATGCATCATTTACGTGTCTGCAGGTGGATGCCCGTCTCCACCTCCTGCAGCAGCTTCTGCCTTGGTGGAGCAAAGCCTGGGGGCACCAAACTCCCTTTGCTGCTGGGTCGCAGGGTGCCCCACTGCTCCGTCCTCCTCACTGCACATCAGGAGAAGCAGGTGCTGTTGGCAGCCAGTCCTCCCGCGCCAGCTGTTTGCACATCTGCTGGCTGTGGTGCCTCGAAGGCAGAGCGTGCCCTGCTCTAATGAATAAGGCTTCATGCAGCACACCCGGACACCGCGAGCGGCTTCGTGCGAGGGACACGTTGGGATTCATCGGTTCCTACTGCTTCTCTCCCTCCTCTTCTTGCTGCGAGAGGCCAGGAAGCTGCTTTGTTTTCACTCCTTCATGCACATCCCAGCTGACAGCCTTTGAGATGCTGTTGGCTTGATAGGTGATATTAGCCTTGCTTGGGTCTGCCACGGTCTTCAAGGTCATCACTTCATCTCATGGCTAATAACAAGGACCCGCTCTGTGTTGTTACAGGCTGCTGCTGTCGCCGACCCTGAGAAAAGCAACATTAAAGAATAATCTGGTATTTAATTATCCCATGCTGGTTCCTCGCAGTGGACAGGGATGGAACCAGGCAAAGCAGGAAGACAAAAAGACTTCAACTACCTTTGCTTTCCATCGCAGCATCTACCTTGGCCACCGACCAGTAGATGAACAAAGAAGAAACTTAAAGACTCCTTTTTCTGGTTTCAGTGCTCTGAATGTCCTGGCAATCTCCACAGTGTCTCCTTCTCATTCCCCAGGATTATTTTCTGTTTGGGCCCTGGGGAGAGAAGGTGCCTCCTTCTGTCCCCTGTCACCAGCCAGACGGGGACAAGGTCAACCCTTCCCTCTCGTGCGTCGCGTTGCTTAAGACACGTGGAGCGAGTCCTCGGAGTTGTCTTCTTTGGGGGCAAGGGATACTGCGTTGCCAAGGAGACTGGGTATCCTTGGAGTCCTAAATACGCTCTTCCAGAGGAGGCTTTTGTGTGCGCCGGGCTCCCCACCAGCGCGGCCGCCTTTGATTCCCGGCGGGACGGTGCCTGCGGATGCAGCTCGGGGGCTGCAGCGCTCGATCCGAGCTCTGCTGCCTGGCACGGGCTGCGGCGAAGTGGGACGAAGGGTTGGAAGGGGCGACTCTGCCGCTTCCAGCCGCCTGCCCGAGGCTCTTGGCTTGCCCCTAGCAAACTTCCATGCTTTTGTGAGAATATCCTGCAGAGCAAACCTAACAGAAAAAGAGAAAACCTTCCCCACTGAGCTGCCTCATAAACCTGCACTGCTTTGAAAGGCTAAAACCTCTTTTTTTTTGCAATCGCAAGACAAGTTTTCTGACCTTCAGCAGCCGGTGCTACCGCAATGTGCAGCAGCTTGTAGGTAGATGTGGTGTCTGTCCCTTACCAGTGCATCCTGCCAGCTCCGGGGGCTAATCCTGCACTTTGCTGACTCTCCTTCCCAACTAGCCAGGCTCCTAGCCCAGAGGAGGCTACAACAGGGACCAGGAGACACGGTCTGGGCATCATGTCCCACTTTTTGGACCTCTTCCTTTGGGTTGGGAATTAACTCGGCACCCTACGAGTTCATCTCCATCTCATAGCATGGAGAACAGCATCCAACCCCTCTGTAATCCATATCCAGGCTCTGTAAATCCTACAGGATGCACCAAAGGGCACTGCTCTCCTGACCAGGGGGATGAGGCCAGGTCTGAGGACACTTCTAGCCCTAAAAGACAATGAAAAGTGGTTGGACACAGGCTTCCTCCCTGCCCCATTCTCTCCAAAAAAACCACTTTGACTCTGTCCTGCCACAAATAATTTCAATTAACAAACACTAATTTCACTAGACACCTCCACTCAAGAAAGACACAGAAAAATTTTTGATGTTGGCCACTGAGTACAAAATGACGAGGAAACATTGCATGATACTTGACAGAGTTAAAAATCTCCGGGCAAGATTTGCAACCTTCTGATATATGTATTTTTTTTTCTCCCTCTAATAAAAGTCACCCAATTATAAATACTATTAGCCAGACGAAAACTGCTGGCTCAGACACGGCTTTCAGACACACTGGTTTCCAGATGCTCGTCACTTCGCCTTGCTCCAGCTGCCACGAAAACAAATGAGCTGACAGCTTCAGAATTAGAAACCCTTTGCCACCTTCTCTTTGCTGGAAGCGATGAAAGCTTTTTTTGAGAGAGAGGGGAAAAAAAAATCACATTTTTTCCTCCTCACATCTCAGAGGAGCTCAAATTCCCAAATTAGGAGACTACCTTGAAAACCAGGTACTTTCAGTAACAGAGACAGTGTGGCATCCCTCACAATTGGGAACATGTTTATGTCTTTTTTTAACATTCAGGACCCCAATTCCTGAAGGTTTTGCTGGCACCTATGCTCCTGCAGGTCTTTGGGGAGCATTTATAACATTTTGCAGCCATTAAGCTTATATTCACTAAGCCACAAGCAAGTCTGTTAAGGAAGAAGAACTAATTTTTAGCTGTTTTAATGATCTAAATCAGCTCATGGAGCGGGGACAGAGTCCTTGGTAGGCAACAGGGCTGGAAGGTAAATGATTGCTCAGCATGCAGCATCGCATCCAGCCTGATTTTGGGAAGAAAAGTCGAAAGAGGGAAAGATTTGGCATAGCTTTGGTTTGCATAAACTCTTTCTGAAGGCTGAAGGGACTTGGAGGAGCTCACTCTGGGGCCAGAACTCTGGGGCATTTAGTGCAGTGGCTCCCAAATGTGGAAGCAGTGAGGTTTCAGGGGAAGGAATGTCACTGTGATAGCAGCAAGCTGGTGGCACATAGGAGTGTTGGGAGCCAAGCCCTGAGCCAGCCTTGGAGGAATGAAGAGATCTGTCTTCAAACAGGTCCCTTTCCTGGCAGGTTGTTGGGACTATTTGCATTTTCTAAACCCCTCTGCGCTGGGTTCCTTGGATATGCAAGGTGCTGTTTTCCTCTGATGGCAGCAGTTCTCCAAACAAACTGAACAGAGGAAATTTGGAAAAGAAAATTAATGTGCAGGAGAGAGCAAGAAGGCTTGACTTGCCCAGGTTCAAGTTAGAATGGCAAAATCTGATGGCAAAATTTGATGCTGGGACTTGGCCCAAGAATGTGGGCACCCCTCAAATAGTGATATGGTGATATCCCACTCTTAAGACTTTGGAGTGGGGACAGATATCAGTGAAAGACCACATGCCTGTAGGCAGATAACATTGAGGATCTTCTCTCACGACCTTAATACGGCTCTAAGCTCTTGTTAATAAACTCTAGAAGGGCCAAGTGTGGGCATGTTGCATCCTGGTGCATGGATCATGGTCTTACTATGCTTGGATTGAGTCTGTTCCATCTACATTACTGTGTAGGCAGAGCCAGGCATTAGAGAAGCCCTTGAGCTGTGGAATAGCCTCTTTGCTTCTGTGTTTAGCCCAAATACTTTAGGATGCTGGAAAGATCTCGCTGCTTGCTGGCTGAGCATGGGCCATCTCTATTATGATGTTTTTGGTCATGATTTTGGCCCAGGAGGGCAAGACAGGCACAGGAAACCTCTAGTCCTTCTCTCTCACCATGGTGAGAGCAGAGAGGCTGTTGAGTAACTCAAGAATTTGGGTGGATTTCTGTGTCCTGGGTGGTGCAGGGGAGAGCAGACATGGATGCCACGTGTGAATCCAGTAATTATCAGTGAATCGAGCAATTTTCTTTTGATGTCATTTGTCCATGACTTGTCTTTCCTCTTCTATGGGGAACAAACACATAGTAGAAAAGAGAACTTGGTAAATAGTGCAATCGGGTAGTGCTGCAGCTGGGCTTACAGACTAGGAACTCATCTTTTGCTGGAACAAAGACAAACAGCATGGAGCACTGTCATCTTGATATCCAAAAGGTGATAACGAAGCTGATGTAGCACGAACGCCTGTGGATATGTCACCAGGGAGTTCTTCCAGCTCACATGTGTCCTGATCGTGCTTGCAATGTCCCAAGTGCTGCATTGCATAGCTGGACTTCGAGGCCTCCAAAAAGACAGGGGCTCAGGGTAAGGATCAGATTATGCAGCAAATGCATAATTACAATGGGAATATGTATGGAAGCGCAGAGTACGTCTGGGTTAGAATGAGATAGCCACAATGTCTTCTGAGCATGGACTTGTTATGAATTCCTCCTTCTCCATCTCCATCTCCATAACTTCTCCATCTCCATAACTCCTCCATCGCTTTCGACCCTGTCGCACAGGCTGTCCCTGTCACTTGGCTTGTTCAACAAGGGGGAGAAAGAGCCAAGAAGCTCCAGTTGGCTGAATGTCTGCCCTGTCCTGTCATATCTTCACCCTGTGCTGGCTCAGTGTGGTTGCATACAGAATACAGAAGCATCCTGCATCACCAACACAAAGACTGAAGATCTTCAGAAGATCTTCTGTAGCCATGGGAACCCTTGAAATTTCCTGCAGATCAAGGATGCATAAAGATAAAGGTCTTGGTGGGCAATCCAGAGTCAGTTCCAGATGTCCATAGTTGGGTTTCTGACTTCTCCAATAAGGACTCAAGCAGCTCCCTTGAGAACTGGGACAACGGATACTCTGGTTTCATCCCAGGAATTGCAAAGACCTATATTGCTGCTGTAGCAGACTCATAGATTAGCTTTTTAGCTGATTAGGGCTCTTTGGGAAATCAGCACACCTGCATATTGCTGGTTTACGCCTCTTTCAAGTTCCTGCTAAAATCATCCCCCTGCCTTCTCCCCTACCTTCTCAGGAGCCCTGGCCTTGCAGCTGTACAAGCAAATGACATCCCCTCCATTTACAACCATCAAAGGGAAAGCAAGAAGAGGAGGGAGAAAAAAGAAAAAGCTTCAATGCTAAGAGCATGCATTAAAATGTTATTAAGTCTCTTGAATTTCACTTGCACAGCTGGAGCTGTCCCTGGTCGCTTCGGAAAACCAGTGATATGAGTGAGCTGGAAGAAAGGACACCCCTTTGCCGTTTTCTGTTTTCCAAGTGTATCAGTGCAGCATCTAGGCAGGATAAATATGTCACTGTGTCTCCCGGATGCTAATGACAGATTTATTGTAGCCGCTTTAGACAAGTGTATAAACAAACCAAACGGATAATCGTCAGGATACCTGGGGAATCAGCAATCCACTTCCAGCATCTCCTGCAAGGAACTGGAGGTGCAAAGTGAGAGGTTTTGCCTACTGGGTGAGTTGTGCTCGGGAAATGTCTCCGTGCCAAAGCGAGCCAGATTTTGCAGCTTTCGGATCTATTTACCCCAAGGCTGATGCTACCCAAGCAAGGTGACAAAATATGTTCGATTCCTGCTCAGCACAAGAAAGAAGGAGCTAAATTCTGCTCCTGGGTGGCCCCTGGAAAGCGTCTTCTTGCATCTGGGTTTGTCACAGCAGCCCGGGAGGGGAAAGGCTAGAGCTGGGGGAAATCCTAGTCAGACTCCTTGATCCTGTACACAGTGTGTTGGGATGGAGAGAGCCATAAACACCTCCCCTTGGACATATAGCTCCAGTGACAGCTCACTGAAAGCATCAATTTATGGCCTTTTGGTCAAAGAATTCCCCTTCCCCTCCGTTTGCTTTTTCTTTGGTCTTCTGTTGTCTGGAGTTCAATACTCACTTGCTACAGGCATGGGGTTTTTTAGTGCTTGCAACATCCCTAACCTAGAAAATTGCATTCTGTGATACCGTCCTGGGGTGACAAAGGGTCTTGTGTCACCCAGTTACCAAGGAGAGAAATGGGATTTGTCAAAAAGCAGGTGACTCTTTAGTGTTCCTTGCATCAAGAGATGCATGGACACCCGGATCAGTTTCCATCCTTCCCGTATGCTCCTACTAGGCTGTATCCAAGAGTCTTACTCTTTAGATCAAGCTGTATTGTCCCAAAGCTCCACTCCTGGACCAGATCCTATGTGGATCCTATGATCAGATCCTCGGTGGTCAACTCCTTCTTGGGACACCTTCTATGCAGTCCAAGTGTCCTGGGTTGCTGATGCTGTGAGATAAGGTTGGACTTAGGCTTCAAAGTCTTTCCTCCATGGTAGCACCCAATGGTGCGAATTGTGACCCCATGAACCACACTGAGGACACTATTTTGGAGATGAAACCTTCCCATTGGAGACACTGGCTATACTAGAGGTGAGGCAAGAGCAATGGGCACAGTGCTGTAGCTGTACAACATCTTTGAATATGCAAATATATGCACATATGGAACAGCAGAGAGCACAATGCGATGCTCGTCCTCCCCATGCAGGGTGGGTTTGTGGATAGAGAGGGTTGGGATGCTCCTCCATCAAACCCTGGGAGATACGGGGAGAGCAAGTAGTTGGATCTGCTAATATCTCACTGCAGATGATGCTGGAGCCTTGTTGCAACCACACAGAGGTCCAGCCATCCCATACCTTGACCCCTCTGCATCATTCACCACCTTAATCCTGAGATATGAGTCCTCCAGCACCCTCTGCTCAGCAGACTTCATGTCCTGCAATGTGCACCGGACCCCTGCAAGGAAGGGAGGACAGTGCATCTGGCATCTCCTTGGATCTGCAGTCGATGTGCAGGGAATAAAACCACCTTTTCGGTGCGTCACGTCAGGGGAAACCCTGAGGACAGACCTGACAGGCCACTCAGCCATCCTCGCACGTCACCTCCTTGATGAAAGGCAAAGGGAGGATGGGGGAAAGCCCGTGGAGAAAATCAAATCAAAATTCATGACAGCTCTGCCTTTCCATTTGATGATTTCAGGGCCGCTCATAAATTTACATATTTAATTAAATGCCACAAGCAAATGATTTTTCCATTAGGCTCTGTGTTCCTTATTACACTTCACAAGGCGTAAGTTCTTCTGCCTTGTGTGCAAGGCCAGATAACGCTCCCCTGACACTCAAGCAAGCGGCAGGAACATATTTCCAGCGTTTTTTTTCGGGGTGGGCTCTTTTTCCCTGCTCCACCCATGCTTCTTTTCTGAGCAAGGCAGAAAATAAAGAGGAGGGAAGTTTCCATGGGGTTGTATCCTTGATTCCCCTCCCCGGTGCCAAGGATGCGTTTGAAAGTGCCAATCAGGCAAACAACGAAGAAAGGTAGGAAGGAGGAGACTCAAAGAGCCACAAGAAAGGAAGATAAATAAATAAAGCCAAAGGGAAAGGAATGCAAAAAAGCAAATTAAATGCATTCTGCACAGCCGGTTAGGCTGGTATGCAAGCCCAAGGCATGCAGACTCAATCCATGACCGTCTCCTGATAAAGGGTATCCCAAGAAGGATTCCCTTTTACTACAGGTCACCTGCCCTCCTTTCAAGGAAAATTCCCTGGCAAGCTCCAAGCATGGAGCTGCCTTACGTAAGCAAAGATCACCTGCAGGAAAGGCACTTCACGCTGCTCTTGCTTTTGCTGGTGCTGTCATGATTTCTCAGCACTGAATTTGTGGCTTCTTTGCAGATGAACTAACTTTGCTACCAAGTGTTTTGGGTTTGATTCCTGCTGATCTATCCTTTCCTTTAGAGCCTGGAAAACAAAAGCCTTCTCGTTACTTTCCATCATTTAGTCCCCCGGAGCCTGTTGTAAGAGCCCTCTACACCTCTACAGTCAGGGATTGCATCAAAAATACCCTGACACAGCAGTTTCCAGCATCTAAACAGCTCTGCACTGCTGCTCCTGATGGGCTGGAGACTTGCAGGGAAGAGTAACTCACAAGAGCAAGTAAAAGCAGCACAACGAACATGATCTGGCTCGGGAAAGCCCTAAATTGAGAGGTTATTTGCAAAAGGGTATCACTTCACAGCAGCCCTGGCCTTAAAACGTTTCCTTGGAATGTTATTACCTTGGATATAGTGCTCAACTACGGAATCATTATGGTAGGAAAAGACCTTCAAGGTCATCAAATGCAACTCTAAGGTCTTCAAGTCCAACTGTAAACCCTGACTGTAAGCTTGTAACCCATAAACGGGAATGGTTCCAGCTGTCAGGGGGAACATCTGGGCTCGCCTGACACATGTAAAGTCATAGAAACATCTAACGGTGACTGTGGAGTTAGAGAAGAGAGCAAAGCTCCAGGTACAACGAAAATGGTTCCATGTTTCGAATAGCAACCAAAAACCAGAAGGAGGTGTTTTGCAATTTATAAAATCATTAAGAAATGCAGAAAAAAATCATTTTGTTTATTTCCATTTAATTTTTGCATCCAAATGGATTTCCCATGGGTCCTTCCAGGTGGGTGGAAGAGTCTCATTTTGTTGAGGAAGAGCAGAGGGGAAAAATGTTTCACTGAGCTGGGGACAGACATGGACATAGATACAGCTCCATGGAGGAAGCCTGGATGCTTCATTCCCCCTGTCCGGAGAACAAGATTCCCTGTGCACATGCATATTTTCTCCACATCTCTCTGCACCGTGATTATCAAACAAAGATCCAACAACTAAATCCCCAAATATACTCTAGGAAAACCAAGTGGGAAGAGCTGTCTCCAGAGTTATGATCTTGTAGGAACAATCGACTCCCACCCTTTAAACCAGGGACTCTTCTGCTGATGAAAGTCACTTGGGAAACATAAAATAAAAGACTCCTATAATCCTTTCTCTAACCCTCACACTCAGGAGACCGTAGCCTTTTACATGGCAAAGAAATTGAGCCATTAAATCTTTATTCCCAGGAAAGTCGTGCAATACCCACTTGACTCCTCAGCAGATGCTTGGAGTCTTTGGCGCAAGGATTGGGTCCCTGAGCACCACTAAGCAAATGTTTACTAAAAAAACACTAGCTATGTCTGTGGAAGGATATTTACAAGTCGTTCTCTTCCTAATGGTGCTGTAGTGAGGGAAGAACATATTAAATTGGTTCTTAGGATGCGTATGACACTACAGGGAGCCGGGTATAATAAGGCAATGTGATCATAAAAACTCTCGTCTCATGCTCGTAAAGGAATCTGACCCTCTCTGGAATTTGTCATTGGGGATTATAGATGGATTTTTTTTTTCTTTTTTGGTTATTAAATGTTTTCAGCCAGTGGAGGCCTCTTAGTTATGCTCAGAGCTAGGCAGAGCTCTTCTGGAGAGATAAGGGTATATATAACGCCCTGCTGTTGTACATTTCTCTGTTTCCCCCCAGAATAGTTTTTATTTCTCTGTAGGATAGTGAGAATAGGGCAAAGGACTTTGCAAGATGCGATAGCCTTTTCGTAAAACCAGAAATAATCTCAATTATGCAGAAAGGGAAACTGAGGCATCAGTTTCCCACTACTTGGTGAGGTCATTTGGGGAGTTATTTGGCAGCTGTGTCCCTGCATTGCCACCTGCTCAGATGCAGCCCGTCATCCCGGGTTGAGGTTAGGTCACTCCTGGGTCTCAGCTGACAGGTGGCAGGTCCTGCCTCCAGGGTCGCCACTTATTAAGAGGTAATTGCATTGTAAATTGGATGCGTCTGATCGCCATTCAAATCTTTGACCGGGCTGGCAAGGAATATTAATGATCTGATCTACAATGCCCACGAGCCTCGCTCAAGGGTTGTGTTTGCTTTGTTTTCTGCCTTTGTTAAAGGAATAATATCCTTCCTCTTCTTTCAGTTGTTCTATAGCAGAGGTTCTAAATGGGTTGAGAGAGATGATGCCATCTCCGAGGCTGTGTGGGCTAAGAATGGTCAAGTGGAACTTGAAGGAAAAGCTCATGCAAAGCAAAGCTTTTCTTCCCTCTTTGTGGCAAGCAGAGATGTGCAGAAGTAGCCAGGGCTGAGACCTGCACCAGCAACACCAGCTCCCTGCTAATTGACTCATCTAACGAGCAGGACGTGGTGGGTCTGTATGTCACGAAGGCAACATAAAGACCCAGAAGGTGACACGCTCGGTGCACATGGTGGAACACCAACAAACCGTGAAACATCAACAACATCTCGCTGTTCCTAGCGCTGGGATTTAATATTTCTCTGTCTCCTGTGTGAGATGCTCCTCTTCATGCTCCTGGGCAGAACAAGTGGCGTCATGGTTGGGTGCTGGACATGGAGCAGCATCTCATCACCTACCCCAATGCTTGGCTGTGGCTCCCCAGCAGGGTCTGGATGATGGAGAGGTGGAAGCAGAGCTCCCATTCCCATCCCAAACCCATCTCCTCCCAATACCCCGACCTACCCGAAGCAAGCCGGAGCAGATGAATGTTTTCACTCTGGTGCTGTTCCCTGGAATTGATTCCACACCATCTGCCGTGGCATATGCTGCTCACACGACACGCAGGCTGCAGTGATGAGCAAACAAAATTGGATCCACGGGCAGACGAGTGCCATTAATGAGACGTCACCAGGATCCTTCGGATCCTGCAGAGATGCGAATGTGCTCGGCACTGAGGAGGGGGTCAATAAAACGTTTTGGGAAGGTTGTCCAGACTGTGTCAGAGAACATTGAAGAGAATATATTAAAAGAGTGTACCAGAAATGCAGCACGTTGCACGCAGCAGTAATAGAAAGATGGTGTTGAGCTTAAAAATCTCACTCCGGTAACGACTGCAATTAGAATAGAGCTCCCATTAAAAGAAACACAATTCTGTTGTGTACACAAGCAGAGAAGAGTAAATACCCATTACTTTATCCACTTTATCTTCTTGTACGACCGTGAGCAATCAAATGCTCCTGCTTGCTGGCAAATGAGCTGGTTTAGTGTAACTCATCCCCTCTGCCTGCTCCGGGTGGGAGACTGTGATTGAGCTGTGTCTCCCTCCTGGATGCTGGTTCCTCTGGCTCTGCTCCATCGTCTCTCCTTTTGGGATACATCCCAGGTCCATCAAGTCCTTGGTTTGCTCCTTGACCCTT
>VWPW01006305.1:0-35899 GCA_013389825.1 Crypturellus undulatus | reverse complement strand
GCTCCTCTGATTCCTTTCCTTCTGCTTGCTGCAGGGAGCATCACTGCCGGGAAGCCGGTGTCCCAGGACAGGAAGATGCCCCCGACGTCGCGAGAGCTCAGCAACTCCAAGTCCCCGCACGCGCCGGTGCCCGAGCACCACCACCCCATCTCCCCCTACGAGCACCTGCTGCGCGGCGTGAGCGGCGTCGACCTCTACCGCGGCCACATCCCGCTGGCCTTCGACCCCGCCGCCATCCCCAGGGGAATCCAACTGGAAGCAGGTACTTTCCCCGGCAGGTTAGGCTGGGCTTGGTATTGTTTTTTTGCTTGCAAAGCTCCAAAAGGCTGCGGTTGTGCCAGGCACAAACCCTGCTTTGGGTTCAGCCATGGTGAATCTGGCTTTATCACTTCCTTTATCCAAACTGTTCCCCACAGGAGATAGTTTGGATTTTTATTGCTGTAACAAGGGATCAGTTTGGACCTTCTCTGTGCAATGAGGCACAGCCAAACGTGCTGTCAAGGGCTTCACAGCAGTTTGCATCACCCCGAGCAGCGCCGGGAGGCTCATCCAAACCAGGCTGGGCTCCAGCTGTGGCTCCCGCCGGAGCTGCGTCGGCAGCGCCCTGCTCACCCTGTGTCCTGACTGGTGTGTGCAGTGCGTGCTGAGCCCCCGCCAGCTGTGCAGCTTAGGGCCCTGAGACAGCAAAAAGAGAAGCCCTTCTGGCTTCCTGCTCCACGAGCTGCTGAGAGCTGATGTTCCCGCTGGCCGGGCCTGCCAGCCGAGGCCAGGTGGTCGCGCTCTGTATGTGCTTAATCAGGCATCTGACATCTCCAAACGTGTCCCCCACTAGCATTGGCAGGCACCACGTTTTCCCTGCGTGCAGCCCTGCCTACTGTCCCCCCACGAGCCGATCCCTGGGGAAACCCACTTCTGTTTCTGCATCTTTATCTCTCCCAGCCGCTGCTTACTACCTGCCGAGGCACCTGGCTCCGAGCCCCACGTACCCCCACCTCTACCCGCCGTACCTCATCCGGGGGTACCCGGACACGGCGGCCATGGAGAACCGGCAGACCATCATCAACGACTACATCACGTCGCAGCAGATGCACCACAACGCCGCCGCCACGGCCATGGCGCAGCGCGCGGACATGCTGCGCGGCCTCTCGCCCCGCGAACCCTCGCTGGCTCTCAACTATGCAGCAGGTCCTGCAAGCGCCGCGCTGTCCCGGGGGGTCACTGGTGTTTCTGGCTTTTGAGAGGTGGCTGGGTCAAACCCAGAGGTACCAGTTCGTTGCCCGCTGCAAAAATGCCCGTGAGTCCAAGGGCCAGCGTCATGGAGTCACCCAGTGCTGTAGCAGTAGCATCGTTTGGCAGCTTTGAGGAGCAGAATTGCTGCTTTTTCTGCTGTTTTTAGTTTCTTGAGGCTCCTTGCATGCAGCCCTGACATAGGGTTGCAAGTCAGGCAACATCCAAAGCTCCGCACAGCACCAGGAGCCTCCCCAGAGCTGCCGGGAGAGCAGCTCCTCTTGCTGAGCCCGGGCACCGCAGCGATCCCGCAGCCCGAGCGGGCGCCTGGGGAGGCAGCGGCTGCTGCAGAGCCCGTCAGGGAGCGCAAGCAGCTCTGGACCGGGTGGCTGTAATTCCTGGGGATCCGATAGCATTTCAGGCAGGCATGCTCCAACCGCAGTCTGCCTCCCCAGATTCATCCCCGGTTTAGCTCTGTTATTGGTTTCTGCTTCCTGTCCTAAGCTGACGATGAGACTTGCTGCAGGCATCCAAACAGCTGTTGGATCCCCCTCCAAAAAGGGCTGTTGGTAGTTGGGGGCGGGAAGAAATTCCTGGCTCCTCCAGGGTCTCTGGGGATGCGCAGCCCCGCAGACGCGGGCAGGCACTGCACCCTGACCCCTGCCTTGCCCTGCTCCTCCGCAGCCCTCAGGCCCCACGGGAGAGGAGAGGGACAGGCAGCAGGAGGGACAAATGGAAATGAGCGGGTTGGAGCTGGGAGAAATGGCAGAAGAGAGAAGGAACAGATCGGGACAGTTGGCAGCTGGGTCACAGGATGTGGGACCAGATAAGTCCCATAAAACAGTAAGAAAGATAGAGGGAGGGGGCCAAACTGCAGAGCTACTTCTGTTTTTCGCAGCCTGTGATGGGTTTCCATCCTGGGGGAGAGTAAAGCCCATGGCAGCAAGGGCTTCCCAGCCTGGCAAGGAAAATATAAGCGCTAATAGTATTATATGTGGCTTTTTGCAAAAGAAACAGAGCTTGCTCGAGGGGTTACGTGCACAGCTCGCTGTGTGGGGTGGCTCCTGCTGCCCTCCCTGCATGCAGCAGCGAACGGGCTGGGGCTGCAGCCTCCTGCTTTGCACGGGAACATCCTGGCATTCCTCCTCCCCAGCGAGCCCTTGAAAATCAGGTCCCATTTGGTGCAGTCGGACAGATGAAATTAAAAACAGCCTGTTTGGAGACGGTGGGGAACATATGACAGCTGTTACAAGGCATCCTTGGCAGGGGGTCAAGAGATGATACCCCGTGTTGAAGCGTTCCCAGCAGCTGGACGCGCTGTGTTTGCCCGAGGAGCATCTCCTCCCCTTGCAAACAGCGGCTGGGGCTGTGCTGGCCCCGCTCGCTCTGCACCAGGGAGCAGCAGGACGGGTCGACCTCCTCGAGCGTCGCTGCCTGCTGCAACGTGACCAAGTCGCAGCAGCTCAATGTCATCCTGAGGGTCCTCTCGCTTCTCTCTGCAGGCATCATCGACCTCTCCCAAGTGCCACATCTGCCTGTCCTCGTGCCCCCCACGCCCGGTACCTCGGCCACCACCATGGACCGCATCACCTACATCCCTGCACCTCCCCAGACCTTCGGCAGCCGACACAGCAGCTCCCCGCTCTCCCCAGGTAACACCAGCCGGGTGCTTTGTTCATAGGAAAATTGTTGGGCAGGAGTCCCTTAAATTATTCAGGATCATAAGCTCAGCATGCCAGCGCAGATCTGAGAGCCCAAATTAATTCATCTTTGTGGATAAAACCGTTATTTCCCTCGGACCAGATGCTTCTGGACCATGCTGAGCTTGCTTGTTGTAGTCTTCCTTGTATTTTCCCTGTCTGCCCTGAAATGGCAGATAGCAAACAGCTTTGTGTAAAGGTTGTGCACGGGAGAAGGTGCCAGGATAGCTATTACATGATTTGTTTGGGCTTCATCATATTGGTTTTCCTGGTCTGGCCTCCTCTAGGTGACCTTGGCTGGAGCCATTGCTTATCTCTCTGCTCCATAGACAAAGTGATACAAAGAGCAGGCCGTGTTCCCTGCCAGGGAATTGCCCTGCCTGCAGTCCTTTCACTGCCTTTCTGTTTCAGGAGGCCCCACACACATGACCAAACAGTCGGGATCGTCAGTGTCTGAGCGGGAGCGGGATCGGGAGCGGGAGCGTGAGAGGGAGCGCGAGAAGTCCATCCTAGCGTCCACCACGGTGGAGCACGCGCCCATCTGGAGACCAGGTAGGCTGGGGAGGAGCCTGGCACAACGTGTCAGGGCCAGTGCTGAGTGGACGTGGGCTTGGGACTGTAACCAGGAGGGCTGAAGGAGTCTCAAATGGTGCCTGCCCCCAGGTACGGAGCAGTCCAGCAGCCGTTCGTCGTCGCACTCTCACAGCCACCAGCACTCTCCCGTGTCCCCCCGCACCCACGAGACCATCCAGCAGCGCCCCAGCGTGCTCCACAACACGAGCATGAAGATCATCTCCTCGGAGAACCCCACGCCTTCCGTCCTGCGGTACGTCCTGTGCCGGGGCCGCTGAGGTGGAGTGAGGGTATTTGGGACATCGATCTCAGGGAGAGCAGGACTGGAGCTTGCAAAAAAAGTTGTGATGGGCAGAGGCCTGTTTGGGTATCCTCTTCCTTGTCTTTATCTGGTGGCTTTAACTATTACCACGAAAGATGCTTGAGGGCTGTCTGTGACCAAATGCAGATGCCAGTTCTTTTACTGAAAGTTTCCTTCGTCTGTCTGGGATTATTATGGTCTCTGGGATTTGTTCCATGGTTTTTGTTCTCTCTGCTTGAATCATCCTGGTGACAGCAAATAGCCCATGGCCAGCTATTGTGGGGGATACGTGGGTGGCAGAGACTCAGTCTGAGCCTTGTCACCTGCTCCAGTATGGGCCAACTCAACCCGCAGGAGCTCTGTAAGGACCTTGGCTGGACAGGGCTGATGTCAGGGAATGAGTAGCAGCAGTTCCCATCGCCACTTGGCTCTCTTATCTTTGCCTCTCTTTCTTTCTCCTCCAAGGTCCTCATCCACCACTACAACGTCGCCGATCCGCACTGCCGGCTTCCCCTCGGCCTCCGCGCTGCGCTCCTCCATCGGGGCGGTGGACGGCTACGCAGCCATGATGGACCCGACCGTGCTGCAGAAAGAGGCCTCGAGGGCCCGAGAAGCCAAGGTAGAACGTCCCCAGACTGACAACAACATATTCACCTCAAAGCTGCCCGCCGGGGCCAACCTCGAACAGTCGCCTTCGCCTATTAAAGCCATGGAGTCGAGGCCTTTACCCGCCTCCGGGCCCGGTTCTTCTCATCACTATAGCAGAGGACAGGGGAAAAGCCAGCAGCACCATCACTCCCTGGACCAGCAGCACGCAGCCTCAGGTCCTGAGCAGCACGGCAGAGAAAAGAGTCAAAGCAAACCCTTTTCAATGCAGGAACAGGAGCTCCGAGCACTCGGTAAGACCACCACGGCAGCGGCCAGCTTCATAGCTGTGCTTGTCACACGTCAAATTTCTTGCACTAAGGGGCAGCGAGAGAGTGTCTCGCTAAGTAACACTCCACTAGTGATGGTACGGATTGGAGGGGAGGGACGAGAGCGAATCTATGGCCTGAAACCAATTTTATTTTGTTATTTCGTATTTTTAGTTGCACGTTTTGGCTATTGGCTTCGTCAGCAACTCGAGTGTGTTTCTCCCTCTGCTTCCCAGTTGTTACATTATTCCAAGCGTTTTATTTGTGTGTGTGCTAGGGATCTTCCCTTCTCCCATCCTCTTTTAATTATTTCCCTTGCCAGGGCTTGTTTTGCAAATGTCATTCAATTCCTGGTATTGCTTTTTACGGACAATAGCAATTTGCTAATTCTTATTTCCCCATAATTAGAAATTCCCAGGCAGTCTGTAAGAAACAGTTGTGGGTAATAAATCAAACGAGAGGAGAGTGTGACGGGGCCGCTGGCCGGCACACAGGCACGTCCCCGCTCGCAGTTGTGCCTTGGAGCATGCAGCATCTCCAAGTGCTTTGCAGGCTGCCGGATGGGACCCGCTGAGGGTCCCTAGCAATGGATGTGGGATAAGAGGGAAATGCAAACAGGGAGGTTCAGGGATTGCTTAACCCGGCCGTGCTCTGCAGCTGCTTCCAGAGCTGACCACAGTAACCACTCGACAATCCTGCACACAACACAAACGTGGCAGGGTAAGTTTTTGCAGAAGAAGGTGCAGGGAATTGCATTCAGGGTCTGGGTTAATCATGATGGGACAACCCTGGGGAGAGCTATCAGCTTCACCCAGAGCGTTCATGCAGATTCCCCGTCAGTGTGCAGAAGCAACAGGCAGCTGCAGGGAGTTAATAAGGGACCTTCTTCAAGCTGGAGCATCTGCTGTGGCCATCAGCACTGGGTGTCACCACCAAATGCTCCTTCTTATAGCACAATAGGGAAGAGCATGGAAAAACACATGGAAAGGCAATGGCAGTGTGGTCTCTCTTGCACTTCCCGATTCGCTCATCCCAATGCAACATCCAGGGCCCAGGATGTGCTTCTGGCCTGGATGCATTGCCCAGCTTAGCTTTTCCTGTGCATTATTTCCTGATGTTAGTGCTTTCTCCAGCTGAGTGTTAACCGTGCTAAGGAAGAGGGGCTTCCCTCTGATCCATGAGCTGATTGCAGTGGTCTTGGGTTCCAAGGACTTGCTTAACGCTCGGTGCCTGGGAGCTCGTGCCAGAGAGGCTTCCCCAGTGTGAGGAGTCAGGGCGGCTGCGACAGTCCCCTCTGTCCAGGGCCCCTCCGTCAGCACCAGGGGTCAAGGCCAGATCTGCCTCGAGTTGGCAGGTTCTAGGAATTCCCATTAGGAGGTTAAAGGCCTGTTGAGACGAAAGTCCTAAGTGTTACCAAACCTTCTTAGCTGGAGAGAGGCAGCGCGTCTCCCTCGCTGCAGAGCGTTGGGAGACGTGTTGGTTCAGGAGTCCAGGACCCCTTGGTCCTTTGCCCTAGGCTGCAGAACACGGCCTGTATGGGCCTCGTTTTTCTTGCTCTGACAAAGACAATGATGGTCCCTCATTCCAGCTCAGCCTCTTTTGATGCAGGTTGAGGTGCACCAGGGGCTCAAAGGCAGAGAAAGACCAAGGAGCCCCAGCATGTCACACTGGTGTCTTTGGAGCAGGATCTGGAGTCTGAAAGGCCTCATTTCCAGTTTTCAAGCACTGATGTTGGCTGCATTGGCCTTTGGGCTTTTCTTGGTCGAGCTCTTGGAGATCTCCTTGGCAGCCACCTCCCTGCACGGAGGGTATCGCTTCCCTCCTGGCAGAGCTTGATTTCTATTTTTCCGTGTTTCCCTGCGGGATGGAGAGTGGCTGAGCACAGGGCCAACGTGGAGGGGCTGCGGTATTCCCAGCTCCATGGAGAACCCAGCGTTCTCATNACTGGTGTCTTTGGAGCAGGATCTGGAGTCTGAAAGGCCTCATTTCCAGTTTTCAAGCACTGATGTTGGCTGCATTGGCCTTTGGGCTTTTCTTGGTCGAGCTCTTGGAGATCTCCTTGGCAGCCACCTCCCTGCATGGAGGGTATCGCTTCCATCCTGGCAGAGCTTGATTTCTATTTTTCCGTGTTTCCCTGCGGGATGGAGAGTGGCCGAGCACAGGGCCAACGTGGAGAACCCAACGTTCTCATGGACATCACCAAAAGGCAAAATTGGAAGTGGTCTGTTGTCCCTGCTCTGTGAGCGGGTGTCCCACAGCTGCTTGGAGGGCAGATACACCTTGGACTTGTCCCACGCTGCCCCATCCTCTCCGCTGCTCCAGAGCCACGTCTGCTCCTTGTGAATTCACCCACCAGGTCTTCCTTGACCTCTTCATTCTCCTCTTAGCTGAATGTGAGACTCCTCCTGCGAGCAACCCTTGCAGCTGTGCTCAAAAAGAGCAAAGGGATCTCTGGCATAACAACCCTTCTTCCCCTCCCGTAGGCTTCCACGGTGGCTACAGCCCGGACCGCATCGAGGCCGTGAGTCCGGTGAGCTCGCCCAGCCTGGCCCACGAGAAGGGGGCCAAGCTGCTGCAGGACCCGGACAAGGGACACGCGGAGCATGACCTGCGCCAGAAGCAGCAAGGTGAGGTTGGCACCGCCGCGGGCTCTCCGTGCCCCGGTGCCGTGTCAGGGCGCTGCTCGTAGGCGAGGAGGAAGAGGCAGCTTTCCTCGCGCTCCAGCCCGGTCCTTTGTGCTCCCGCAGCCTCCCTGAAGGCCTCGGCGCCCGAAGCAGCCCACCTGCAGCACCTGCGCTCGCAGGAGAGCCAGCAGCCCCCGTGCCAGCCGCTGCAGGCCAGCCAGAGCGTCAAGGGCATGAACCAGCGCGTGGTCACGCTGGCGCAGCACATCAGTGTAAGTGAGCTTGATCCTTACCTGGGGTCCTGGGGAGGAGGACAGAACCATCTCCAGAGCGGAGCTGATGCCCATCTGGTGGGGAGGGCCAGGGTGATGCTGGAGGCCAGAGCACCGGGTTTGGTGCACTGTGCGTGTTCAGCCCGGGTGGTTCAACCCAACCAGGGGAAGCGCAGCCAGTGCAGAGCATCTCCCCCTGCTCGCGCTCCCTTGAGTGAGTCCCGCAAAGCAGGAAGCGGGAACCAGCCCTTTCAGACTCGGGCTTCTCTCCTAGGAGGTCATCACGCAGGACTACACTCGCCACCACCCTCAGCAGCTCAACTCCCACATCCAGACGCCCGTGTACTCCTTCCCCGGGGCTGCCTGCCCCGTGCTGGACCTGCGGCGCACGCCCAGCGAGGCCTATCTGCAGCAGCAGGAGCACGCGGCCGCCTCCAGGATCTCCCCGCAGAGCGAGGGAGGCAAACGGTGAGAGCGGAGCGGGCACGGACGGGGGGCTGCCAGCCCGCTGGGCAAGCGGGAGCTCCGCCGGAGCAGGCGGAGCAGCCGGATGATGCCACAGGTGACCCAGGTCGTTGCTGAATTTATGTCCCCAGCTTGGGGCATCACATGCTTGTAACGCCCAGAGCCTAAAGCTGTCTTCTGATCTTGGCACTTTTGCCCTATGGTGCCTCTCTTGCCTCCCCAGTTGTCCTAGGGATGCCCTGTAGACACCCTTAAGGTCTGTTTGTGACCGCTTTCTCCATCCCCTGGTGTCCCTGGTCCCTGGCAGATCACTGCATGGTGATCTAGCAGATCCCAGGTAGTTCCAAAAACCCAGTGCAATTCTTCTGTTGATTCAAAATGAATTTTATCTCCATCCTTTTCCAGTGAATCAGAAGCTTGTTAGATGTATGTGCTGTGTCATCTGTAATTACCCATTTCAGGCACCAGCTTTGTATTTTTAAAGTCACTTTAAAATCATGCAAGTAGCATCACAAGAAAAGTATAACTGCTGCTGTAGTGAGTTGAAAAAATGGGACTCCTTCATTGGAAATCCTAGAGTGGGATCTGCCCTCCTGTCCTAATGCAGACAGTTCAATGAGACCCAGATACATCCAGGAAATGGTGGTGTCTCCAAACCTATGACCCCGTGTCAGTAAATGGGATTATTTTTCCCAGCTCTGCATGGCCCTAGAACTGGCTTTAATAGCATAAGAGGAGAGAAACCAGCCCTGGCCACCCAGAGGAGAAAAAAAAAGAAAAAAAAAGAAACCACAGAAAGAACAAAGACGTAAATTCCCAGAACTCGCCGTGAGGAATTCCTCGCGGACGCGACCCTGGCTGCCTCCCAGGCAGCTGCTCCGCTCAGGCGTGGAGGCCTCGCCAGCGTGGCCCATGGCTGGTGGGTCCCCTCCGGGCTGCTCCGTAGGGGCCGGCGAGCCCGTGCCCGGCACTCCTGGGTGCCAACGGCCCCTGCAGAGGCTCCGTGCAACTCCCAGAGCCCACGTGGACCCACTGCTAACCCTGCCACGAGGGTGGATGGGCAGGGGCGGAATGATGCCCTCCTGGAGCACTGTGGGCACCTCCCGTGTGTTAGCAAGAGCAGTGCAGGGTGAGGAGGGACATCTGCCCAACGGGCCCGTGCCCCAGCCCAAGCAAAGAGCACGCAGACGCCGTCAGGACAGCAGCAATCACGGTCCCCATGGGTGCAGGAGAGCTCTGCAGGGTAGAGGAACCCGTGGGCTGAGCCAGAATGTCCCAGGACTCGTCCCTCCTGGGTAACTAACTATATTTGGGCCAGTCCCTGGCTGGCCCGCTGCCTGGAAATCTGGGCCACATCTCGGTTCAGGCCTTCTCTGCACGCCTGTGGTTCAAAAAATGCCCAAGCGGCTCAGTTCCTGAGGCTCGTGTTAAAAGGAGCTGTAAGCCCAAAAGGGTGGGGAAGGTTTGGCTTCTTTCCCTGCTTTACAGAAAGCTATTTTAGTCCTCCCCGCTCCCCCTCACCCCCCAAGCCGCCGTGCGTGCGGAGACGCAGTTGCAATAGGAGGCTGCATCTCCCCGTCCCCTCCGCAGCTCCCCGGAGCAGAGCAAAGCGGCGGCGGAGAGAGGGCCGGACAACTGCATCGAGCCGGTCTCGCCGCCAGACGGCGTGGCGGAATCGGAGCACGCCAAGAGCGCCACGTACCCGATCCTGTACCGCGAGGGCGAGCAGCTGGACCAGAGGTACCGCGGAGAGACGGGGCGCTGGGAGCAACATGAAAGTGGTCCCCTTGTCCCCACGCCACTCGGGGCTGCAAGGGGACCTGCCTCTGCCCTGCACTGTGTCCCCATCGCTGCAACATGCACAGGGCCAGCTGGGGGATGTCTCCTTTTTGTGGCTCCGTTAATCCAAAATGAGGATGAGGGGCCAGCTGGCTCTGGAAAGGGCCTCTCTGAGGAGTTGGCCTCTGAGATCCCCCTCCTAGATGGAGCCTTGCGCTGTTTGCCCGCTGCCCTGCAGGCACATCCGAGCACAGTGCCCTTCTCCTGGGGGTGGAACGCCGGCGTTCAGACACACCTTGTAGATCCCAGTGATCCCAGTACATCAGCTCCATCCCTTTCTCCGGAGCAGGCAATAGCCTGGCACTTCTTTGGCATCTCTGAAAGCATCTCCCTTTACAAACTTTTTGCATGAAGGCTTGGCCGAACAGAAAAGATGTGCTCTTAGGGAACTGAGTTTGAGGTCTGTGAAAGGAATTCAGTTGGGCTCATTCGTTGAAAGGTTGGAATAATTAGGAAAGAAGAACTTCTCTTGCAGCCAAAAGCAAATTCACAACCCAGATGGATGTCTGTACGGCTTATAGGGGTGTTTCCCCACCGTGATATATTTAAAATAGAGCTGGGCAGAGAACTTGGAGATACCAAACAATGCAAGAGCCCAAGGCTGATTTGGAGGAGTTTCATTTGAGGTGGGATTTGGTGAACCGGACATCACGCTGGTTTCTAACAGGCTTTTTCATTGCAGGATGGGGTCCAAGTCCCCAGGAAATAACAGTCAGCCCCCAGCTTTCTTTAGCAAGCTGACAGAGAGCAACTCTGCCATGGTGAAATCCAAGAAGCAGGAGATCATCAAGAAGCTCAGCACGACCAACAAGAACGAGACGGAGTACAGTAAGGACACGTGGGGAGGCGAGTGAGGGGCGCTGGGGGGACACGTGAAGCAAAGGAGACTTGGGAGTTGGTGCTGCTGTCATTAAGGCTGGGACTCCCACCCAGTTGTCTCCTGGTCGTGCTGAGCTTTACTGGGAAGCGCCAGTCCCAGCCGCCCCCCTGGTCCTGGGTGGCTGTGAGCACCCGGGGAGGTGACAGGAGGGTGTCCCAGCTGCATGGCTCCTTGTTGGGACTGTCAGCCCAACCTGCGTGGCAGCAGCAGATAAACTAAAGAGGAAGGAAGTAATGAGTTGAGCATGGAGGTGACTTAAGAGCGATTGATATTTTAATGAGTGACCAGCCAAGCTGAATCCTTCCTCCTTGAGGTGCATCTCCCCGCAGCGTTACATTAATCCCTCCATCAATATTGGTACAGCTCTGTAAAACTAACCAGGCTGGCTTGTATTAGGAATTCAGCCCGTTCATTCATTAGCCACTAATAGAGTAGATAGGATCATGATTTAATTTAGCTCAGCATTATACAGTCAATACTAATTCAATTTGAATCCATCTTACAACAGCTGCATCGGATAAGAGGGACCGAGCTGTCTCGTCTCTGGGATGATGTTACCATGAGCCAACTGTATTGTTATGCCCCTTCGGGGACATGCGGCTGAACCCCGTGACATTCCACACTTTCCCTTATCAAGGGAAAATATACAGAAATAGGAAACGGCTCTTATTTTATGAGAATTTCTGTTATTCTAAGGAAAGCGATATCCAAGTCAAACAGCTCAGCTAAGAAGGAAAATATTGATTTAGCATTTCTGCTCCCCACTGCCCCAACCTGCTCCCTGGCTATGGGGATTTGAGCCTTTGGAGGCAGCAGGGAGGGTTGAGCCCTGCAGAGCTCTGGGCGGGTCTGAAGGGCACCAGGTCAACCCCGAGCACGGGCACTGCGCGTGGGCTATTCCCAGCCTGGGCACTGCGATGGGGACACCAGTGTCCTGCCCTGGCCAGCGTGACAGGTCTGTCCCTACAGCCAGCCCGTTCACGCTGCTCCCTCTACTAAAGAACTCTTTTTTTTTTCCCCAGATGTTGGGCAGCCCGGGACAGAGATTTTCAATATGCCAGCGATTACCGGAGCAGGTAACTCCCTCACTTTAGCTGTACTGTGCCTCATCCCTTACAGACTTCTCAGCTATGAAGAAGAGGAGACTCAGTAGATTTAAACTGGAGGCAGAGAGTTGTTTTTTGTGCTTGTTTCTTTGCAATAAGACCAGGTGTATCTGTCGCTGAGAGGCTGAAGGCCTCAGCACACCGTAACGTGCTGGTGTTGAGTTGGAGCAAGGCAGCAGACCTCCTCTGAAAACCTTGCAGGCCTCAGGGGTTGAGCAGAGGTTAAAACCCCAATAGTGACACCAGCAAAAAGTTTGTCACAAGGGCTCGGCCAGGTCGTTCTGGGTTGGCAATCTGATCCGAGGTGTGTTAGCCCTGGAGGCAGGTAAGGGGCACGGGAGGTCCAGCCTCACTGGGAGCTGCAGCGGATGCTGTGAACCTTGTGCTGCTCTTGGCGGGACCTTGCGGCCACGCACGTAGGAAGAGGAGACGGTGGATGCAGGGCAGGGCACCAGCGAAGGCAGTGAGGGTAGGAAACGGCCTTCCTGCCCCTGCAGGGTGCATGTAATGTGGGAATTGGGCATGCAGAGCATCCCGTAGCCTTGAAGTGAGACTGTGCAAATGGGTGATGCAGCGAGCAGAGGGAAGGGGTTATCTGGCTTACAGAGGGGTGGCCAGGCACAGGGCTGCTGGCAGTGCTGCTCCAGGTGCTCAAAGCACAGGTTGGTTTTGCTTTCCCGGTAGCGGGGAGGAAGCAAAAGTGCAGCCGGTGGCTGGGTCGCAGCTCCGCTCCCGCCACGAGGGCACAGCCAGTCCCTGCAGAAGAGCTTCCCGGGCCGGACTGTGTGACCCGCCGACGATGCGCGGGCAGGAGGTGCCTAAAAGAGTAGCGGTTTTGGTGGCGGTTCCCAGGCAAACGCTGCACGTGCACAGCACAAGGCAAAGCCCCTGCTCCAACACCTCTGCAATCAGCAGCGTCAATGCCCTCGGGCAGCGGGAGCACCTCTGGGTGGGTGTTTTGGAGCGTGAACAGGAATGGCTAAACTATCCAGCTATCCCACAGGCAGGGATAATGCCCAGGGCCACCCTGGCTTGTGCCCCCACTGAGGCAGGCATCGGGGCAGGGCGTCCCTTGCACATCTGCATCCCTATGAGACATTGCTGCCCCGTAGGCATCGGTGCCGGGAAGGGTGTGAGAGCTGGAAAGTGGTTGGGACAGGGAGCCGGGAATGCCGGAGGCTGCTGGTGGTCCTCAGCTCCCCGATTGCAAACCCGCTGCCGAGAGCCAGCCCGGTGCAGCGCCCGCCCCGCAGAGGATGTGGGAAGAGCAGAGCCCCAGGGGGATGCGGAGGGGACGCGCGAGACCCGCTGCCCCTCTCCAGGAGGACGAGGGGGCCCGGGCGCCGCCGCCGCGCGTGGAGCGGAGCGGAGCGGAGGGGCCGGGCTCCGCGCGCCGTGTCTGTATTTCGCCCTCGCTTGTCTCCTGTAACCGCCGCGCTGGGAATGCCGGTCGCGTGGCTGCGCCGCTGGCCCCGCGCGCCGCTGCACCATAACTGCATGGCTTGAGACTCACCGCGGCGAGGGACGGGAGGGCTCTTCCTCGCCACCGCCAGCCACGCCGGCCCTGGGCTCCTGCTCCCCAACACGGCCCTGGGCAGGCTCTTCACAGGCCCCCCCAGCCCCTTCCTTCCCTGTCTTTTCCTCCTGGAGAAAGCGGCCCAGCCTCCGGCGTTTCCCGCCGGTTTCCCAGACGGGTGTGATCCGTGCAGGAGCATCCCGCTGGCCCCAGCCACGCGGGAAACGCCCCGTCCCGCTGCGGCTCCCCGCGGGGCTCCGCAAAGACCCTCCCTCCATCCCTCCCTCCTTCCCTCTCTCCTTCCTGGCCCTCCCAAGCCTTCAGCCCCGGGAACCCCGTGCCCAGGAATCCCGGATGAGTCCTGTCCCCTGCCCTGGGGCGGGTCGCAGCGGGAGGCGGCGGGGGTCCCGCCGGCGACCCGGCATCGCGGGGCCCTAAACATGGACATGACGAAGTGTGTTGCTTTGCGGGAATGTGCTGACTGTTTGTTTCTTCCCTTCTCCCTTGTCTCCTTTCTCCCCTTCCCCGTCCCCCCTCCGTCTTTCTTCTCATTTGGCTCCCTCCCACCCCCTCCGTCCCCGTCTTTCCTCCCCGTATCTCCCAGGGCTAATCAGTTGTAGGAGCCAGGCGGTCCAAGAGAATTCCAGTACCAACATGGGGTTGGAGGCAATAATTAGGAAAGCCCTAATGGGTAAATATGACGAGCAGTGGGAAGAGCGCTCACCTCTCAGTGCCAATGCTTTTAACCCTCTGAATGCCAGTGCAAGCCTGCCCGCTGCTATGCCCATAACTCCTGCTGATGGACGAAACGAGGACGTGCGCTCCTTGCCAGGTCTGCAGCCCTCTCCCCCTTCGCTCTCTCTGTGTTATTAATTCTCAGCCTTGATATTTCCCCTTTCACGGGTGGATTTGTTCCCCCTCCCAAAACACAGCCCTTTTTTTATTTTTTTTTTTTTGATCATTTTGGTTTTCTTCCCTCCTCCCACCCCGGCTTGGAGCTTTGTGAATCCGCTGATTAATCCTGGTCTTGTTTGATGTTAATTTTATAGTCTCGGGAGGTGCTGTTGCTTTCTCTAAACCACTGACTGTGCTCCTTTCCCCGTTTGTTGTGTTTTAATATCTCCTTTCCTTAGCACGTTGAGGAGGTTTATGGGGACAAAAGAGAAATCCCCGAATGCCAAAGCCGTAAATTAAAACAGTTCCCCCTAAACCATCCGTAAACCCCGTCTGGCCGCCCGGGGACACGGGGCTTGGGCGCTCGCCGCAGCCGCTGCTCCGGGACGGCGGCTGCTCCCGCATGGGGCCTGGACCCCGGGGGGACGGACAGACGGATGGACGGGGGCTCAGAACCAGGCAGGGAGGGCAGGAGTGGGTGCCCTTCGCGCTGCAGCCGCCCTCGGTCCAGCACCTCCTGCTGCGACAGGGATTGGAGCAGCCGGAACCGGGCCAGGCGCTCCAGCCTTTGGCAGGAACAACTTTCCTGGCTCCTGCGGGAAGCCGCCTGCTGCTTCCGTCCATCCGTCCGTCCCTCTTTCCAAAGAGCCGGGTGTCCTGCCTGGCTGCAGGCTCGGGGGCCGGTTTGGCTTTAAACCTCTTGCAAACTGGCTGGCGGTGGCCGAGGGCTTTGCCGGGGGTTGAGGAGAGCCCTGGATGCGCAGCCAGAGGCCGGGGCGCGCGCGGGGGCTGCGGATGCGCCCGCTCCCCGCGCGCCGGGAAGCGCCGCGGGCTCCCAGCGCGGGGGGACCCCGGTGACGAGCGGCCGCTTCTCTCTGCAGGAGGAGGAGGGAAGCCAAAGATCGCGGCCAGGCCCAACAGCCGCAAGGCCAAGTCCCCGGCGCCGGGGCTCTCCTCCGGCGAGAGGCCGCCCTCCGTCTCCTCCGTGCACTCGGAGGGCGACTGCAACCGGCGGACGCCGCTCACCAACCGCGTCTGGGAGGACCGGCCGTCGTCCGCAGGTACCGCGGCGCGGGACGCGTGGGGCTGCCCTGCTGGCGACGGCCCCGTCGGGCTCGGAGCCGCGGGGCTGCCCGTTCCCTGGTGCCACCACGTGGCGTTGTCCCCTTGCCGGCCCCGTTGCGGGATGGCCCAGCCCGGCGGGTGCCCACGAGGGGGTCCAGGCTGGCGGGCGGCCCCACGGCGCTGACTCTCTGCTTGGTTCCCCCCGCGCAGGTTCGACGCCGTTCCCCTACAACCCGCTCACCATGCGGCTGCCCAGCGGGGTGGTGACGGCGGCGGCGCCGACCGCAGCGCTGCCGCCCGGCGCCGCGGGCAGCCAGCACCACGCGTGGGACGAGGAGCCCAAGCCCCTGCTCTGCTCCCAGTACGAGACGCTCTCGGACAGCGAGTGAGCGCCCGGCCCGCGAGCCCAGGGCCCCAGCGCACGGCGCCCGGAGCAGCCCCGCGGCACCAGAGCTGCTTCCGTTCATTTCTTTTCCCCCCTCTTTTTTATTTTTTCCTTTCCCAACCAGCCGATTTTGGGGGGGCTGTTGGTTTCTGCATTTTTTTTTCCCCCTCCTCTCTCAACATCTGGAAGTTTCTGACTCCTCTCCAGTCTGAAAAAAAAAAGGAAAAAAAAGAAGCCTTAATGAGATAAAAATCCTGGGAATCCCATTTGGATGCTGGTGCCCAGGCTCAAGAGTGACTGTGCGGCCGGCACTGGGGCGGGAAGGTGGCGGCGCCGGTGGCACTGGCTCCCCGAGACACGGCTCGGGATCTTGGAGCGGTGAGGAGCGCCTGGAATGAGGAATCCCTGGATTGAGGAACCCCTGGAAGGAGGAGCATGGGGGCCCGAGGACGGACGGACGGACAGACGGACACCGTGGCCTCGCACCGGGGCTGCCCATGCAACGAGAGGCTCCGGGGCACCCAGCGCATCCCAGCGGTGCCGCGGGGATGCGAAACCTGGAGAGGGGAAAAAAAAAAGGAGTTAAAAAAATGTTTAAAAAGAGAAATAGGATCCAAAGCCTTGGCGGGGGGGTCTCCGAGCCGGCGCGAGCGAGGGCAGCGCGTCCGCCCTGGGGAGACGCAGCATGAGCTAGCGGGCAGGGAGGCCAAGATCCGTTTCGTACAAATAATAATAATAATAACAGTCCCTTCAGCGAGAGAAATCCTGGGCTCGAGTCGGAGGGGGAAGAGCTTTCCCGGCGGGGGCCGGCGCGCTGCAGACGAAGGGGCTCGGTGGCTTTAAGTGCTTTGTTTTCTGGATGGCGAGAAAAGGCAATTGTAAATTGTATTGGTCTACAGGGTATATTTTTGATACCTTCGGTGAATTATGTCAATATTTTACGCAAGGAAGGACTTTAACAAAACACAGTATTACATGCTGTAAAAGAGGTTTCTGTTCTTACCCGCGGGGCTTTGATGCATTTGTCCATTGTATGGAAATGTTTAAAAAAAAGACAAAAAAAAAAAAAGAAAAAAAAAAAGGAGAAGGCAACGTTGATCCATCAAAGTCACCTGTAAGGCAGGAGAATGTATGAACGCAGTTAAAACACACAAAAAAAGACCCTTGCCGTGGTCGCAGGAGCCGGGTGCAGGGCGCGAGGCCAGGGAGCTCGCAGCAAACGTTTAGAGGAAAAAAAAGAGAAAAAAGGAAAAAAAAGTTTTTATTGTATTTTTGTGATACACACGAATGCTCTACTTTACTTTTTTTTTTTTGTTTTCATTCCATGATGTTGGATCATATCTGCAGTTACATGGTTAAAGAACAAAATATTAGACTTTTTTTTTTTTCGTTCACTTCTGCTTTCTCGCTCCGGGGGAAAACGATGGCAAAAAAAAAAAAAAAGAAAAAAAATCCCAAAATGTATTAAACGCTTCGCATTCTGTACGCTCGAGGAAAAACAAAGAAAACCAGCCCCACGGCACAGACTTTCTGCCTCTTCTGCTGCTGGGTGGAGGAGCCGGGGGGAGGAGAGGGGGTGGCGCCGGCCCCGTTCCTTTTCCCCCTTCCCCTGTTTGAGGTTGATTCCGATTTCAGAATGACGGGGTTCGTTCTTTGTTTGGGGTTTGGGTTTTTTTTTTTTTTGGTTGTTTTTTTCTGTTTTTTACAATGTACAGGTTTTTAATGTTCATCGATGTTTTGTCTTTTCTGTTGTGCTTTTTTTTTTTTTTTTCTTTTTTAAGAAAAAAAAAGAAAACGAGAAAACGCACGAGCGCTCTGGGCAGTCTGTGGGTTCCCGGGGTGCTGGTGCCGGCGTCTCCGCTCTTCGGGAATAGCTGTTCATGCGCTCCAGGTCCTGCTGGGAAAAGCCCCGATTCCGGCCCTCTTTGGAGCCTCCTCCTTCACCTTTTTTGGGGTGGAAAAAGGCAGAACGAAAACTGAGCAAAGACCAAAGCTGCCGCCGGGCACGGCAGCAGCGCTGCAAGATGCTTCGGTCTCGGGAAGACGTCGAGAAAGGTGGTTTTCTAATGGAAAGTGGATGCGGTTGGGATGGGAATGGCCACAGGAGAGCCCATGGGGGCTCTGCAGGATGCGCCAGGCTGAACCTGGCGTCTCCCTCCCGTCCGCTTTGGTTTCCACCTCCGTTGAGGTGAGCAAGGAGCTGCCGAGGGCTCGGGAGGAGCCCGAGGGGCTCAAAGCGGCACAAATGAATAATGCACCCTGGGCTGCTGCTGGGACGGGGCCTGGACGGGTTTGCAGGGTTGTTTTAGTCGGTGCTCCCCTCCGAGGGATGGATGGATGGATGGATGGATGGATGGATGGATGGATGGATGGATGATGGATGGATGGGTGGATAGGCAGATCCTATCGGCAGCTTCTGGGAACTGCCGCTTGCAGGAGGAGGGATGCTCAGCAGCCCCTGGCTCTTCTGGTCCCCACTTTTAGGTGTATCCAACATGGGATCTGCAGCAGCAGGATCCTGCGCTTGGAAAAGTCCAACCCGGAGCTCTCATTCTTGCCCCGGGTTTGGCTGCTTTGCTGCCCCCCTGGGCTCCTTCCGTCCTGCTGTGTCTCCGAGCGCTGCTCCGCAGCCGGCGGTGGCTCCGGGCGTCAGCGCTCGCATCTGCCCGCGGGCTCCAGCCTCGTGCCCCAAAGAGGGAGCAGAAAGACACGGGAACGGATTGGGGGCGGCAACGGTGAGCAGCTTAACCCTGAGTTCGGGGTGACCATTCCCGATGTCCCTGTTGGTGCAAGCAAAGAGCCCGGGGCGATTTATCCCGTGAATCGTGCAGAACTGGGGAGGGGAAATCCATCTCCTGTCCAAGCAAGCTGCGCAGAGCTGTTCCAAAGTGAGTTGTATCATAGACCGGGCTGGATGTACATCCCCAAGATGTAAATATTTACGCAGCTTGCTGTAAGGGCTTGCTGTCCTCCTGCTCCAGGTGGAGGTTTCTGCTCGCTGCTTTTCTGCTCAGGGTTCCTGTTCGCGAGCCGTGTGGGCGGTAGCGTCCCCATGCTGCCGGGTTTAATAATAATAATAATAATAATAATAATAATAATAATAATAATAATAATAGCAAGCAAAGGGCAAGCACAAAGCTTATTTGCCAGCACACAGCAGCATTCCTGCCCCTTGGCATGTGCCATCCCAGGAGGTGCTTGCGGGGCCGTGTGGGGTGACGGGCACTGGTAGCGCCCGGGCCCCGAGGAGCCGTGAGCATTTCCAGACGCACCAGCCTTGCGCCGCTGCGACGTTCCGGGCGTTTCTGTGGAAATCCTCCTTGGAAATCCAAGGGCAACGAGGGTAAGTTCATAAATAACCTCCCTTGCATCAGCACCAACACAACGATGAGCTCTGAGTGTGATGGCCGTGGTCAACAGCTCACAGAGATGCTGAAGAAACAGGTGGGAAAACTCCAAATTCGAGACCAACACTTGTGATTTAATGAGGGAGAACCTTAGACCTACTCGAAAAGCTCTTGCATAAGGATCGAAAATGAAATAAGACAAAAGCAGATGGCTTCTGAAAGCAGCAATAAAAATAGTGGTAGAAATCGAGGCTCGCTCAGCTTGGGAGCTGGTGGCAGACGGGACGTTCTGAAGGGGACAGGGAGGATCACGGATCATCCCTGATCCCTTTGCTCTGGAGAGGGACCACGCGGAGGAGCTGAGCGATCTGTCCAGGCTCGCGGTGACGAATTGGGCTTTAATTCAGATTTACACCCTCCTGACAACTGCAACGCAAAAGCCTATCCATCGGTTCCTGGGATTGACCAGGGAATTACATCCGCTCCCGGATAAGGGTTCGGAGGCCCAGGGACGGCTCTGGCGGCACTTGGGACATCCCGGGCTCACGAGGAGCTTCGGGAGAGACCAGAACAGTTTGGGAAGCAGCTCCAGGTCCTGGGCAGCCGGCGGGCACGGGGGGCTCCTGCTGCTGCTCCCCATTCCGACGGGGTGATCCCAGCACATGCAGGGACCAGCGCGGTCCAGCCCCGAGTCCCTGCCTGCAGGCGGCACCAAGGATCAATCAGAGCCTTTTCCATGGGGATGTTAATCCAGAGCTTTGGGTTGGAGTCGTCTCCGGACTTAATGTTTCCGGATGGAAAAAGAGCATCTGTCTGGCCAAGGAAGGAGCAAATCTTTGTACCTGCTCTGTACCCAGGTGAGACGTCGCAACCACCTCACACGGTGCTGGTTCCGTAGGACCAAAATCCACCCAACTCGCCACGTTGGACCCATTTTTAAACTACCAGAATCAGTTCAGCCTCGCAGGGCACTGGGGTGTCCCCCATCCGCACGGAGCAGCGGCTGCTCCGGGGTCTCTCCGTGGCCACGGGCAGCCTTCCCATTAACTGCAGATGTTCCCTCTGCCCCCGGCCAGGCTGCATGTGGAGCGAAGGGGGTGAATGTTGGCCGGGAGCGCCCCGTTGGAAAGGAGTTCCATAGGATCAAGGCACCTAGGATCAAACACCCCGTTTGGGGGACAGGGTCTGGGCAGAGCGAGCTGGAGCCCCCGGCGCCGGAGGGAGCCTCTGGCCGCGTCCCTCCCGCTGGGTTTGTGCACAGCAGAGCGACGCGCGAGGGGCAGCGCTGCTCTCCAGATGTTCCTCTTCACCATTCTGCAGTGTTTAAAAATACACGGGATCCCTTTTCCCCCCCGCCCTTCCCTTTCCAAGGGAGAGGAGGGCCCGTCGGGGGGTTGGACATGGGAAGGGGCCGGGAAGCGCCTCTGGAATGGCGCTTTTTGGAGAAAGTGCCGAGCTCGGTGCTCAGCGCAGCGCTCCGGGGCTGGCGCCGCCTGGAAGCGCAGGCGCTACCCGAGCCCTGTCGGAAGCGAGGGGAAAGCCCAGCTGCGAGGGGACGGGGTCAGGGGGATACAAAGGCTTCCATTTCCTGAGGCGTTTGTCAGGAAGACAAATGTGTTTGCTTAAATTCACTGCGTTTTCCACCCTGGCCTCCCACGCAAGAGCCACATGGACTTTGACCGGCGTCCGCGGTGCTGCAGAGCACACGGGCTTGGCCTCGGCACCCGTCGCATCCCTGTTATCAGTGATCGGCTCCTTTTGAAGGGAAACGGGCAGCTTTCAACGCTATATCTATAACCAGTTTACTGCTGGCGTGTTCCTCCCTTGAAAATGATAAATGGGGGATTGATGGTTCTCGCTGGTTTGTGAATAATCAGGTTATTTCACTGCGAAGCCCCCAGGGAGGGTAGGGTTTCTGCAATGCTCCATCAAAGGCAATGCAATTTGCAGCGTGTGTGTTTTGCTCGTTCCTGCCGTGCTTTGCACTTGGGGTGTTTCAAACCCTCCCACCCGTGCAGGTATTCGCGTCCATGCGCTCCATCTCGGCACAAACTCGTGCCACCGCGGGGCCCCGGGCATCCTTGCGCCTTCGGATGCGGCGGGTGCCCAAGGGCCCCGGTTGTCTCGGAGGAAGCGCCAGTCCCGTCTGCATCTCCAGGAGCTGCAAACAGCCCCCGGGGCTGTGGATCTGCCTGCGAGCCAGGATGGGCCCCGGGAGACGGTTCACGTGTTTGTGCTGCAGAAATGCCTCCTCGCCGGGCGCGCAGCCCCGTCAGGAAGCGGGATCTGGAGGTGCTTAATGGGAGAGCAGGGTATTTGTGTGCTGGGAATGTGCTGTCCGCCTGTCTGCTTGCAGGGTGGGAAGGACACAGTGGGAATCACAGGCTTGGCAGGACGGGCTGTTTCATCCACATAGATGTGACCTTCCCACCAGGCTTGGACACAGAGACGCCTGGATCTGGATCGCTGTTAGAGGCAGAGAGTAGAGTCCATAGAAGTCATTACGCCCCAAAAAGCACTTCCAGGCTCCTCTTCAAGAACAACCCTTTCCCACATCCGCTTTGCAGCCTTGGTTCATCCAGCCCTGGTTCCTCCTCCTGGCGGGATGCACCGGGAGGCAGCGACGGAGCCCGGGGAGCCCCAGCCAGCGGCTCCGGGGACAGGGACGGGGGGAGCTGGTGGCTCCACTGCTGTGGAGCATCCCGTCCCGTCCATGCCATCCCCCTGCGCAGGGACGGCTGATGGATGACACGTGGTCTCGGTGTCCCTCTGCCAGCCGAGGGGCTTGACGGGACGTAGTTTAATGGGTGGTTTCATCACCTGGGCACCGATTTGTGCCGCGTTTGGGGACTGCGACAAAACTTCCCTGCCGTTTGGCATCCCCTAGACCCATGTGCAGGTCCTGGCTACGGCGCTGCCAGCAGAGACCCGAGGCCTCGCTCTGTGCGAGCTGGTGGGTTGGCACCAGGGGGACGTTTTCCTGCTCGAGTATCAGCCTGGGTTATTTTTGCCATTAAATCCTCCTTGCTTTTGGCTGCCCTCAGCTGTGATACGTGACTGTCATTTCCCCGCGCTCGGCTTTGCTGAGGGCACTGGGGATTCCAGCACGGGGGGTTTATGATGATGATTATTTAATCTCTGCCTGCCCATTATCAGCAGCTTATTTTAGGTGAGGCTTTTGGCATTTTACACGCAGCATTCCTGCTGTCTGAAAAGAAAAACCAGCCTAAGCCTTTCCTTCTGTTCATGACGGCGTCTAGTCTAAATTCGAAGCCCATCCATTATAACTTCAGCACCTTGTAATCCCTCAGAGATATGTGCAATTACTCTCTGAAATATCCCAGGAGCAGAACTAATACCAAGCATCATCTGCTTAAATTTACAGCGTCCAAATGGCACAGTAAAAGCCACTAGCTCAGGGGTTAGCTCATCCGAGCGCACTTGCCAAAACACATATCCTGCCTCGGCTACGGTTTTGCTTGTGAGGGCTCAGCTGCCACCTCCGGAATCTTCCCCGGGCAGCGTTCCTGGTTTATGGTTTTATTTAAGTAACAAGAGCGGATGCGCGTGGCCTCTATCTGGCATTCGGGTCTCAAGGACTGGTCTCATCCCAGCGGCACCTCCTCTGCCTTCCCCATGCTGCTGCGTTCGGCTCCCTCGGGTGCTTGGGTGGCTCCCAGGAGAGGTTTGGCAGGGATTTGTGTGCCAAAATGTTTGGGATTAGGGTTGGGCATCCTCATCGGCACTTCCCGTGGACCTGGAGCGTCACGCAGCTTCCTTTCGCCTTCCCATTCCTTACGGCTTAGCAGCCGGTTCTGTTCAAGCCCATTGACTTCATCCCTATAAATCCAATATGACTTTTCCATGAGGATTAGTGTCAGATTCTCCCTGCAGACATCCCAGGTCTTGGAAGGCAGCAGGGAGCTCTGCTCATTGCCGGCTGGCAGACCCAGGCAGTTACAGGGATGGCGTTAAGAGAGAGTTCATGGTGAGGCGGCGTTTGAGCCTGACGCAACCCATCTGCCCTGAGGCTTTGGAACGCTGCAACGTACCAAGGATCCCGGTAATGTCCTAGGACACGGGGATATGACGCAAGCATTGCTTCTCCCAGCAGTTGGAAGGGCACGGAAAAGCTGCGAGAGGAATTATTTAAATCGCACACCGGGGCTTCGTAACTGGTAAGAACAAGATTGAGCAAGAAGAGAGAAATTTACGGTGAGTAACTGCTGACCGGTGAAATTCTGAACTGCACAAATGGCCTGGCAGGAAACTCGAGTTCTGTGCCCGTCTGCCTGAGCTGTTTGAACTTCCCCTGGGCGCAGGTGATGGAGCAGATCTTACAAGTCACGGCACCAGCCAGCTGAGCCGCAGCCTCCGGAGCACGGAAAGCTGGTCGGAATTCCACGGATAAACAGGGAAAACATCCCATGTGGATGGGAAAGTGGCAACAGATACCAAGGGAATGGATAAATGGATAAGGAAGGAAACTCTGAACGCAGCAGTATAACAGTTTGTGCATTTTATTATGATATATAAATTTTTGTCTTCTTAAATTACTCTGCATGAGTTGAACAGGAAGGGATTATTGTGGAGGGGGAATATACAAAAATAAAAGGATATTGTGAACTACTGCATTACCACATATACAACAGTAAAGTACTTCACAAGCACTTAGAGAATCAGACTTACAAAAATAAAAATATGACACATCCTTATGCGTTTCCACCAGTCCATGTCCTCTCTGCCCTTCTCTAACCTTCAATCACCTTTCAGCCCCATCATCAGGTCACTCTTCACGTTGTAGGACATGTTGCTCATTTTGATGGCCCTCCCAGGACCTGAGAAGGAATGAGGGTCACACAAGACCTAGAAAATAGAGCAGTTATTGCTGTGCTTGGGGTGGATATTTAGAACCGATCAGTCTGTGCGTGATGGTTCATGAGGCACTAGAAACATGAGCAACCACCAAGCGAGATCCACCCTTCCCTGTGAAGCACAGACCCACACAGCTCTATGGGCCTGATACACAAACCTGGGGCCTGAAACACCGTGAGGGAGGATGGATCTGACCCCATTTCAACTCTAACGAAGGCAAGGACACTCATTCCTGCAGGAAGAAGGCAGGTCACAATTAAAACGGCTAAATATCCTAGCTCGGTTTTCACAGGTAGAACCATCACCTCTAGATGCGATTCACACAACCTCCAGTCTACAGTTCGCTCTGCGGATTCTTTTGCTCTTTGTCCCTTTAGTGACCTTCCCAATTTTGTAAGACTCACTCAACATAAATAATGAACAGCACTCACCTCTCTGACCAGCAGCTCGCGCAACCGCTGCCATCAACACCCAAACCTCACGTCATCATTCCCACAAAGCCTGCACCCAAGGTGCGAATCTGTCTGTATTTCACATTGAGAAAAGTAGAGCTGTCTTTATAAAGGAAGAGAAAAAAAAAGCAAAAAAAAAAAAGATTTTTGGTCAAACTTGTTCTCTGTGGCTTGTGCAAAGTATTTTTGAGATTCTGCAAGGTCAATACTTGGGGTTCCCCATTTTGGCCCCAAATGAAATGACAGGTAATACAGGCCTGTTCCCACCTTGTCTCTTGAAAATGAAGTGTCCAAAAGGAGTAAGGAAAGGGAAAGGCAAAGGCAGACGAGACACGATGACACTCGGTTGTATTCAGAGGCCAAACAACCACAGAAACAAAGTGGGTGAAGGGCAAACGCTTCATCTTTGAGACAGAGACCTTCCAAAATACTCGGTTTGATGTAAAAGAGAACATAAATTAAAAAAGAAATAAATCTGATATAATGAGAACCAGAAGGCTTCTGTGAAAATTTCTGGTTTCAGAAAATAACTAACGAAAGAAAATAATTCCTAAAGGCAAAGTTTGACTTCACCCATCAGGCTCACAGAACTATGGAAAACTGGCATCTTAAGATCCCAGGGAAAAACATGTAGCCACAATCCCAGCTGTTCAAGGAAACTCCTTCGTAAGCAGCATTTCCATGCTCTAGGTTCATCATTTTTATCTTTCAGAAAGTATACATATATGAGGATCTGTTGTTTGAGATGGAAAATGCTCAGTTTAAAAGAAAAACATCTCTCCCATGGGACAAATTGTTCCTTTTAGATGTACAAAACATACTGGAAAAAAAAAAAAGGCACCTGGGAGTGATTCCTAATTGGCAACACAGTTCAGTTTCTCTTTGAGCAAGAAATCATCACCTATCCCTACTGTGACAAAATCCATCGGGATGAACAGGATCCCCTGATGCCACCTAACTTGGCCATGGAGACAGGAGCAACAGAGACAGGGCAGGACAGGGATGATGTGTCCTGCTCACCGCACTGGGAAATACATGATAAGCAACAAGACGACCTAGCAAGTAAGTGTGTCTCCAACCTGCACTGCACAGGGACCACGTCCACCCCAATTCAAGGTGCCCTCAATATCTAGTCCCAGGCTCTGAATATCTAGTCCCAGGCTCTATTTCTAAGCTAACCGTGCTGCACTGTGTTCACTGGAGCTCTGGGGAGAGGCTGCTTCAGGCTGAGTGACCCCTTTGGAGGCAAATGCTGCTTTGTGAAAACAAATCTTGAGCAATAACAAATAATGTGCATTTCTGCATTGCTTGAAAGAATTCTACGGTCAGTGGAAGCCTTGGAAATCCATTAGGATATTTCTCTCTACTTGGTTCTAACTCCCAGAGTTTATCACCGACTTAGCACACAACATATCTCTAAACATAAATGATGCTTCCACTGCTAGGATTTAGGTATGTATACATAAAGGCTTATGTTGTCCTCTGGTAGGAAAACGGTGCTCCATTTTAAACAAGAAAGCTCTGTTTCATAAAGGTCACAGTTCTGATCTACCAACTGCCCTTTGAAAACGATGGAAAAGGGCACTATTTAAAATATTATTTTTTTAAAGTTTGTCAGATCGTTTTTTAATCTCCGTGGGTTTGTGCGTCAACTGTTCTGGGCAATCAGCTATGTCTTGTTGACATTGTTAATAGGGTTTCTGACTTGGCTGCTTGGCTGCGCTCTGAAATAACTCAATCAGACTCACAGCAAGTCAGGAACAAAATGGAAAGTTTAGAAGAGGGAAAGCTGGAAATTAATTTCCGGAGCTGTGTAGCTATTTTCTAAGTCTGTGCTCTTACGAGAAGCATGCAAAAATTATTGTAAAATTTTTGGAGACAACTCCCTGCCATTTTTCAAAGGTTTTCTGTTGTAGGAACCCGGGCTCTGCAGATTTTCAGTGAGCTACCAACACGCAGAGGTGCCAGGAGATGTGATTCATGACTGCGGAATGGTTTACCTTGGGGTGGCTGTAGTGACTTCTGCTCTTGCTAAATTTCCTAATCCTGCTGTAGGGACAACTCAGCTGTTGAGCTGTTAGAGCCAGGCGGAGGAAGGAAATTCAGCGCAGATTTGGGCTCTTCAATAATTAACTCAGATTCTCTGTGGGATGGTTTGGATGCTCCTCCACAGTCAGTTATCCATGTCACAGGTATGGAAACCAGTGAGTGCGTGAGCAATGCTCCTGAGCTAGCCCTGCACCACCTTCCCTAAAGCTAGCATCCCCCTGCACTGCACTCCTCTCTGCAATGCAACCCTGAAACCCAAGGGTTCGCAGATGCATCCCTGCAGACTGGATGCTAGGGCACTATTAGAAAAGAGCTGCAGAGCTACCCTGTTTCCTTGTCTCCCTTGCAAACTCTGTGCCAGGCTGGGTCTCAGTAGTGGCTCTGGTTATGGGCAGACCTTGCTTTGCCACATGCACAGGTTGGCAGGAGAACGTTGCTGGCACCTGGGTGACATTCCTGCTTGTGCGGTCCCATTGAGGCACGTTTCAGGCAACCTGTGGGACTAGGGGCAGACAAGGTCATGACTATTCACAGAGCTTCCTTGGCTCCTCTCCAGCTGCTGGAAGGCTGTTACCTGCAGAGGGAAAAGCAAACAGCGAGTAATCGCTCTGCGCACGACATCTGCTCCTGTGGCACGGAGACAGTGCTCCCGGCTTCCTACACAGGCCTGGACTTCTTGGTTACATCTCCCTGTGGAGCTTTCTGCTGTTTCCCACATCGGGGACCTCTGGGAACCACAGACCTCTAGATACTCCCACTGTACCCTCTTGCTATGGTTCGCAGGCCTCTAGCTGCCAGCGAGGACACTCGGTGTCGTTTGCCTCCTCCTGCAATGGAACATTCTGATACAAACACCTGCCCTGCTCTGCCTTCAAACCTTATAAGATTTGGCTGGGTGGTTGTTGGGCAGGCTGGACAGTGACTCTGCAGTTGTCTTCTCTTTGCAGAGACTCAGCTCATAAGGCCACAGTAAGTCTCACCTATGTGCTAGACAAAACCTAGCGAGCTCATAAAGCAGCACTCTGCTCTGGGTAAGAGGGTCCTTTGTCATCTTGATTTCATCTAAACACAAGTCAAAAATGGATATGCTCAGAAGAAAAAAAAAGAAAGAAAACAACAAAAAATAAGATCCAGATCACAAACGTCAGAAACGTCGTAAAACGCAAGCCAGCCTGTCACTGATCAAAACCATCCCAAGTCCTGCAAGCCTCCTCCCAGCCAGTCCAGCCTCACCCAAGACGACGCGTTCTCTAGCCACTAATACTCAGTTGCCACCAGGGAGGGCCCCGCAAAGGCCACAGTGTCCTCGAGGTCACCAAGTCGCCAGCAGCAGCACGGATCAGAGGGTCTCACTGTAGATGATGCAGGGGTTGGTTTCCTCGCACAGTTCCAGCTGCACACTGGAAGCAAACCAGCGTTTGGCAGAGCCCAAGCTGTAGTTGAGGGTGGTCCGGTAAATGTTCTTGGCGCGTTTAGGGAAAATGATGGTCGTGCTCTGGAATCGCAGCGGCTTTTGGCGAGGCTCGAAAATCAGCTGGGACTTGTAGTTGCGCCAAGTACAATTGGGGGCGGCGATGATGGTCTCGCTGTAGGTGGTGACAGTGGGGATGGGGCTGTAGAAGATGTCATCCCGGTAGTGCTTCTCGGAGTCGTACTTCACCTCCGAGTTGCACCTGCAGAGAACACCAAGGCATCAGCAATGGGGTTTAGGCAGCAAGCAGAGGGGTAGGACTCTGACCCTTTGAGATTAGCAACTTCTATCACACCCTAATGTTGGGTCAGAGCGAAGAGCTTGGTACCTGTCCTGGTGTATCTGAATTTTGCAGACACCAGGACAGAAGCCTCTAAGCTGGGGCAAGGCCAGAGGCTGAGGAATGGATGTTCATCTATGGACTCCACAGCCAGAGCCTGAAGTCCCAGGCACATTCTTGATCAAGTGTTGATCCATGCATTTTTAACAGGCCCAGCCACACAACATCCATTTAAAATGCTGCGTGTCCCTGTGGAACCAAGGTTCACTGGGCAGCGACTTGTGGTAGGTCTCACCATGCTCCTTACTACTAGTGCTGGGCCTGGAGGATGACCCTGCACCAGTGGCTGAAGAGACCCTGCTGGTGGCCTACAGGCACGGACTGTCACACTGAAGGCAAGGGGACCTACTTGCCAGCATGGTGAGTCTGCTCTTGCTCTCGCACTCCTTGCTGTCCATGCAAGCCCTAGTGTGGCAGGAGAATAATGCTATCAAGACGGTTGTCATAGTGGCAGGATCATGGTGTTTGGGACATCTGGAGAGTTGCTAAGGCTGTGAGATTGTCTCTTTTTCTTTATACTCTTGTGCCACCAGAGCACAAAAGAAGCCCAAGCTAGACAAAATCAAAGGTGTTGGTTGGGGCCTACAGAAAATCCAGGCAATGGTCATATAACAGGCACAACCAGGAGATACTGTGTGCCATGGCCGTCAAAATCCAAGCCATGGGACCTGAGGCAGCAGCAATGTTAACAGTTGTTGTGACAGTTGTTGTGTCAGCCACAAAATGTGGGTTCTCTGCTCCCCAAACCCCCTTCTGGCAATGAGCAGCCAAGGAATGTGCAGCTCCACGTAACCAAGATTCAAAGCTGGGTGTGTGCTCGTCATTACCTTCACCCGGAGCGGGGTNACAGAAAATCCAGGCAATGGTCATATAACAGGCACAACCAGGAGATACTGTGTCCCATGGCCGTCAAAATCCAAGCCATGGGACCTGAGGCAGCAGCAATGTTAACAGTTGTTGTGACAGTTGTTGTGTCAGCCACAAAATGTGGGTTCTCTGCTCCCCAAACCCCCTTCTGGCAATCAGCAGCCAAGGAATGTGCACGTAACCAAGATTAAAAGCTGGGTGTGGGCTTGTCATTACCTTCACCCAGAGCGGGGTGGACTGAGTGTGCTCTGCGTGTAATCCGAGCTGCTCTAATGTATTTTGCACAGCTAGGGTGTAAGCAAGTCGTTCAGCGCACATAAAACACGACTCTGCTGTAATCACCATAAAACCTGCCTGCCGGCAGTTCCTCAGCAAACAGAGATTTACTGGGATGCATTTCCCAGAGGAGAAGGGGGTGGGAACTGCATTTATATCCTCCCCACCGCTCGTGCCCCGGGCTGTGTGTAACTATGCTCTGCTCTGGGTGCACATTCCACACCAGCAGCAGAAGGAGAAGAGCAACAGACCAATATTTTTCCACAGGCCAGACCCTCCAGCCCTGCCGGAGGTCAGGACATCTCAAGTGCTGACTTGAGGGACTACCTCCTGCAGAGGAGATAACTCTAATGTTGGCCTCTGTTGCAAGCGCTAATAAAAACAGGTGCCAACAATAACGGTGTTGCTTCTTCTGAGGACGCAAGTCAGCAGAGAACAGGACAAAGACCACCAGGTGCAGACCATCAAGTCATCAAGCTACAGGTGGTAATGGTTTTCTCTGATAGTTTTGGATTTGATCTGGCCTTTAAAGGAAAGCTGCCTTTCCTTACTACCTTCTTCCAGTCCTTGTCTTTTCTCTTCCATCTCTGCTCTTGTCTGAGTCTTTTATTTCAGGTATTATCCTCCCATCTATCATCCCTTCCTTTCCACCAAAATAACTATGATTCCCATAGGTAAACACTTCATTTTGTTGCGCCTCCCTCTTCCCCCTTTTATTTTCAGATGGAAAAGTATCAGGAAAAAGGACAGGAATTCCCCATGCCCCCTCTGTTCCCCACCAATCCCATCTGTACCTAATTTCCTGCATGGGCTCAGGGCTGACCTCAATGCTTTCTCCAAAAAACACAGGATACATTCGAGGCCTCATCTCTGGCATGGATGGGTTCAGCAGCAGGTAAGGCATCTGTGGGGAAGAAGAGCACAGGGAATGTTAGGATATAACAGAAGGCTAATGTGGCTCACATGGTGCTGCTGGCACGGACTGTGTGGGGTTGAAAAGGTCTCTGGGTGGCTGAAAATCCCTTGGTGCTTTTCTACTTTGTGTGATGCAGCTTCTGCATCTGCACATACCAGAATCACAGCTGATTTTCAATAGTTTCTCACTTAGGCTATCTCAGAGCTGATGAGATGCACTGAAAGTAGCTGAGGGTACCAAGAAATTGGCTTGTGCTGCCTCTGTGATTCACTTCTGCCTCCCCCAGCAGCTTCTGGCTGGGAGGAAGGAGCGATGCTGGAGCTGTGGTCCTGTTCCTACCACTGGGACTTGGTAAGAGGCGCCAGCGATGTGCCCTGCATGTCCCAGTGATGCTCCCCTGGTCCTGCCCTCAGCTAGTGTTAATAGGGAGGACTGTGCTGACCCGCTGAGCAGCAGGAGCTCGCATTGCTGAGCTCTGTTTTGCTCTAGTGCCTTGGGCTTCCTGCCTCGGGGCAAGACAAAAAATGTTGCTGCTTCATCTGAATTCTCCAAGTCCTTAAATTCTGTGTCCCAAAGGCACAGAACCGCTTAGTCTTTCCATATTGAAATGCCCCAGTATTTTACTACTATGTTGAACTGAGTAACAATGAGTAAAATGGACAGGCCTTCTTTTTCATCAAGTATTTCTGTTCCTTTGCCCTCCAAACCACAGTATTTGCATAGGTCTGGGGAAGGAGTATATTAAAAAAAAAAAAAAAAGTTAAGATATGTTCACTCTTTCTCTCAAACACCAGCCAAAAGGCTAAATTCATTGCTGGGTTTCTTTCAACATTCCTGACAGGGAAGGGCAGGGAGCAGCATTTCTGGTCATAAATAAAGCTCTTTGCTTCTGAAATATGAGTTGTTTAGATTAGACAGGCCAGACAGTTCACAAGGGTGCAGAACTCTAGTTTTTAACAGGCTACATATGGCCTGAGCTCCTTCTGAAGACATCTTGTGAGGAGAAATTGCTTGGGTGCAGCATGTGCACATGGGTGCATGGGCTCGGGCAGCCACGGCCAAGCTGGGGCTTGGGGAGGTTCAGCTGCAAAATGATGAGATTGTTTTAAGTAGTGAAGCAAGAAAGGCTGGCAATGTGTCCCCTCCTGCAGCAGATGGTTTTCCTATATAAAAGAGCAGGAAGAGTTAGGAGTTGATCATCTATGAGACCTCCACTCTGATCTAGTTGAGAAGAGTCACTGGGTTCACAAGTTTCCAGGGAAGGTGAGCAGAAACACCCAGTGAGACAGACAACACACATCCCCTGCCCAGGCAGGGTCATGACTGATTGCACAGGCCTCTTTTCCATAGGAAAATAGGCTGAAAATCCAGTGCTGAATCTTTCAAAATGCTGCTTAGACAAGGCCAGCTGTAGAAAACACTTCCAAATTATCCAGTAGCAGCTTAATGCAGGCTGAAGAGGGTGGTGGTGTTTTTTTAATACTCCTGTGGACGTATTGGACATCATCAAAACTCCAGTTGAGAATCTGCCCTCTCTTTACACTGCGCCCACTTAAGGAAAGGTCTTGTCCAAAAGGCTGTAAGCTTTGCTCTTGTTTGCAGACAAGGCAAGAAAATCCCCTCCATGCTCCTCTCTCGGCCAAGGTGTTTCCAGCTTTCCCAGAGGAAATACTGCCTTTGCACAGGATAGAAAGGTGGACTTCAGTCATAACGTGAAGAATAGACCTAAAGGTAAGAATAGCCTCATGGCTCTTACTGGAAAATATCCGAATGTCCTATTTTTACAGACTAAACAGTGGAAAAGAAGAATGTCTAAAGCAATGGTCCAGCTCTAGTAACGCATAGCCAAGTGGAGGGCCAGCTTTCGCAAGAGCAGTGCACAAACAGGCGGTGGTTGTGACTTCCTATTGCAAAGGACTTTTCAACTGCCATTTCAGCTACATGTCAGAATTGGGATCCTACTGAAACTGCCCTTTGCCTCCCCAGGCTGCCTCAGGGATTGCTTGGATTGCACCTCAGCCAACTAACCAGCTTCAAACTCTCACTACCAAGTGCTGGTAAAACAGCCAGTAATGCATTTAATAGGTAGACAAGGCAAACTGGCATCGTCTTCAGACCTGCAGACCTGGCACTAACAATTTAGAAAGCTGGGACAACAGCAGAGATTGGCAAGGCAAAGCCAGCAGCTTCTGCACACGTTGCAGTCTATTACAGATTCACACTTATCTACCATGAGTAGTATCATGCTGCAAGGTAGGAAACCTTGGAAGCACCTGGAATTCTGCACATGGAAGAGGTACGTGGCCTACAAAGCACAGTCTGAAACTAGAGATCTTTCGAACACACTGTGGACTGCTCACCAAATGAAATGAAATTCCTTGCAGAGGGAAAGGGTCACTAAACGGTGAGCTCGGGTTCTGCAGAGGAGCACAGGACAGGAGCTGCAGATGAGGTTTGTTTTGCTCCCAGTTCTGACATGCCTGTTCCTGAATCTCATCTGCAGTTGGGAAGCAAGGAACAGGGGACATGAGGTGAATAAAACTTTCTCTTTGGGGTTGAGTTGTTATACAGTTGGCACCTGCCAAAAACTGGCTTTTTGGCAAAACTTTGACAGCAGCTCCTTCCAATCTGTTTTAAGACAAACAGAGCCAAAAAGCTCTGCCTCTGACAAGTAAAAAGTGACTTTTTTCTTGTTGACAGAGATGGCAAAAAGAAGAGAAACACTTGAGTGCTGAATTTGGTACAGAAAAGGATGATCCTTGGCTTGTTTCCAGTGACCCCTTGGCAATCCCTGGACACTCGGACATAAGGTCAGTTCCCTGCTGTCCTGCAGTGCGGATGGGCCGGGAGCAGAGCTTGGGGGACACTTCTGCAGGTCCCTCGTGGTGAAGAGGAGGAAGCCAAGTGTCCTTAGAGCAGCCTGCATGCAAGTGACCCCCAACTGGGTCCATTTATGCAAAGAAATGAACCCTAAGGTGTGAAAGGCTGTAGCTGGGGTCTGACTGATCTCCTCCCTGTAGGCTGGAGCTGTGTTGTCACTTAGTGGATGCTCCACAAGCAACTGGGTAACTTCTACCATGCTCTGCAGCTCTGCAAAAAGCTCCACAAGCAACTGGGTAACTTCTACCACGCTCTGCAGCTCTGCAAAAACCAAGGGAATAGCAAGGGACTCCCACTGGAAATTAAAGGCAGTCCCAAAAGCGCACATTCTGCCCTTGAAACTAAAGCAGAGGGAGTAGAATTAAGTAGGAAACTTAAGGGTGTTTTTTATTTCCTTTCTGGTGCAGAAATTGTCTCAACCAGCAGAGGGTTAAAGTACTATTTAAAAAAAAAAAAAAGTTGAAGTGATTTCTTGTTCAGCTGCATTTTTCCCTCTGTCTTAACTGTGATGCCTTTCAGGCATGTAAAGGCCTGGGCAGCTAAGCTCTGCTTTTTTCACATAGCATATGGATAAACACCCATAAAATTTAGGCCACTGAACAGGTATTCAACCTGCTGCCACCAGCAGCACATCCTTTATGCTGACCAAAGTACTATGGGGGTCTGTTCGCTCTCAGGTGGACGTGTGCCCTTCAGTTCTGTCACTGCTTCATTTGTGCCAGGAGTGACACTTTGGTGGTTGATTCTCAGGGGGTTTTTAGACGTCAAGGTTCTGAATGACAGCAAAAATCATGCAATGGAAAGAACACATTTTTTTATTCCTAATAATCATTTGGACTTTGGGCTTTGCATGGTTAAGATGCTTTTCATTGAGGGTATTTTAAAAGAAAGGAGATTTGCCAATTGGTAAATAAAGATAAGGGGTAAGAAAAAGAAAAGTGTCATGGAAGTAGCTTGCAGTACCTTGTGTTTCCATAAATCCAAATTTCAGGCAGCAAAGCCTCAAAAGAGAAAGGGCCTTAGTGTGACCTGTAAAGAAAAAAATCTCTCCCAAAATTTTTTCTCCAGAGAGCAAGGAGAGCCAGAACTGACCAACTCTTCTTGCTACAGAAATCTTGTTGAGGCTGCTAAGAGGCTGTGGCTTTAGATCCCTAGGGACTGTAAGGGGAAATGGTTTGCCCAAATCTCAGGGCTACAAAGAGGATACAGCTCTCTTGACATCCAGCTTCTAGCTCAGTTAGCACATAAGCAAATCTCTCACCACATTTCCCTGCTATGGAAACATGTCAGACCTATGAAAATGTCACTTTAATCGGCTGTTATTTACAACTATAATGAAAGATCTGGCTGAGTTGCTTGATATACATCTACATTTTCCATGCTACTTGATAAGAAATATTTGTTTAACAGACCATTTGTTTCTCCAATATCTTCGCATATTACACTCTACAAGTAATTTATACTAGCACTGGATGAAATTTAATTTGGAAGTGATAACAGTAAATGCGACCTCAGGTAGAAAGCAGGGCTTTCTCATTTCAAAGTTATCTCCCTCTTGCCTAGAGGCCTAGGTAGGGATGCAGTGGAGGTGAAACAGCTGGAAGAAACCACCCTAGATAATGTCACACTTTTAGAGGAGATATGGGGTTCCTATAACTGTTTCCCCATTTGCTTTTATCTGGAGTGCTCCCTGAACCAGGATTACCTGCCTGTCCATCCCCAAGACCATGCAAAGGTGAGCATACCAGTTAGTGTGTGCACTTACACCACTGTGTCTCCACTAATTCCACTGATAACACAGGCAGTGAAGATTCATCCACTTGCATTTCATTTTCTCAGCATCTGGAGATGCTTTGGGGCTAAACACACCATGCCCACAGTGGAAGTTTTTACCTCCAGCGCTGAAATGCTGAGGGAGCTGCTCACAACGAGCTGGTGGCTGGCATCCTGCAGCCCACTGGCACACCAGTTGCTGGGATAACTTCTGTCAGGCAGCAAGCAGTGCTGTGGCCTCCCCTTTGCTGAGGGCCTTGCTCTGTGTGGGTTTGAACCCCCTTCCTCCTATTGCCAAGATCAAGCCATTAATCACAGCAGAGGTAGCTGCCCTGGAACCAGCCAGAACCAGGTCAACCTGTGGAGGAGCCTGGATGGGATGTGCGGGGAGGTGAAGCCCTCAGCCAGTCCTCATTCCTTCTCTCTGCATGCTTTTCCACAGCTGCTGGAATGCAGGTGGGCCAGGAGTCAGGGGTCTGGCATTGTGCAAAGGCTACAAGCTGGATTAGGTTGGGGGTGCTGAGTCTTTTTCCCATCTCTGCTCTCATTGTAGGTGTTGGCAGGTCTGGAAGTGATGGAGACCTGTGGCAGCGTGTTGGGAACAACATGTTTTTAATATCACCCATAAATCTATCAGAACTGGTACACACATTGACCTGGATCCTGTGGTTGGAGGCTGGAACACAGGCAGCGCTGAGGAGCGAGGTACCCTGCTCTCTCCATCTCTTGCAGTTGAGGTGAAGCTGCCATCTCCTCCCACCACACAAGGCCAATTCTGGCACGACACTGTGGTCAAACACAGCAGCTGAATGTAAGTAGCAATACCCTAAATCGGAGCATTCACCTATGGAGGAGGCTCTGGGATGTAGCCTTGCAGAAGTCAGTGCTCAGT
>VWPW01006297.1:0-30952 GCA_013389825.1 Crypturellus undulatus | reverse complement strand
TTTTTTTTTGTGAAGCCAGGTGGAGATAATGTAAAGGAGCTGTGTTTTCTAAAAAAAACCCAGCACTGCTAACCTCCTTCAAGAGGCTGAACCCCTAAAGCTGGAAGAGACTGACCCTGGCCTCCTTGGGCTTTGTGTGCTTCATCAAGCCCCATTGTGTTATGTGTTTCCTACAGTGACCTCGCCTGGCACTTTGGACCTTATTAATGTGCACCATGGCCCAGACACACAGGTCTTTGTTCAGGAGGGTTTTAGCATTCAATTACTTGAGTATTACTTGAGAATTACTCAATTACTGCTCTCAGTTCCTGGGTTTTTGGGCCAGATGTGCGAGTCATAAATTGGGCTTTATTTTGGGATACTTTGGGTTGAGCACTGATAAATGGAGACTCCCCCTGCCAAAGCTGTTTTTTTTTTTAAATGCTCGCTTGCAAGGCCAGTAAGCCCAATTGGATATATTATACAAATAAATATATCATATATAAACCAATGCATTACGTAAACCAATATAAATGATGGTTTTGAAGGACATCATAGGCTGATTTTGGTGGTCAGAGGCTGAGCTTACCCCTGGGTTGTGTGTCTGTATGAATGTAGCTGTCTCTAATGCTGCTGTCCAAGCCTGCTCCTCACTCATGCCTGTAGTAGAGATTCCTCTAGCTCCAGCAGCAGAGACTTGTGCCTTAGGTCCTGCCTTCAGGGCCTAATCCTGATGGGGTGGGGGGAATATTGCACTGACATGCGGTGAAAGGCAAAGCACAGAAATTGCTACAGTCGATGCAATTGGGAGGTCAACTTGAGATGACGTTTTCTGGCTTGGGATCTGATCTCTGGCATATACTATAATATTCTTTTATTGTCTTTCCTATATATGAATAAAGGAGACGATGAATCAATTCAACATGGAGCCTTACAGCATGCATAGTGTCTCATACTGGTAGCTTTAAAAAATAGATTTGGACATTTCTGTGACTTTTTGGTTGTGGATGGTCTCCTGTTGCCCATCCATTGCTGGCCATGCTGCTTTGGTGGGTCTCCAGCTTGTTGCTTATCACTGAATTGAAAGAAGAGGGAAAATAAACTCCTAATCCGAGGATCTCATCTTCTATTTTATACACGTGCATATTAAATGTGAGACAAATAAAGACCCTTCAAAGCTGGAGAATTATATTTAAGCTAAATTAGTTATGAACGAGACGTCATTAAATTCAAATCCAAGTTACGCTGGCAGACTGTAACCCCATTAAAATGATTATGTATATGAATAATGGACCGTATCTATTGTATTTGCTGGAATTAAGCTAGGTTTGAAATAGCGCTAATGGGAAATAAATATGGATCCAAAGTTGAAATTATACAAGAAGTACAATATTTCTTGCTATTAAAAATATTCTTTTAAAAATCTCCCGTCGAAAGAGGTTTCCTAAAGCTTTCTTGTTCCTGAAGGTCACCCTGACTTTCCCCTTTACAGCAGGGTGTCACCTGAAGGCATTTAATGAGACCTGGTCCCAGCTGCATTCAGTGCTGTACATTAAACCTGTGGGAAACTCTCTCTGCCTTGGCTGGCTCCTAATCTAAATAATCAAGGAACATAATGAAAGTCCAGGGAAACTTGGCCTAAATAAGTAAGGCAATGTGGGATAATGGAGTCTGTACTTATTAGCTATTCCCCAAAGCTTGTTTCCTGGGAAGAGGAGGATAATTGGTCCCTCTCTGTTTCCTCCGTGCCATTTGGGATCACAAATTCCTCTGTTATGGTCTCCTCGACACGCCAAAGGTCCCAGTTCATTAACTCATAGAGAAGCTGTCGGTGTTGATAAGCTCTTCCCCAAATATACCTCTTCTTGCTCTACTTTAGGATTTTTTGGGGATGAGCTGACCCAAACCGCAAGTAAAATGTGGGATTACAGCCTGGGTATTTTCAATGGCATAATGAGGTCGTCTGGTTTGGGTTCTGTTCATTTCCTATAATTCTTAGCACTGGATTTCCTTTTGGGACTGAGTCCTGAGCCTGTGATTTCACAGTATTATCTACAGCTGCTCCAATATTTTTTTCCCTCAAATAATTCCTATAGGTATATATAGATATAAAAAATATGATACAATTAATAATTTACTAAATATTTAAAATGCATTGCTATTAGCATTAATATTCATACACTACATTAATTATACCATTATTAATACCATCAGGAATATCAATAAACTATAACATTAGTACTACTATTAATATACTATATATTAGTATGATTATTATAATATTGCATTATTATAAATTCTTGTATTCTTGTATAAATAGACTATTTCTCACGCTATTACTTTGATGCTTCTTACATCCCCTTATGCTTTTATTTTGGTTAAATTAGGCTCAGTTGCCACACTGGCATCATCTACGGGTGGGAATCAAACAAACCCAGGACCATTTGCTAGCACTGGGGCTAACTAGCGTGGAGCATCCATGCTCATATCATGAAACCTCTCAAATAGGGTTGTTACATCCACAGCACCTGTTAGGAACGAGCTGTGCCTGCTCCCCACGAGATCCAGATGCACAGATAATGGACAGGGAGAAACCTCTCCTTTGAAAGCAGAGCTAATTTCAAAAAATCAGGAAAAACAGTCTGGAAAGATTTGAGGGTTGGGCTTGGTGTCTCATTTTGCCCCTGCTCCATCGCCCCAGAGGATCTGGCTCGATTAGAGAAAGGGTTTACCTGGTGTCCGTGGCCATTGTATCTTCACCCACGTTCTGAGATCATTTAAGGAGGGATGGATGCATTGAAGAGAAAAGCACACACACAAAGAAAGAAAAATACCGGGAATGGGAAGTGCTGGCCAGAAATTATTACCCTTTTTCTCCCCCTTGAATCAATCTTTGGAGTCAGCAGAGAGAGAGGTCTTTTTTTTATTATTATTATTATCGTCCTTTTATTTTCCCATTGCTTTTCTGTTGCATATACAGTACTTAAAAACGAGATCACCTTCACGTCAGGCAGGTACCATGTTTATTAACAGCAAAAAAAGTATTATCTAGGTTTCACTCAAGACTGATTTACAGGATAAATAATTGTTTCAAATTACTTAAAAAAAAAAAAAAACCAAAAGAATAAATTAATAACTTAAGTGATTAGCTGTCCACAGTGATTTGAAAACTTAATAACCATTCAAACAGTGACACCACAAGAAGACACGTACTGTACAGTTTGCCACAGATTACTCTTGTCCTTCCTTCTACAAATGAGAAAAAAACAATACTTCTGTTTAAGAACAGTCATAGGCTTCAAAACACACAAAATATCACTGCGAGGGGCTGCCGGTGCGACAGCTTCAAAGCCAGGGCTCCGGCTGCCCTCGCAGCGGTTGAAGAAACAAAGAGATAAAGTTACCCTACGGGATGGGGTCATTCCCACGCAATGATCACCGAGGTCACAGGGGATCGGTCGACTTCACCAAGGGCTGGGTTCATCGGGGTGTCCTACTCTAAAGGTTTGGTCCTAACCCTATGGGACTCACTGGCAGACTCTCCTCGGAGTCAGGGTCCTACTCCCTTCCCAGGCCTGGCGCAGGCTTCAGCCAGAACTCCAGAAATGCTCTTGAAAAAGACATTGTATTTTGGGGGATCATATGGCAGTAGAACATCGAAATTGTGCAAAAGGCTTTTTCTCCCCACCCCATCACTCGAGAGAAAACACTTCCCCCTTGGCAATTAGGGATGGGTTTTTAATGAGTTGTGTAAAACGGGAAATTTTGTGCCCTTTGTGATGCTGGGCCTGAAAATGTTAGAGTGTCATCACCACACACCGCTTGCTGCAGCGTGCAGACTTAAACCAACTCTTTCCATCACTGGATGTTGACTAATTAAACCTCACAACACATCCGTGAGATGAGGAAACAAGTGCTAAAATATTCATTTTACAAACTGGAGAGAAAGTGGGATGATATCAAGAACTCAAAGGAACTCTTTCCCTTCCGCAGATATACTGCGGTGTCACCCAGAGAACTACAACACAAACAGTGGTTTCTTATCTCCTGCTCTTAAGGGCAGACCTCTCACATGTAGCCAACAGACTGAGATGCTCCCATAATTTCTTAGAAATGGGTCACACAAAAGATTAAGAGCCCTCCAATGTGAACCAAGACCATAGAGAAGCTCTTTAGCTCAAGAGATGGAGCCATGTCGCCCAATTTCTGGTCTGCAAGTTGGTGGCTGGCATTGAAATCTGGATCTGGTGCATGCAGGGAACATGCCAGGACAAGCTGGCCATGGGCCAGCAGAGCTAGAGCTGTATCTCATGACACCTTGACGCATATCAAATTTTCTCGAAAGAAGCCACTAGCTTCTGAAGTAGCAACCCTATTAGTAAGACATCTCCAGAAGTGGTAAAAAAGCAGACAAAATCTTGACTACATGGAAGAGAAACAAAGAATGATCTTAGAGAGGGATGAATTGCTCCTGTCCAAGAAGGAAATTGTTACCAAAAGGTGTAGATCTCTAGCTGCATGAGCCTCGTTAACAGTCTGGAGATCGATGCATGGATGAGAAGAGGTAAGAATTTTCTGGGCATTCCAGGGCTCCAATCTGCCCTGGAAGCTCTGAAAGAAAACACTACATCTTGGCATACACTCAGCATCTCTTAAGGAACCGATATTCACTAGGGTGAATCACTTGGATATTCATACAGCAGTGATGACTCTGATGGCCAAGGGATTCCCTTGGCCCCATGTCCCACCTGGGGATGGGGTCAGGTTCTGCTCTTTCCCCATGTCATCATGAATGGAGCTTCTCCACAGCCATGCCTCAGAGGCACTGGGTTTATCTAGAACCATCTCTACAGTGTGAAGTGCAGCTTTGAAGTGGAATAGTAACATCCCAAGCTAAGGAAATGCTGATACAATATTGTGTGACTTCAGGAAACCATCCCCTTACTCCTCTACCAGGCCAGAAAGATCAGCCAGGACCCAAGAGCTACTGGAACTTCTTTCTCACAAAGCCCAAAGCCACATGAGACACCAGCACAACTCTAGCCCTCTCATTTCCCAAAGAGACCTGCTTGTAGCGCTCAGCCTTGCAAACCACCCAGCTGAAAAACCTTCAGCCCTGCAGCCTTTACAGTCAGTTCTCCTCCTGTCAGTATGAACTTCACGTGTGTGTCTCAGCAGGTGCCCAAAAGAACAAAGCAGATTTAGCCGTAGAGATGGGAGTTGTGCGCTGCTGCTTGGCTTCATAGTTGCAGAAGAGGCCCTGGCCCTGCTTAGGTTGCTAATTGGACATTAGGAGACCTTGGGAGCTTCTGGAGGGTCAGAAAGAGAATCCAACCCCATTACTCGGAGCTTGATCCAGCTGGGTCTTGCCAGCCTCCAAAGGTGAAGATGACACATTTTTGGGCACTCTGTGCTTGGTCAAATCCCCTCTCGTGCTGATCTGATCATGCTCTTTGCCAGGACTTTGGGTCCCCACCACTTTTCTCTGAGGGCTTCTCCTGCATAGCTGCAAGATGTGGCACATGTCCTGGAGCCCCCCAACAGTGCCATGGCCTGGGGTGCAAGGCCACCCATGTGAGTGAACCATGCAGGGCCGCCAGAAGCCACCTCACCTTGGGTAAGACCTAGGAGTGGACCAAGTGCTCCCCTTGAGGCATCCCAGGACCTTTAGAAGATCAGAAGCTCCTCTCCACAACCCACAGACCTTCTCTCTCAATCCGACTTGTAACTCATGCCAAGGATGGACTGTGTGAAGACCAAGACTCAACGTTTACTGGGAAACATCCCTGCTTTATTTCCTCCAGGTCTCACGCTCATGGATTTGGCCCTCTACACATGTTGGTAGCTCTAAATCCATCCTGATTAGTCCCCTGAAAACCCAAGGCTTAGTCACCTTTTGGGGCCCTCTCCAGTTTTGGCTTTGTACATCTGACACTCAGCTTTGCCCATGCACAGTCCAGTCTCACACATTTTTTCTTTCTCCTACCTCAGGCTAAGTCTGGCATCCATTTATAGCAGGAAATGTCCCACCAAACACTAAAATGGCAATTTTGAGCAAATCGATTACAAGGCAGCTCATACATTGCAAGAGCCAGACTAGCTGGGAGCAATAGTCACCCACAACAAGGGACACACTTTTGGAAACAAACTGCCTTTAAAAATACCAGCTTTGGAAGAGGAAAGAGCTTTGTCCCTTGTCCCTGATACTTTGTAAGAGTAAATGCAAAGGTCAGGATGCTGGTCAGACACTCAACCTTTGTCCACGCACACGCATCCCTTGTCGTAAATGGGAGTCCAGCTGAAGGAAAGGCTTTGACACACGGACTCAAGCCAGACTTTTTGCTTGCAGATGAATCGCTCGCAATGTCCTCAGCTTCCTAAAATACCTATTTCTAACAAAAGAGTCAGTCTTACTTGAGCATCCGAGTATAGAGTGGATGTGATAAACTTAATGCCTTCAGGACAAAGTTCTTGGCAGTCCGTGTAATTAAACCAGCTGCTTTTCAATATGGTTTAATGCTAAATACTTCACAAACATTAATCATCGGGGACTGGCGTAATGAGCTCAGCAACCAGCAGGAATGACTATTTCTACCACAGCCATTGATTACTTGACTGCTTCTGAGCTCAGGAAGGGCTGGCTGAGTTGGGTCTAGTGGGATGAGGCAGTGCACTGCAGAGCGCAGTTACTAATTAGGGTGCAGGGGCCATATATTTGGTGCTCGGCAGGAAAAAAACAGAGGAAAAGGCCTGTTGCTGACCAAGGTGAAGGGGAAAACTGACCTCACTGCAGCCAGTGGTTGTAAAGTAGCTATTTTAGGGTTTCTGTCAGGAGATAAATGCAAAGAATCAGTTATTGGTGAAAGTCATGAAAGTAATCCTGACATTTGGATNTGAGCTCAGGAAGGGCTGGCTGAGTTGGGTCTAGTGGGATGAGGCAGTGCACTGCAGAGCGCAGTTACTAATTAGGGTGCAGGGGCCATATATTTGGTGCTCGGCAGGAAAAAAACAGAGGAAAAGGCCTGTTGCTGACCAAGGTGAAGGGGAAAACTGACCTCACTGCAGCCAGTGGTTGTAAAGTAGCTATTTTAGGGTTTCTGTGGGGAGATAAATGCAAAGGACCATATTGGTGAAGGTCACAAAAGCAATCCTGCCATTTGGATAGTTTTCCATGGAAATCATCGAAAGTTTTCAGGAAAAGTAATGCCTTGTGTCCTTTGATTTCTGCACACTTTAGGTCTGGTACATGATATCTTTGCCTGGGGCTAGACTCAGTTTACTCTCTAGAATAATTGCCCAAGAATATAAGAATAATTTTACCAAGAATATTTTTTTCTTACCAAGACCTGAAGAGCAGTGAGGGTGCTATTCCTAAAATCATTGCTGCAATCCGCATCACATAGGATGGTTGAAGTTGGAAGGGACCTCCAGGGATGATCTAGTCCTGCTCCAGCAGGGACACCCAGAGCACGTGGCACAGGGTGGCATCCAGGCGGGTTTGGAAGATCTCCAGAGAAACTGGCAATCAGAGCTGACCTCATTTCAGTGTAGTATGAGGTGAGCAAATATATTCACTAGTATGGACCGGTGAGCGCACACTGCAGCTCCTCTCCCCTGCCCTGATCTTCCTTTGTGTTGATCATCACAGTTTGGAGGATTAAATAGCAAAACTGGCTTCCTAATAAAGTTAAATTTGCTTTTCAGCAGGGATGGTGCCTTTATTGTGGTGTTGCATTGCCCAATGCCCTCAGTTGGGTGGATGTAAAACACGTCGGTGGTCTCAGCTTTTCTTTCTGCTTATTCTCCCCATTTCTCAGGCACTTGTGTGATGCCAAGACCAGACGGTCTGGCCGTGTCTTTTTAATGAGCTCACAGGATTTCATGGGATGCTTTACGGTGACTTCAGTGGGATCTGGACTGGGCCCAATGTTTAGTCTCCCCTGAGAGGTGGTGATGAAAAGGGCTATAGAAATACAATGTACTGTATTCTGTTCTTCATTTTATTATCTCACTACGCAAGCGTGCAAGCCCTCAATGTGAGACAAAGGCCCTTGAAAGCTGCAGCACACTCCTGGCATCCAGGAAAGCATATGGCTATGTTAAATCTTACCCTTTGTTTTTATTTTATTTCCCTAGATGACTCTTCTTTTTATCATGCGTATTATGATATTTGCTTTATTATTCCTGAAAAGGCCAACACTGCAACACATTAAAAGTTTGCCAGAGCTTTTCTACTAATTTCTCCCCTTTCATGGTAAGGAAGAGGAAGATCTAAAGTGGTGCTGGCAGTTGGAGGCTTCATTTGCAAGGCAGCATCCAGCTCTAAAGGGACTGGTTTCCTGGGCTCTTGGGGCTTGTCATATCTGGCTCTTTCCAAACGCAGGGCAATGCTAAAGAGATGTTCTGCTAATACCTACATATCAATAATCAACACATTAATGATTGTTTGCTGGTGTTGGTAAAGCATCCGACTAGTTCACTGGGAGGGGTGCAGCCTGAGGAAAGAATAGCTGGTCCAAGCTATTTAATAAATATTATTACCTAATCTTACTAATGCCTCTCGTTTGGCTCTCAGTTCCTGGTCAGCCTGTTTATCCACGTCCATGCTCAGAGTCTGGCAATCCCGCTGCTCCATGACAATCATTAGTCCTTCCTGTTTTTATGAAATCATGAATTATTATCTCTGCAACAAGCTGCCTCTTCCTTCTCGACTCTCCAAGCCCGGCAGCTGCTCCGGGAGGGATCCCAAAGCCTGGATATGTCAAGCAAGCTGCGAGGGGGAGCAGCAGGCTTGGAGTCCAAGCTTGTTAACATCGGCCAGCTGCTTTACTATGCTGAAGAAATAACAGAGTTGTTGCAATTAAAAGTGAGGAGAAAACACCCCGTTCAGCCCATGGTGCCCAGCACAAGCCACCCCATTAAAACTTTCATGAAAACACCCCAATGCCCACTCTGCCTCGACTCTCCTCTACAACCTCTTCCCAAGCCTAAGGCCTCACTACTCATCGACATCTCCACTCCGTTCCTCCAAGAAGCACCCCATCCATCCCCTTTCCCAAGTCCGACCTCTCCAGCACAGCATCTGCCTTCTCCGTGTCCTCTCAAACAGCCTCCCGCCCGCTTCCTCTCCCTCATCCTCATGCCAGTCACAATCGCAACCATCTCCAGAGCCTCCTCTTGCTCCTAGGAGCCAACCGCAGAACAACTCGTGATGGCCACAGATACAGGGCTCTCCCCTACGGGCTCCTCTTGCTGCCGTGAAAGGCAGAATGTGGTTCCTAGGGCCAGATTCATGGGCAAAAGCCTTCAAAGAGAAAGTGATCAGAACTTAAATCCTGCAGCCAGAAGTTGGTCTCTGCAGCGCATTATTTATAAGCGATTTTGGAAAACGATAGTGGAAGAAGACACCCCAACAAGCCTGGCTGTTTCATATGAGCGTGTATGCTTGTGTGAGCACGTGTGTTTGCACACATATGGTAGAGGGATGAGTTCTGGGCTTCAGAGCCAGCTCAGCTGGTGGGTTTGGGACACTCTTCGAACTCCTGACAGCTAAAAACCACAACCATAAACACAAGGGACCATCCCACCAGGAGAAGAACAGCTCACAGACATTTCGAACACATCATTATTTACAAGAAATGTGACAAGGAAAATCAAGACACGTGAGAATGGTCCTTGCTCAGTTTTGGGGTAGGGTGGGAGGGGGCAGAGAAAAAGGCAACCAGATGGAGGGAACCAGGGAATCTGAGCTGGGGAACAGATGTCTTATGAGAGAAGCTGCCAAACCTGCATGGTGCGGTTTGGGGGTACAGTGTGGAAGAAGACGGGGAGTGATGATGCTGTATTAGCACGTACAAGGTGGCTTTAATAGCTGTAAGCAAGAGATGTGCAGGACGAAACCTGGTATTGCTAAGTTAAAGTTCCTGGGCAGTGAAACCAGCAGCTAAAGCACAAACCGAGCCACCAAACGTAGTTGCTCTTTATCACTGGCAAACAGTATCTGCCAAGTCTTCCCCTGAAATTAAGTTTTGTCTTAAAAGAATAAAAAAAAATAAAAAGAAAAATAAAAAGAAAAGAATCCCCCCTCCCTGCTGCAGGCAACAGTCTTAGAAACCACCCCAAGCGGCACCAGCAACCCAGACTGGGAGAACCTCTTGGGCATTTGCCTGTCTGGATGTTCATGGTGGGATGCTACTGCTTGGTGCTCTTGGCAGGCTCCGAGGACTGCCGCACGTCCGTCCACTCCTGCATGGTGCTCTGCAGGGCCTGTGTCTTCTCCTTGTCCACTTGGACGTAATCCACCTTCTCGTCCGAGGCGACCGATGAGGTGGAGGGCTGTGAGCAGGAGAAACACAGTCAGGACTGGGCATCCATCCGGCTCCCTCGCTACCTTGCTGGTCGCCCTGGTCCTCTGTCTTCTTCCCCACAACCTTACCGTGGGTACCAGGATGACTGCAAGTTCCTACGCTTTCTGGAAGACTCAAAATGTCTTTACCACCCTCCCTTCTTCTCAAAGGGTCTTAGATAAAGCATTCCACCCTGAGCTGTGCCTTGGGTGTATGGGTGCAATGGAGTGACAACGGGACTGGGATGCAATGGGGTGACAAAAACTGTACTTGATTTCTACCTGCGGAACTCACTCTGAAACCTGAATACTCAGTTGTCATCATATTTTCTAACTGCTGATATCGCAGCATGGGACTAAAAGTCAAATCTAGTTCATTTTTTTGCAAGTATAAATCTTGTGGGCACATAAAAAAATCCCAACTCCATCTCTCTTAGTGGTGTTGACTATACAGAGTTACACTACTAAATTATTTTTGTCCCCAAAGAAACAGATACATCTGCAGGTTCATGCAGGAGACCTTACGCTTTCATCAAGACACTCAACAAAAACTCATCCTGACCTAGAACAAATATAGCAGATCCTTAGATAAACTGACAGCTCTGAGGTTACTACACCACTTAATAACCTGCCCAGTGCTCTGGCCCATACAGTTGAAAATGTGGATAAAAAACTCTAAAAATAAACCACATCATTACTTTTAATCAGAGGTTTAGAAATCCCATGTACCTTTCTGTGTGGTCCTGGTGAGCTCGGCTGGAAGTCCAGGGCCAGATAATCCACACTCCCTGAACTCTTTTTAGGTGCCGGGCTGTTGGTGCCACTAGGAACAGGAGAAGCAGAAATGGGGTTTTGCTAATGCAGGAAAGAGACAGGAGAGATAAACGAGCGTTAAATTGGGAAAGAAAAAGGAATTAACACAAATCTGGCGCAGAAATGGCTTGGTTGTGCTTTCGCCGGGGGATATGCTTTCACCCAGGCTGGATATGCTCTTGCTTATCTCCTTGCTACCAGCTCATCCATGGGACCAGGGTCTACAAGACTGCTGGGAGACCAGGGTAATTGGACTCAGTGGGGTTGTACATCCTCTGTCCTAACAAATCCTATAAGTGCACACTCTTAACTTGACTCATTTGTGCAATTTTATTGCTTTTTTTTTGCTGGTTTTATGTGCATGCCTGGGGTCAGATGTAGGCTTAGGCATTTCGCTGGAACCACACCTCAGTGGGGCTGGACCAGCACTGGGCTCCTTGCTACTCGCAGCTGTGCTCCACGGCCCTCGAATTTCCTCTACCCAACCTCAAAAATATGCCTCAAGTCAGCAGCTTTGTGCAGAGAGGCAGAACTCCCTCCCTGTGAGCAGCACCACTCCCTGCTGCTGCTCTGATAGCCCCTGCCCTGGACATAAACATGACGTTAGCAGTTATGGCAGGGGGGAGAAAAGAGAATAAAAATATCTCCTTAAATCAGGAAAATACATTGTGACAATACAGAGATGTTTTTATCACCTCTGAACGCCTGGTGAAGGAAGTGGTATGCATTCCGGCTCTCATATAGACGCATTTTAGGAGCAAATCTACCACTCTACGCAAGGATTTGTGCAAGGAGGTAACTACATTCATCACTGCGCTAGCGAGGAATTTCAGAGATTCCAGAATCAAGAGCTGGGAATGTGTCTACAGCACTGGGAAAGACACATGTCCCACCAGGACTATATAGATCTTCCCTGGAGCCCTCTGAGGAGGAGCTTACCATGGCCACGTAGTTCTCCTCGCTGTCTCCCGAGTCGGTGCTGGTGATGCTCTGCGAGGACACGGGGCGGCAGTACTGCAAAGAGCCGGCGTTGAAAGTCTGGCTGTAACGAGAGGTTAATCAGTGTTAATTACCGATTGCGGGTGCCGTTTGCCCATTGCTGAAGAAGGATGAGGTCCCTCTCTCATCCTTCTGGATGTCTCCAGCGATCGCTGTGCTCAGATCTAGTGACTGGGTCCTACCAAAGAAAATCTAGTGGCAACCACAGTCTCTCCAGCTCAGCCTTCCTACTGCTCAGAGAAGCCCTGGGCTTGGTCTCCTAAGTATTTTTCTCTCTAAGACTTTTTAACAATACCTTGCTCCTGCAACCAGATACATAAATCCAGGCTCCATAAACTCTTTTATCTCATAGGAAGTATTTAATTGTGTAGGATATAGAGCCAGCCTCCATGGAGCTACACAGCAGGCTTTTGACCTCCATCCTAATCACAGCTCCAGGCTCTGTTTATTGTGCAGGAGCCTGTCTGAATTTTATTTTATTCTATTCTTTTTTTTTTTTCTGTGGCAAAACAAAACCTCCAAGGCGTCATCTTGCTTTCAATTGTCCAAATCTAATTATATAGAATAACATAACGTAATGAGTGTCTGGTATTAAAGCCTGTGTCTTAAAAAGCTATTTGTTGCCTCGCAGTAAAGGCAGGGTCATATGATTAGCTGATAAGGAAAAAATCCATTAGCTTCTGCAGGGTCAGACGTCTTGTCAATCAAATCTGACTCCCTCTTTCCTGATGCAGTGATTTCAGCACACAGCCCTCATGCCCTGCAGTCAGTCTCCACAGAATCCAATTTATTAGAAGAGTCATAACAGCCAAGCCTGGCTTCTTCCTTTTATTGGACGACATCAGACTACGAATTAGCAGCAAAACTGGAATTGTGTGAATCCTGTTATTTTTGGCGGGGAGGCTTTGGTATGAAGTGCTTTGGTTTCATTTCGCAGACTTCCTCCAGGCTAAGCTTTGCTTTCAAGGCAATCAAAACAGAAATCAGTGGAACTCTGTGAGTGCACAAACCCTGCATTTTTAGATTAAAGCATTGTTTTTCTTTTGCTTTCTTTCTTTCTTTCTTTCTTTCTTTTTTTGCAAGAGGTGGTTGTGAAATTGCGTGCTGCATCCTCGGTTCCGCTGCGTCGGGGTCGCTCAGATGTGCCAGGAGCCTCTGCAGACCACAGACCCTGCGTCAAAGCCAGAGAGCTGTGGGTGGTGTCAGATCCCAGAAATAGGAAATGTCTTCGAGTGATCTTAATTAGCTGCTCTGCCGCTTGCTGCGTTTTCACGTGGAATCCTAACCCAAATTAATTTACACACTGCCACCAGCTATGGCGTGGGGAATACAGCTCCAGCTCTTACTGTGAGTGACAGAGCTCGTGAGGGGTCCAGGACAGACACCCTCCTGCTTTGACAACATCTGACCTAAATCCAAAGCTTGACAGTAATTGGGCAAAGGAAATCACCATGACGTGGCAGAATATTCTTATAGAGTATTGTAACATAACTGCTCAGTTCTCATCCTCCTCCCAGATGTCTCCTTCTGGTCACGGATGGACACAGGATCTTGGAGAAGCTGGATTCACAGTGCAAATGTTTTTATGTTTGTATGTTCATGACCCAGCTCTACAGATCTCGTTTCTAAAATTGACAAAACTCCAAACCTGGGATGAAAAGAACATCCAGATTTGGGGAAAATTCAAGTCCACATCCAAACGTTGGGCTTATTTCTAGTTGGAGTTGGGGTGGCATGTTAGAAATGTGTCCCTTTAACAGCAAGAGGTTATGGGCAAAAAGAAATCTCTAGAGTAGAGCAGCTGCCATCGCTGTGACACTCAGGCTGAGCTGTTTAACCCGTGGCAAAAGAAAGACTATGACTACATGTAGAGACCAGTGAGAATGGGAGCCAGTGAGGTACTCACGTAGGTCTGGACCAGGATTTAGTGACTGGCGATTTGAAGGGAAGCTCATCGATGACTGTGTTGTTCCTCAGGTCCAGAGGTGATGGCTTTGCTGAGAGCGAAAGACAATTTATTCAGAGGGAGGATGTTCCCTACAGTTCAACTCTCCCCACTGGCACGACAGGGGATGAGCCCCAAGAACATGCTGGTAGTTTTCCATTCTGCTGTCAGGTTAATCAGCCCACCAGCCCTCCTTGCTGAGGACAAATATCCCCATCCAGAAGTCCTGCTCGTGCTAGGATCATGGGAAGTGAGGGAACTTCTCCATCTGATCCATGGCACACAGTCCCCAAGGGTCCCCAGCAGATGGGCTGCCCCAAAAGGGGAATGTCCTTGCAGAAAATGGAGATGTGNCCATCCAGAAGTCCTGCTCGTGCTAGGATCATGGGAAGTGAGGGAACTTCTCCCTCTGATCCATGGCACACGGTCCCTCCTGACAGTCCCCAAGGGTCCCCAGGAGATGGGCAGCCCCAAAAGCAGAATGTGCCTTGCAGAAAATGGAGATGTGTCTTCAAGCATAGTTAGCCTGGATCATCAGAGATCTCTGATGGCCTGTCGAGCTGGAAAAGACTCTTTCCACCCTTGGCCAGCCAGAGCTAGGCAATATCAACCTGCTGCTACCACTGAGTAGCCTCTGGCCAGAACATTTCCCATGAGGAACTAAAAAAACGAAATCTTCAGTGTAATATGAAAGCTCTTCTAATTATGGTTAGTTCATTACATAGAAGAAAACACCAGGCTTCTTTAGTGTCCTAATCTGGTTGCATTTTGACAGCCTCGAGGCAGCCAAATGGGAACCCTCCCTTCTCAGAGTCTCCTTGGCTATGGCGAAAATTCCCTGGATGGTCCATGGTCAGAGGTGTGACTTGGAGGGGGTAGGCAAATTTGGAGGGAAGAGCTGCCTAAAGCTAGTCAACGGGAAGTGCTAGGTGAAATCTGGATCATTTCTATATGACATAGAGATTTTGAGGCAAAACATAGGGTGAAAGCAAAGGGGTGAGGTCCTGACTGTTAAGCACCTTCTGTAAAGGCCAGGCAGAACCTCGGGTAGGCTGTATATTAAGCACCAGGAAAGCTCTATCTTCACCATAGTCCTTCTGAAATCAGAAGCTGATGAGGAAAGCAAAGATCTGAATGTCTGAACATGCTGCAGTTAATGAATTACACCCTAAATAGGACTAGGGAGTGACACGCATGCCTGAAGTCCCTGGAAGATACACAAATGCTGTTGCTCCATGCAGTATGCACAATATCACAGATGTAAATGGAAGTATCCCAAGATATTTCCTGGAAAGCTTTCCCCCACAAACAACCATTCTTACCTTTCCGGTCGGGTTTGAGGTTGCGGTTGACCGGTGGAGGTTGGATCTCGCTCAACCGCCTGTGGCACTGCGCCATGGCTCCCCCTTTATGCACGGGGAGGGTGGTGGAGGCCAACCCCACTAAATCAAAGTGATGCGGCCCAGGGCTCATGGGGATGTAGAGGTTTTGGGCATTGTCATTGGCTTTCTCCGTGTGGATCAGCGACGACGAGCTGGGGTTCATGGGGACGTAGTTGTCCTCCGAGTCAGCGCTGTGGGAACGGGCCACCGCGGCCTTGGCTTGCTGGGGGACACGCAGGAGGCAAAGTGTGAGGGTGTGCTGAGTGCATTAGACGCTGCTCAACCCCATCCCAACATAAATCCATCCCTGTTATCATCATTGCACACCGGCACTGGCAATGAGCTTGGTTCTAAGGGCTTTACATGGGCCTGAGCTGCTACCTCTCCTGCTTCAGCCTCTGCTTGCAAGACATTGAAATATTCCGACCTCACAGAACAGTCTTAATCCTCCAGACCTGAGCGTCTTCTCATGAGCAGAGTGTGATCTGCAGAAGCAAGGTTAACCCGGGAAGGCATTTTTTCCCTAGGTTGTAACCATGACTAAAATGCAGTTTGAAAGGCTGCTTTAATATCATTTCCAGCTCAGGAAGTCTTAGAAAGTGCACACAGGAGGCTGGCAACGTTTCAAATTCAGCTCAATAGCATCCCAGCATTATATCATAAAGCCGAACTCCTGTGCTTTTTTGGGTCAGAGCAGATAACCGTGGAAGCATCCAAATCAAAGCTGTCCTGCATTGCCACACAGTTAGGGGTTGTCCCTCCACCTGTGTCCTGCATCACTGCAGAGACCATGGCAAGCTGAGATATTCAGGTACAAAAATCCTTTGCAGGTGCCAGACCGAGGATTTGACTGCCAGGAAAAGCGCCTGCAGCAGGTTCAGGCACAACAGCTCTTATGAAAGGGCGCTTCCCTCGTATTTACGATGTGTATTGTGGAATAACTGCTGCACTTCAGATTGCACGAGGGAAAAAATAATTTCCCTGTGGACAAGGTTTCAACTAGAGCAGTAATGAATTAATTCTTGACTCAGCTCTGTAGGACTGAGCTCAGATGCCACCAGGAACAGACTTGTCTCCTCCCGGAATCTCGAAGGCAGGAATAGCCCGTGGCTTGTAGCCCTGCTGCTGATTGCAACGCCAACTTACCAGGTAGGAGTTGTACCCGTCGTTCATGGACTCAATGGACTGCACGGCACCGCTGCCCCCGTGCTGGGGATACTCATACGTCTCGCAAGAAGAAGCTGCAACACAATCACAAATGCACCATGTGTCCCAGAGCAACTGCTGGTAAACGTGGCCCCTGGAAACAGAATCCCATATCCATGGGATCTCGCTCTTTGTGGCACACAGTGCTGGCAAGAAGACAGGGTTTCTGACCTGCCACGTCTCCTCTCCCTACCAGGCTCCCTCAAAACTGCCGTCTCTCAGAGGTGTCAACACAGCTGCGTGTGCAGGCTGGACCTAGCCTGGTTCTGTCAAAGTACTGAAAAATCCCAGGGTTGAAAACGTCAGATAAGGTATATCACAGAGACAAAACTGGGTTAAGGGAGATATGGGGCGAGCGTGGGTCGCTACGTTCTTGGTCTGTTCCTAAACACTGGTCTCATCTTGGCCTAAATGATGTATGCTGGTATTTAGGTAGGAGGTGATGGAAGAGATGTTTCAGAGAGATATGTAGATAATTTTTGGTGCATTGTCGATCCTACTCTTCCTTCTAAGTTAACTTGCAACTGTCTCACCCATTTTCTGCCTATGGAGAACAATCAAGGCACAACATAATGCAGTTATATGACCTGGGCTAGATTGCGCAATCTGAAGAGAAATAGTTCTACCCTAGACTTTTTGTGTNCTGGTATTTAGGTAGGAGGTGATGGAAGAGATGTTTCAGAGAGATATGTAGATAATTTTTGGTGCATTGTCGATCCTACTCTTCCTTCTAAGTTAACTTGCAGCTGTCTCACCCGTTTTCTGCCTATAGAGAACTAGCAAGGCACAACATAATGTAGTTATGGGCAATCTGGAGAGAAATAGCTCTACCCTAGCGTTTTTGTGTTCCCTACAGGAGTAGGTGCAACGTTGGGAAAGGGTACACTCATCCACGCATCCCTTTGAGGCACTTGTCTGTGATGATCCTGGAAAATCATGCTCTGCAGGCAAGACCAATGGGAAGGATGGCTCAGCCAACCTGGGAGCATCAGAGAAGTGAAAAACTACGTCCCTGCGTGGTGAGCAAAATTAAGCTACAGGTTGAAGTGAGTTCCCCAAAACCTGGTTATTAATTGAACTTAAAACACAGAAGCTAAAAATGGCCAAAGTCTGGGCTTCAGCAGCAAAAATCTGGTGAAAAACCGAAAGGGTCCAAGTGAGTGCAAGTGGACTTGGGGTTTTATCTCAAGGCACAGCTGGTAGAAAGATGCTCCTCTCCATCCCCAAACCTACCTCTGTGCAGCCTGCTGTTCTCCACCGTGGGTAGCATGTGCCTCCTGGGAATGGTGGCTGCCATGGGGGCCAGCCCTAAGCTTTCGCTGGCCATGGGTCTCTGTGGAGGGCTGCCCGACCGCGGCTCCATGTGCCCGGGCTTTGGGGGCCGTGGGGGCGGCATGGCAGCCAAGTCGCCGGCGCCCACAGCCAGAGCGTTGTGATTCTTGTCCAGTGTAAATGTCCTGGGGATCTGATAGACGGAGAGAGGGGTGGAAGGGATGTCGTAGGAGTCTGTGGAGAGCTCGCCGAACTCCTTGCATAGGGTGTTGTTGGGAGTCTTGAAGGTGTAGACGTCCTCGTCCGTTTCGGAGCTCGTGAGGCTTGACTTGGTGTGGGTGTAGGAACCGAAGCTGCGCGGCAGGTCGTACGCACTGTCCCTGAACTCCGAGTTGTGCCGGCTGGGTTTTGGCAGGCTGTAGAAGCCGTGGACCTGCCCGCTGACCCCGTTCATGCAGTGCCCGTTGCCCTGGGAGAGCTTCTGAACGGCCGTGTCGCTCCTCATGAAGAACGAGGACCTCGTGGCTTGGGAGAAGCTGGCACTCCTGGAGAGGAAAGGGAGAAGGAGCCTTAGATGTTTGGGAAAACCTCTCCTAGGTTTGTACCATGTGCCTTGGCCATGCAGCTCTATTGCATGAGCCACAGCCCACACCCAGCTCTGTCCCCTCATTTGCAACCATGTCAACCCACGTTGATCATCCATGTCCATTCAAACATGTGGATGGAGACAAGTGTGTCTAGAGCACATTTCATGGGCCAGAATTGCTTGTTCTTCTCCAAGTGACTATAAACAGAGCTAAGGTTGAGGAGCTCTGATGGAGATATCCTTGTTGCCACCATTCCCGCAGGTTTGCCATGCAGCACCTTGTCAGGGCAACCAGAACATCTCAGCCCCAGCTCTGACCTCATGAACACGCCAACAACCCATCCCATGTTAAACCACCTTCAAAATACCTAAGCACCACCTATAATTTCAGGTGCAAGCAAAGAAAACTCCATGGCTGAGCTATGAATGAGCCTTTTATTCAAGCATAAATTGCTGCATTTTTTTTTTGCATCAGGTGAGAGCAAAACAAGGATGAAAAGAGCCTCAGACACTGACCGTGTCTCTTACATATGGTCCTGCCTGGGCAATCCCCCAAAACTGGGATGTGAGCAGGTGAGTAGCCAAGTGTCTCTTGGACCCTTTGACTCTGCTCGTACAGGGCTCTCGTCTCAGGGATCTGCCTTATGTCCCTCCTCGCTGCTGTTGCTGGACTCCACCGTCCCTCACTGTTTGTTATTGAAGCCTCTGCAGCAGGTGGTGACAGAGACAATTTCCTTCCTTCGTCCCAGAGAGCTGTAGGAAGTCAGCGATGGGTAAAGACATGTTTTGCTTCTCTCTTCCTTTCATTGTGGCTCTATTTAACCGCTTTCTGCCTGGTGGTTATGGACCCGAGCTGTCATTGCCGCGTAAGCTGTAGGATGGGGTGTTAGGGGCTCATTTTTGGTGCCCCTGGATGGCTCTGCAAACCATGCAGCCTGGAGGAGATAACCTACAACCTCAGCAGCTCCTTTCTTCACCTGGGACCTGAATTTTGCAGCACCCATGTCAGCCAAAGGGCGAGAAGAAGTAGTCTCATGGTTTACAAAGTTTTCTCAGATTTACAAAACGTACTGGGCAAAGGGAAGGTCCCTGCTTTGTTAACGATATTTTCATTTGTGTGGTGGTCATGCCAAGATGCACCAGCAAGGACCAAGGCCACATTAGGCCAGGCACTGGGCAGATCTAGGTCCTAATGACTGCTCATTAGCTGTTGCTTCTCTGCTGTCAGTAGCTCCCCTTCAAAGCTCTCTGGAAATCATGTGTTTCATCCACTATTGCTGCCTGTTTTATCCCTCCTGCTGCTATCACATTCCCTTTAAACACTTAAACTCCATTTGTTTTTTTTGCAGAAGATCACAAGTTCCATGGGCTTGCTGGGCTTGTAACCCCATCAGAGAAATTTCTTTTTCAAGTCAGAGGAAATCTCCACTCGGCCGCGTGAAATTTGGGCTTTAGACTTTTATCTCCTGCTGCTTCAGTTCCCTGCTCTATAAAGCAGATCCACGTCCTGCAAGATGTAAGGAAATGCAACTGCTGCTTGGGAAGAGCTGGGATAGGAATGCAAGGAGCACTGGAGATAAGCACGGAGGGGAAGGGATGGCTTCATCTTTGGAGAAGGCTGGAACTGAGTTGGAAGGCATGGGCCATTCCCTAGAAATAGGACCCTTTCTAGCAGCTTGGCTGAATAAAACATGACCAGGCTGGCCCTGCAATGAAGATCTAGGGCATATGCACCAAAAGAGCCAGTTCAGGATGAACAGGCAGCTTTGTGCTGGATGCACTTGCTCACACCGTGCATGAGCACGCAGGACTGCACGCAGGTAACCACAGAGGGAGCGTAGCCAGACAGGACCCATTTAAATATCTCTGCAAAGACTCCTTAATGTGGGTGTCCTTATTCGCAGCTGAATCCTGCCCGTATCAGTCGCTGATGGTGAGAAGGAATGAAATGACTGTGTAGGGATGGGTTCGCTTTTCCTTGGCTGGGAAGAGCGGAAAGATGCAGGTTTGTGCACAGGGACAGCGACTCTCTTTCCTGGAGCCATCACGAGATGGCGCTCAGAAATAAAACTTATCCGGGGGGGAAAAAAGCCCTGATGCTACCACAGGACAAACGAACTCTCCCAGACTTGGGCGTTCAGTCCACCCATGAAATATCTGAACCCTGGGAGGACCTGAAGTATCTCAAGGTTAATCATTCAGCATCGTCTGCCAAATAGCTGCTATTATCCTCATTTTATGGGTGAGTAAAGGAAGACCTCTGGAGCGGGGAGGGGAGCGCTTCACAGCGACCGTGCAGCCTGGCTCCGCGCTAACCACTAAACCTACAATTATTTCTTGCTCTGCTGCGGATGCTGCCAAAGGCCAGTTCGTGTCTGCCCAGATCGGACAAGGGGAGAGTTTAGTGTGGACCAAACCCCGGCTTTTGCTGCATCCTGCAGGTCTTAGCAGCTCCTCTCTTACGAGCGGTGTCTAACAGCTGGAGCATCTCAAAGCTTTCTTAAACCCTGTTCCATTAAATCCAGCTGAAGTTAATTTTTTCCCTCCTCCTCCTCGCTGTTTTTATTTATTTATTTATTTAGGTAGTGACAGGCAGCTGCAGTAGGAAAATTCACCAGACGTTCCAGCCCGGTCCCTGATGTCCCAAGAAGCCAGCTGGGCTCGGACCGCTTCTCCCTTGGTCCCTCCTCATGTTCCCACGTGCCAAGACTCCTCCAGCCAAAACTCCTCACTATTTAAGGCAACTGGCTCGCTCAGAGGGTGGAGAGTTGCTGTTCACTCATAAATACCACGGGCTGCTGCACAGCCTTTGCCTGAGCTCTTAGGCTGCCTGAATGCCATCTGGAACAGCATAAGGGTGGTGGGAAAGACACCCGCCTGTCCTTGCTGTTGGGTTTCCTTACGAGAGGATTAAAGGTAGGGATTAGGACCCTATTTGCTGAAGAAGGGGTGAAAAGTGAGGAGAGGAATGCACCTGAGGGGAGAAATTCCTGGCCAGGGTTTCAGGCTCCCCACAGTTTGTCCTCCACAGCTCTCGGAAGAAGAGTGGGTGACAGACACAGAATCACCCCCAAAAAGAAGGACCCTTTAGGTGTCCTTTTCCTGCAGTCTCATCTCTCTAAGCTGCCTTTTTCTACCTATTCAAAGCTCTTCAAGGGCTCCAGGCCTCTCTTCTTCAACCCTCTTCCAAATGGGAATCCGCGTCCCATCACATCTTGCCCTGCAAACATGCAGAACACTTGATCCTTCATCTCCCTGCAACATCTCATGGAGCAGAGGCCTCTTACTGCACCTCCCCACTGCCCCCGTGTCCTCCAGCCCTTCCTCAGGGCACAAAGTCTCCCCTAGATGCGTGAGGACACAGAGAGGCTCTGCCACCCCTCCGTGACCTGTGGGACTGGTGGGATGGAGGCTGCCCTACCAAGGCTGCTCTGAATTACACAATAAGCCAAAATAAAGGGCCAAAATATTCCAGAGCTGGGAAAGGGGGAGCTCAGAGCTACCACTGCTCTCCTCTGCCTGATCCTTGGGGCAGCGGAGAAGGATGATAAGATGATTTGAGCTGGACGGGGCCGTGGGAGGTCTCTAGTGCAGCCTCCAGCTCCAAGCAGGGTCAGCTATGAAATCACACCAGGTTGCTCATGCCTTTGTGCAGTTGGGTCTTCAAAACCTCTGGAGGATTTGAAGGATGGAAAAGGATGGAGTCAGGTCTCCCGCGCCTTCCCCCAGCCTTCCCTTGGTCATGCCCCGAGATTCGCCCCCAGGAAGCTGACAGTACCTTGCGTTTTCTGATTTTCTGCTCATGCACTGGTGCAGGAAAAGGTAGTCCTGAGGGGCGCTGGCGGACAGCGTGGTCTGGATGTGGTTGGCCGGCGAGTCGAAGGTGAACAAGGTGGGCTGGCTGGAGTGGGAGGGCGCCAAGGACTTGCGCTCTCGGAGCAGGTGGTGGTTGGAGCCGCTCAGCTCGGCTGGGGAGGAGCGCGGAGCGTGGTTCATGGAGGCGATGCTCCTCAGGGTGTCTGCGTGGGGAGAAAGGACACCGGGTCACGTACGTTTGCCAGGTCGCATCCATCCTAGCGGTTATGCTGGTTCTTGGGTGGCCCTAGGTCTGCTGGGGGGGTTAAGGACAGAGCTGAGTGGTAATTCAAGCAGCTTGACACCACAGACAGGCTTCTTGGCCACTGACCAACCTGTCCCAACAGGCGAGGACAAATCCTTGACTACTAGCCACACTCCTCACATTCACTGAAGCTGAAAGAGGCAGGTCCCTGGTTGGCCATGGTTGCACCGTGATGGAGAGCAAAGCAAATGTCCCTGGGACCTTCCCAGGGGGAGGTCTAACACCTCTGGCTGGGAGGGACCAGACCCAAGTGACCCATGCAGCTCATGCTGCCAGGATTTTCCTTCATTTTCCTCACGATTGCTATTTTACAAAGGTACTCTGTCATTTACAGAGATCTGTTGGGTTTGCTTGTGGTTTTTCAGTCAAAGAGAACCAATGTTTGCAGCAAATGCAACCGTAGGCACCAGCTGGGGAAAATATTGAGGTATTTCATCACATTTAGGTTATTAAGTGACTATATTAAGTGACTACAACCCTCTCAGCTCCAACATGATTTAAGATCTTCCCAGACATCTGTCTGAGGTCATCGCTGCAACCGTGTTACAAGGTGGCAAACTGAGGCATGGGTCAAGAATGTGGATGGGAGCAATGGGCAGCAGACACCAAAAAACATCCCCAAGTTGCTCATTTCTTAACCATTTTGGTGACTTCAAAAGATTTTCTGCAGTTTTCTGCTCACAAAATGGGAGGCAGACGCAAAGTTTCACTTCCAGTCCCTCCCTCTCTTTGTTCAAGGGGAAATACACTTCAAAATCAAATTAATTTCCATTCAGAGTATCCTAGAGGTCAGGAATCAGCATTCAGCTTGCCGATACATGAACTCCAAGAATTTGAACAAGGAATGAATTTTTACAGCCAAGCTGCAAACCCCATAAAAAAAATCAGTCTGCAGAATATATTGGAAAAGCTGATCCATCTTGGGCTCCAGAAGCTGCAATGATCTCCCTGCCATGAATGCACTCCCAGTGTGGAGAAAACGCTCATCATATGGCACCGAATTCGCTCTTTTTCATAGCTGTGATTTTAACTGATTTGCTGCTGGTGGAAAATGAGGTAAAGGAAGAAAAAGACACTCACAAAAAGGCTCAATCCACACCAGAATTCAGTCCTTTTCCTGGAGGGATCAGGAGGAGCACAAAAAGATGGTGTGCAACCTCCACCTGATGTCTTGTTATATGTTTTTTTGCAGGGGGGGCACGCTGGTTGAATTAAGAGTGATCCAACCAAGCGGGTGGATGGTGGGAAGCAAATTAAATACAGGCTCGCAGGAGCATGCAGTGGGACGAGGCTCTGCATGAAGATTAGCCTTGCAGAGGGAGAGCCTGAACTCAATTACGCTGGCAAAGAGCACCGAAACGAGCGCAGAATTTGTCCCAGCTTTCAAATAAGATTTTGATCGCTCTACAACCCATTATCCGCCTCCACGGCCGTCGGTAAGTGCCTTCTAAACACTGCATTTGTTTAACCCTTCCTGAGAGATAAGGCTAGCGGGAAGATAAGGAGAGCAGCGAAGGTCCCATGAGCCAAGACGCTGTCCCCAGTGGTGACAGATGTGCAGCAAAACAGCGCCCGGAGCACTCTTTCCCTGAGTAAATTCACCCAGATTTTGTCAATCAGCGACCAAGGACTTTCTGACTTATTTCCCCTAGGGTGATATCAGGTGTCTCTTCAAATTTGCTTTCAGAAAGTGGCCTATGTGTAGGATTTTTTCAGATTTTTCAGCCTCTCTATCCCTTCCTTCTCCCAGTCCTCAAATCCTATGAGAAATTTTGGTCTTGAAGCCCTCCCGGAATGTAGAAATGCAATCACCAGCCTGTTTTAGCTCCCTAGCTCTTTGAAATGGCCACTGTGGCTTAGACAAAGAACTGTTTTGCACAGGGCGATTTTTCACCAGCTTCGAAAATTGTGTCGAGATACAAAATCGATCTGTCTGCCGCTCTTTCCCTGCTATTACATTTTTTTTCCCCGCGATACTGCAAACTTCTACTGAGACAGAGAAAGTACATTAATAAAAGCCGAAGCGCGTGGCTTGACTCTATTGTTTGGTTTGCGCTGAACACAGGAAGGATCAATATTTAACATTGACGTTAATGGTGTGGGATGAGAGTTTAAAACTCCAACTCCCGTCTTCTTTGCATGGTCATTAAAGATCCCTTGGTGCTTTCCATGGGAGTAAATGACTGTCTCAATGTCCTTAGACAAAAACAGTTCCTTGACCCTCATTCTTATTAAATATTTATCCCGTACTAGTGCAGACGGATCCTCGCTGAAAAGGGAACCCATTGAGATTCGGCTGTATAAAAACAACCAGCCTCGAGGCCAGACAGCATGGTAGAGCCCACATTTACATTGCTAGCCCAAATTGCATGGCCACAACCAAAGCGAGGTACCTGGTTTTACTGCCTCCCAAATCATGACTGCCAATTGCCTGTGAGATCAGTCCTGGCCAAGACCCTTTCAAGAATGGGGGTCAAAAATTCCTCCAGTGTCCTCCATAGCAATGTCTGGGCTAGGTTTGGGGAACTATTGCCCACAGTAACCACCTGGGGAAGTGGTCCAGATGGGACCAAGAAGCCAAGCTGGACTCCTTCTGTTCCAAGTTCTCCTCCTCCTGCAGGATTTGCACTTCCAAAACCCGTCCGCTTGCCCCCCAGCTGTATCACAACTGCTCTTTTCCTGGTGCAGGCAGTTTGTAGGTCAGGGCATGGTTACATTAGTGATTCCAGTATTACTTCAGCATCCCCAGTGCAGCCACTGTGTGTTTATACTGCTAAATAAAACACGCCTGCTCTCTGGCCCAGAAGCCACGTGGCCTGTTCTGACTCATTCCTACTCCCTTCCCATGAAAACAGCGGGATGTGCCCACAGGGAATGGTCCTTGATCAGTGCTACGGTCCCCTGGGCATTGCTTGGAAGGGCATCTGCTTCACTAGTGCTGACATGGACCAGGCTCAGCTTGGTGGTGGCCACCTCAGAGATCCTTCCTGCTCCTTCTCCATGCTTCTCCATCAAGCAGCATCGGGCTCTGTGAGCTCCTATTTGCTTTAGGTAATTACCCTTTGCACCAGCCTAGCTACTCGGACAACCATTTTACCAGCCATCTCCGTCCTCTGCTACGACATCCCACATCATCCAAGCCTTTCCATGGAGGAGATGATGTTTCCTGCCATAACCCTGCCCTGGCAGTGGTTGCCCTGCTGCGCTGCAGATTAAAAATGCAACATTTGTGGAGTCCATGTTTCCCACTGCACCCTTCACTGCTGTAAAACATACCTCTTTTTTAAAATCAGTTTGATTTGGGGGGAAATTAGGAGTGCAGAGCAAAAGCAGCCATCCCTGAAAGCAGGATTAATTACTCCATGGCTACCCCTGTTACTCCAAAAGCATAAAACAAGACAGGGGACAAAGGGGAGCAATGGGCAAGCTCCAGTAAAAGCATGCTGCTTCCCCAGGGGAAGCCGCTCTATCGACGGCAGCATCGATTTTCAGAATGAATTCCCACTCCGCTTCCCACGGTGACCTGGATGCTGAGAGCATTAATGAGAGTGGATTCAGGACTCACTCACAGCATTAGCTTGGCAAGACGGACTTTATAAGAGCAGGTGAGAGATAGATGGGTTCGTCGGCCTGCGAGGGTATTGCAAGGGCTGGGAAGATAAATCCTACCGCTGCAGGAGGAGACTGTCAAGACTGCTTTTCATTTTATTTTGTTTTATTTGTATTTATTTATTTATTTGTTTGTTTTGGTGCTGGAGAAAACAGGCCGCCTTGTGCGCCTGGGTCAGACATTGACCGTGGGACCTTCTGGCAGGGCAGAAGACAGGACCGCAGTAAAGAAAATCAAGGCAGAAAAATTATCTTTAATGAGTACTAAGTGCTTAAGGAAAAGGCCAAGACGCTTGTGCTTTCATATGGGCCTGCCATAGAGAGAGGTTATCATGTGGGTGAGCCCCTACAGGGACAATTACGAGCCCTGGGACAGAGGCCTCACAAGATCTTCAAAGAGGTCATTTCAGCTCCCTACTGATGGCAGTAAAGGCTTCTTTCCTCCACCCCTGTGGGTCATTTAGAGAATAACCTTGCAGCTCGGCAAGGTTTGCATGGGCATCGGCTGCCTCCAGGCATCGTTTCCATGTGGATCATGGACCGTCAGGACAGGTTGGCCAAGGGCAGCCAACATCTAGATGAGCAATGCTGCTCCTGCGGTCCCCTGTCTTGTAGGGACGGGGACTTGGGCACCTGTCCCCACTGCTGGTCCCTGCATGGTTGGCTGTCACGTTGGCCCTTTAGCACAGTCCTCCATCACTATCTCAGCAGGCTTGGTGACTTCAAATACCTCAAAAATCAGAAGTGAGGGCCCTCAGTGGGTACCTTTTGCTTTTGTGCTACAAAACAATTTCTTCAGTGGGATGGGGCACTGTCCACATGTTTTTACACACCCTTTAAATAGTAAAGTGCCCAGTAAAGCAGTAATTTAATCCCACTGAACTCCTGGTGGACAGAGTGGCAGGGAGCAAGGCAAGCTGAGCTGTGAGGACTTATATCAGTGTGTGTCTCTTGGCCTTGGGACCTAGGATAAGCCCGTGGTCCTCATTTATTTAACAGCATACATGGAGCCTTCAAATCCCTTGGCTTTAGGTTGAGATCTTGAGTTTATGTTGAGGGAATGCGTCAAATAGAGCCAAGGAGGGATCAGATCCTGTTCCAGTTCCTATTGCCATTCCCAGGGGGGCAGAGTTAAGGTTACGTGCCTGGGCCATATGGGAAGTGTCATCTTAACCCCACGTTTCCTGGACGCTCCTCCACTGAGTTCTGGGAATTCAGCTCTCACGGTCTGGAGGAGCTGGACGCCTACAACTTGAAACTTCATGTCAGCAGCAGGGATCCCATGCAAACGTCTCCTTGGGTTCGTGCTACAGATGTTGCACTGATCCCTGCAAGAAGAGGAGCCAGCTGCTCAGCTGGCGATTCGGTAGAGCCCTGCAAGACCCCGTGTTGCAATGCTGGCTTTTGTCAGCTGAAGGCTTGGCCCTCTGCAAGCCAGGTTAAGACGTGCCTGGTTCGGCCATATGTTGCAACAAGGGGAAAAAAAAAGCTAATTGAGACTCCATCCCTGAAACAAAAATATGCAACGAGAAGCATGGCCAGCAACGGTATTGACTAGGCTGGGAGCCAGGAATTTTTTATGAATGTTTTCGATCCCCAAAAGTGGCATTTCCCTCCCTGCTGACTGCTCTCGAATTCCCTTGCTTGAAGTGCTTGACTATTGCTATGTACACACATTTTTACACAATGTTCCTGTGCTTATCTGAGTAAAATAATTACTCAGTCTCTTTTGGAAATTGTGGCTCAGAAGAGTCTTTTTTTAACCATAGCAGCTAATGTGACGACACCTTTCCCTGCTGTTAAGTCAGAGGCTGCAACCGAAATTCCTTAAACTCACGGATTTGACAAACTGCACCTGGAAAGGCTGTGGTTCCTCATCACAGTTAAATCTCCCAGCTCCTGTGGACAGTTGCAGAGAGGACAGATGGGGTTTGCAGCCTGCCTTGAGCTGCATGCAATTGGCCATGATTTGTACAGAGCCTGCATGGGGACTGATAAAACTAATAAATGCCTTTTGGGATGATCTCTGTTCTCTGGAGAAACCAGGGTCTGCGCTCTAGAGGAGCACGCGGTGCTAATCGATCCCGCCAGTCATTAGCGATTCATCGTTCCAGCTTGTGCTTGTGCTTCCACGGTGTGACACCTGCCTGCGATGGGAAAAGGCAAAGCCTTAGACCTCTCTGCTGAATTTGTCTTGATTAAAACTTAGAGCAAATGATGATTTTTTTTCCGGAGGGAACAGTATAAGCCTGCTAGAAATAATCCACTAAGAGGCAACTGGGGAGAGGAGGGCTCACGTGCAACCCTCCTTTCCAGTTTTTTGGAGATGCTCCTTCATTTATTAGCAGATGTCAACATGCAGTTTGGGTCCCTAAATCCTGTCCCGCATACCTTAGGGTTGCTTTGCACTTGTGCTCAAGGGACACAACAGGCAAGTGGATTTGGTTTCTCAAGATACTGATCTCAAAGTTCTCAATCTCAAAGATCTCAATCTCAAAGTTCTTGATCTCAAGACCTTGACCTCAAATGTAAATTTTGTCTCAGAGATTACAGGCACCACAAATGAGCAAAAAGGCCACCAGAATCACCAGAGACCACAGTGGACAACCCTGCTCCTTGGACATGCGGAGCACAGAGCTCCTCTCCAGGTGGGATCTATCCCAGGTTCATGGAGCTGAATGTGATGCTGGAGCGACTTCCCATAGTGAGGAGGGATCCTGCTCGCATCTCTGCTGCCAGCAGCACGTTTCTGCCTACCCTAGCGGAAACACACAGCAATATCTATTCTTAAAAAAAAATGACAAACAACTCTAACGAAACAAGGCACTTCACATGCTTCTCCTGGCACGGGTAGAACAAACAACCAGCAGAACAAACAACGTGTCCGATATATTAGTCAGCGCATGTGATGCGCTGCCAGAAGTCCCTAGGATGCCGCGAGGACAAGTGTGGCATAGGAGGAATGTTTATTTAAGGAGTCTTCCCCATTCCCTCCCATTTGGATGGCATTTGGACAATCTGTCGCGCGAAAGAGGGATAAACGCTCCGTGTCAGTTTGAGGATGCTTGGCAAATCACCTCCTAAATGTTTAATCTGACAAAGCAGTGGCAAAGTTCACTTGAACCAGGCGCTTTTCCCTTCCGTTTCTTGCTGACAGGTTCTCCTCATGACCCGTCTCTTCAACCCTGTATGATCTCCCCTTACATTTGCAGGGATGAAAATCCCTCACCCATCCCTGCGCCTCNAGGAGTCTTCCCCATTCCCTCCCATTTGGATGGCATTTGGACAATCTGTCGCGCGAAAGAGGGATAAACGCTCCGTGTCAGTTTGAGGATGCTTGGCAAATCACCTCCTAAATGTTTAATCTGACAAAGCAGTGGCAAAGTTCACTTGAACCAGGCGCTTTTCCCTTCCGTTTCTTGCTGACAGGTTCTCCTCATGACCCGTCTCTGTCTTCAACCCTGTATGATTTCCCCTTACATTTGGAGGGATGAAAATCCCTCACCCATCTCTGCGCCTCTGGGGAGCACGAGGGCTGAGAAACCCATTGCGTTGCCGTCATCTAAAACCCAAGCCCGTGCCTAGGCTGAAACCCGACCGTGGAGCTCCAGAGAGACACGAGGGAGCCGCGGTCCCGAGCGGAGGATGGAGGCTCCTCAAAGGCACCGTGACCGCTGCTGTCGGCATCGGGACGTGCATTATCCGCTCCTCCCAGGGCTGCTCTGGTCTTGGTTTCCACCACGGAGACCAGCGCCAGCCCCTGCTAGAATTTCAACCCTTGCACGTAATCTACGCTGAAATATGACCCGAAACAGATAAATCACTCGGGGAGAGAGAGAAAATGCGTCTTAGGAGATTTAAGCTCTTTTGTCAACTGGTGAGTTTGATGGAGGAGAAATGTTTTCAACGCTTCGTGATGTGTGAGGGTGATTTTATGCGGGGAAGGGAAAGGTGAGCTGCATGAAAACACTTGGATATCGTTATATCCAGCATTGCAGGGCCCGAATTCTAGGTGTCAGGCTGTGGAAGTGAACTCAACGGGTGGGTATCAGCAGCTGCACTCCCAGAATAGAGAAGGGGACCTGGATCCAGCATAGATGGTGGTGAGAAATGGGTGCTTTGAGGGACCTCAGATCAGGTAGGACTGCTGCGCATGGGCAATGCCTCCTACCTGAGTGTCTATGGGAGTTTTTTTCAGGAAATTTGTGCATTTTGGTATCTCTAGCACCTAGGACGATGTCTGTGGGATGTCCAGCTCCTCCTCCTTGTCTTGAGCTTCCAAATCTTGGCTGTTCCTGTCTTGAGGCCCTGTTATCCAGGTTTTGCCATGGAGCTCCTCACTGCTACCATTGGTGTTGACTACATGGGTCAAGTTCTCAGGCAATTACATTTGGATAAACTTAAACTTTGGGCTATCAAACCATGGAACAGCATTCTTTCCACAACTGTCCACTGAAGGGGCTTTCTTTTTAGATTGTTTCTGTTGCTTATTTCCATGTGCTTTCTAAAAGCTGTACAACGTAGGGTGCTAGGTACTGGACAGGGATAGGAAGAGCATCCCCATTTTACGGACAGGGATCTGGTGCACAGACGGGCTAAGGGCATGTTTTTTCTTACCCAGTTTCAGCCATCTAAATGACATTTAGCCAGATCTACTCTATGTTTGCTCTGCAGACAATGAGAAGAGACCTTCAAA
>VWPW01006296.1:18635-35416 GCA_013389825.1 Crypturellus undulatus | reverse complement strand
TTTTTTTTTTTTTCTTTTTTCCCCTCTCTTATGCACTGTACAGCAGGGTGGGGAACTACAGCCTTCATCAAGGAATCAACTGTTTTGGCTGATGTTTTCCTCACAACGCATTGAGGGGAAGATACCTAATACTGGGAATTTCAGATGGAATGTCTGAGGCTTTTCAGTAACCTGATCTTACAGCTGAATTGCTGGATGATCTTCATAAACAGGTTGTTTGTTTGGTTTTTCTCCATTGCAGGCTGTCCTGACACAGTCAAGGGAGCAGGTTTCAGAAGAGCTGGTGAGACTACAAAAAGATAATGAAAGTCTTCAAGGAAAACACAGCTTGCATGTATCTTTACAGCAAGCTGAAAATTTCATTCTGCCAGAAACCACAGAGGTAAAAACCTTTTAAAATAATAAGCTATTAACACACGTCTATAAAGGCCGTGACTAGGACTCATGGGAATAAACTTCTTTAACAAAAAGCTGGCTCATAGTGAACAATAATCTGAATTTTAACCCTGTAAGTCTGATGTACGAAAAAAAGCTGTGTGATCCCACCAGTGATTGTGAGCAGTGCCATGAGCAAGCTTTGGGGTATGGACAGATATTAATAAAACCAACGAGGAATTGTGGCCTGACAGGTGATGTGCTGTCACTTACCTGCTGGCATATCCCAGTTCAGAGAGTCTAAGATGCATTTTACAACTGGCCACGCAGCTTCTTACACACGTTCTCTTACTGCAGCTTCACTATAAGTGTTGATTCAATAAACAAACTCAATCACTTTAATATCTGTCCATACCTTACAGTTAAAAATCATTAATAGTCCTTAGCTCTGAAGAATGGCCAACCTTATCATCCTTTGCATGTCCACCCCCTTAGACTCAAAACGCAAGGGGAGATCCTAAGCGTATGGACACAGGGATCCTAACAAGCTCTTTCCTTACCATGGCCAAGCAAAACACTAGGAATTCTGTTTTAAAAACCTTTGTGAACAGTGTGCTAGGACAAAGCTTGGGGTAATGTTACTTTAGCTTGTATGCTGGAAAAGTCAGTATTGTATTTATCAGAAGATCCTGCAGTAACACCACTCCTTGCTAACCATTGATTCAGGAGCTCCGTGAGCTGATTTTAAAATACCGAGAAGACATAATTAGTGTGCGGACAGCAGCAGATCACCTTGAAGAGAAACTTAAGGCAGAGATTTTATTCTTAAAAGAACAGATTCAAGCTGAACAATATTTGAAAGAAAATATAGAGGAAACGCTACAGCTGGAAATAGAAAACTGCAAAGAAGAAATAGGTGAGCAGGGGATAAAACTGTCTTAAAATAGAAATATGAGAAAGAAGCAAGATAACTGCAGATTTTACTGACAGACCAAATAGCTTTATCCGCATTTATCAAAAATGTTCATTTTTGTTAAAAGATGCAGCCAAACAGTGTAGCTGAAAAGAAGTTATTTCTTTTTGTCTTTTGATGCATGCATTTAATTTTTCTTTAATTATTAACAGAAATAAACAGGAGCTATCCTGTTTATTATGCTTTTCTTGCATTCAAGGTTTAATATTTTTGTTTTTCAGCTTCCATTTCTAGTTTAAAAGCTGAATTAGAACGAATAAAAGTGGAAAAGGAGCAGGTAAGGAGTCCTTTCACTGTGTGTATGTTTGTGCAAGTCTTCAAATAAAGAGAAGAGGTTTCTTCTCATTCTATCAGGCATCGGAAAGTGATATCATCCTGTTTTTTTGTTTGTTTGTTTTCTCTGTAAAACTCCTCATATCCAATAATAATATATCTAATAATCAGTAGCCTACGTATCAGTTTGGGCTGCTTCTCTCCAGCTTCAGTACAAAAAAGATGGAGAGAGGGAGATTATTTCAGTGTCTCTCCAAGTATTTGGGAGTTCTTAGGAAGACAGTCAGGCTGGATGCCTTCTGTACAGCAGGACTGTGTGAAATTAAAAAGGTTTTTTATTTGTATCTTTTAATTATGCAGTTGGAAAGCTCTTCACAGGAAAACCTACAGCAGCTGGAGAATCTGCAGGAGACAAAAAACACTCTGGAAGAACAGCTAAAGAAGGAGACAGCAGCAAAGGTAGCTGAAGTGTCTGATATTTAATAAATTTGAAGCTTTTTTTGAGGATTAGACTAAGTGATCGAAGATTGTTGCTATGTAGGAGTGGAATAGGAAGCTTTTGAATGTCAGATAACATTCTGTCAGTGCAGTAGTCACCATGGGGTGCTGTTTTAAATCTCTATCCCAGTCACTGTGTATTTGGGTTTCTAAAGCAGCAGATCTGAACTATTGTCACTTTGCTTCTCTGTTCTGGTTTTGAGATGTCTTCCAAAGTTGGGCTTCTCTTCCCCTTCCCCCTAAGTATTCATTTATTTAAGGCATTTCTGACTGAAACTCAGACAACAAGATAACATTTTCACTAATATTTATTGCCCTCCATCCACCATCAGGCTCTGTTAAAACTTAAAAAGCTGCTGTTTTGAGGCCCTTAGACTTTTTTTTCCCCACATTTCAACTAATTTAATCCAGACTTGTCTAATAGGTAGCAACCCCTATTTTGCAGGCAGGAAGGCTGAAGCAGAGAATGACTAGTTCGGCTTCCTGCCAGGACTCTTGTGCATAGCCAGGCATCCAGGCATCTCCATTCTAGTATCATGCTTTTATGAGTTTATACAAGCTTTGCTTCTCTTTTTCTGTGTGTGTGTGTGTGTGTGTGTGTGTGTGTTTGGTTTAAATATAACCTAAAGAATCTTTTTGTCTTCAGGCAAACCTTGAACAGCTGGTGTTTGAAGAGAAGAATAAAGCTCAGCGGTTGCAGACTGAATTGGATGTCAGTGAGCAAGTGCAGAGAGATTTTGTAAAGCTTTCTCAGACGCTTCAGGTAAGGGCAGTGCAATCAATTTTTAATGTGCTCCTTCTGTTCCTTTGCTTCCTCCAGAGCTGGGTAAAACAAGAAATAGGGTTGTAATTTTCTTATGTCAGTATCGATGAAAGTTATCTGCATAATTAATCAGCTGTTCTTAGTATAATATATACTAGTATATTTAATACTGATTAAACAGTAGTATTTAATAGTATTAAAGCCTGTTGGGCATTTTATTCCGATTACTTCATTCCAACTCATTGTCATCAGCAGAAATTCATAGTTACTGTGCTAAATAGAAAGGTAAAGAGCCATAAATAGTGGTGTCATGACCATGGCAAAGTTAGGAACTTGTCCTGCTGGATCTGAATATGTAAAGTGCTGCTGCTGCTTCATTTTATAATTACTCCTTTCTGTTTAGAGTATCTAAAAGTCTTATCCTTGTTATTGTTCCTGTTGCTTCTCCTTTGTTTCATCTAAAAAATGTGATTGGCATTGAGACGCCATGAGGCAGAAGGAAGGAATTCGGGCAGGGGTGTAGTCACTGAGGCTAATTTCAGTTTGTTGAGTTAATCTTTCTGTTGACTATAGAGGAAACCAAGAGAGAGGCAACCTTAGAAAGAGTGGAGGGTGACTGTCTGCTCAGGGAGCCAGGTTAGGTTTGGGTCACCTTCAGTGTCTTTATTTTTTTTTATTTTTCAGTTATTATCCCCCCACCCTGCATTTAAAAAAAATGTAATTTTTTTGAGTCAGGGTTTCAGATTTCTCTGCAAAACAAACCCAGGAATCCTGGAGACTGTTTACTAGACAAGAGTTTAGCTTGGGACAGACAGAACTGTCTGCTGCTGTTCTGGCCCTTTCTGGAGGAGTAGTTGGTACCAAGGAGACCATTGTGTAGTTCTGGCTGGTGAAACTGCCTCCCTTGTCCCTGGTTTGTCCTTGTCCCTCTGTGCTCGGAGCCCCGCAGGTGCTGTCTGCGCTGAGGGTAGCACAAGACCTGCTGCATAATACATGAGAGGAGGCATTGCTGGATATCACGTGGGGATTTGGGTTTCTTGGTAGCTGGGAAGGGTGTTTTCCCTTCCTGACCTTGTCAGTGGAGAGTCTGGGCCCGGATCGCTTGTGCATGCGGTGTCAACTGACCGAGTTTAGGTGTCAGCAGTGCAGGGGAAGGGCTGTGGCGTGGGTAGCAGGTGAAAATCCATTAACCGCTGTCTGCAATTTCAACAGAACGCCTGGATCCTAATGCACAGAGCGTGGAAGCTTGAACCTCCCCAGACTCTGGTCTCTTCAGTCACTGGGTTCTCTGGGACGCTTTTTCAGTGCACTGAACACAGACGTTTATCAGAAAAGCCAGTAGTGGGAGTGCGCTTGAACACGAAATGTTTAGAGCTGCTTCCTAGAGTGTTTTCACTTTGCTCCCAAGAGACTTGCAGGCCTGTGTGGGTTAGGTTCATGCTTGTCTTGCAAGTATTCCCTGAAAGATTACACGTCCCCTCCTGATGCTTTGGCCAGTCTGCTGACAGCAGCTGGTTATTAAACGAAAACAGGAAATATAAAACAAAACAACTCCATTTTTTTAAAAATTATTATTATTATTTTAAACACACAACTCTCTTCTGTTTTTCTCTCGTGTTCTTAACTTAAGTTTGTACCTCTTGAAGCCCTGCATTTCCCAAGCAATGATAATTTGATACTGCTTCTCCCTGCACGGCTACCAGGGCTGCTGGCTTTGCCTGCCCGCTCAGCTCAGCCTCCAGGTCTGGACGTTTTAGCTCATGGTGTCTCCTGGTTTTCTGTAGGTGCAGTTGGAGCGGATCCGGCAGGCAGATTCCCTGGAGAGAATCCGTGCAATCCTGAATGACACAAAACTGACGGACATTAATCAGCTTCCTGAAACATGACACCCTGATGAGCGAGCTCCAAGGCTGCGTTTGGGGTTTTTAACTCATCTTTATAGCAACATTAATTATTATTTAACTCTAACCGAAAGAGCAGAAGACAACAGAGGGGAGCAATGGCTAAGTTTTGTTTCTAGAGGGGAGAAGATTTCATACTGGGCAGGAAGAGAGCACAAGGGTGACTTGCAGTGTAGGAAGGAGAGCTTTCTAATGGAAACACTAATGTGTGTGGTGTTTCGTGTTCCACTGAGTGGGATCAGTCCGTACGTTCTGAAAAACTTTCCCCTCTTTCAGTCAACTTCGTAACCTAATATAGATTTTTGGAACATTTACCCCTTGTCTTTTCCTCCTTCCTTTCCCCCCACTACTGTGATCAAAGTAGCTGCTGGAAACCATATTGTCCCTCCAAAACATTGAAGAGCAAAGTGGTTGAAGTTTTTCTGTTTGACTAGTCAGTAACAGTATTCAGCTAGCAGAGAGAATGAGGTGTAGAGTATGCTGTATGAATATTTTATATTAAAATATGACTTTATTAGCAGGACACTGGATATTGACATTATTTCAGTGCTTTTTTTACCATTGACTTTGTGTTGAAGAATCTGAGTGCTGCTGAGATGTGGTGGACATGAGTGAGCTGTGTGTCTCCTGAACCGATAAATGCTAATCCAAAAAAACAGAAAATTGTACTGAGAACTTAGCTCCTGCAACTTTCCTTTGAATTCTTTATGTAAAGAAAAGCACAAGAAATGCACTGTTTTTTTAATATCTTTTTGCAAATTTAATTTAAAACATGGAATTGTGGCCAGTGCTTTCTCATTCTGCAGCAGTATCTGTAATCCCATCTGTGTGCAGAAACCCTGCGTGTTTTCTGCGCACCGGCTCGGAGTTTACGCAGGTCTGCTTTCCTGCAGGGAATCGCACCGGATCAGAGCTGTCGAGGTAGGATTGTGCTGAAGGAGTCAGCCTGACTCAGCTCTTCTGGGTCCCTCTAGTAGTACAGAACCAGTGATTGCATTCCCAATCATAGAGCACAAAACGGCTGGACCCGCGTGAACCTGCAGGTTCCAGCTCGCAAAGTGCAGTGCATCTCTTAGCTCAAAGTACGGTATCATGGTAGTGCGCACAGGTGACTCCTCCACTGTCATCTTTCTATAAATACACATTGAAATTACGCTGTGTGACACAACAGCAGAGTGAAGAAATGCCTGTGATGGATCCAGTGCTAGGTTTGGGTCTCTTGTTGTATAAAGATACGGTGTTAACATGGCCATTCCTCCTCCTCCATTTCCCGGAGCTGTGATGCACTTGTGTGCATGTCAGTGGTTTTTGCTGGGTGATGGTGCAGAGTGAGTTCCTAAACTGGCCTCTAGCTATGACTTGGATGGGAGAAAGGAAGCTGAGGCAGCTGCTCGTTACTGTCCAGGATTTATAACTTAGATTTGCCTCCGTTTTAATTGTTTTTTCTTTACATACTTGGCTACAGATTTGAAGGTGGCAAAGAAAGCCAGAAGCAACAGAAAATGCTCCAAACAGTAATGTATACGACTATTTTTTAGGTGCTTAAATCCTATTTTTAGCAGTGTCAATCCTGCTAATAATGTAAAATTAGAACCAGTGGTTTTGAAGAGGAATGCCTTAGAGACAAAAAAAAAAAGTGAGCTCCATCACTTGTCATTAAATGCTAGCATTAAAACAGCATTTTTTCCACCCTAGCAATTAAATCTTTTCATAATCCTGACACCCAGAAGCCCTATAATCCCACGTTGCTAATGACCAGACTGATAAACAGCAGAGTTGTCAGCTTTCACGTGGCACTTAGTGTCAGTTCAAAGTGAAGTTCGGCTAAATGTGGCTTAGGCTCTTCTTCCATCAGCTGTTGCTGGATGTTTTTTCAAACCTTTCTCAATATTTGCCGAACCTTGAGGTGACAGCAGCTGATAGCACCGAATAGCAGATGTTTTGCCTTTAGTTTATGGATGGGGTAGGACCCTGGGTTTGTGGATACACAGGGGAAAAATGTAGGTCTTTTTCCAGTCTCTAGCTCCCAACGACTTTTGCCTCTATTTCCATCCTTCCTTAGCTGGTTACTGCTACCTGGGCAGCAGTATCCTGCAGAAGCCTGCTGTTGTATGGCCAAGTTAGACCAAACACGCAAGTCTCTCCACTGCATTTCCTCAGGTGTTCAGCTTGTTCTGAGCAGCCTGGGGTTGGGCTGGGGGTTCCCTTGTGCATCCTTTCCACTCGTGTACGTGCAGCTGTGAGGGAAGCCGGGGCAGCCGGTGTGGGTGAGCAGGAGTTGCCTGGGGAGCAGCGTGGGGGCCCCAGGAGCTGTTGGTGGCCGCTCGGGGTTTTGCAGGGCGCGAGTGCGGCTCCTGCCCCTTCTCAGCACACGGAGAGGGCAGGTTGGCCAGGCCGGAGGCCACTGCGGTTGGGCAGGAACTCGCGTTGGATCCTGGCTGGAAGGGGCTGCCGTGGCTGCTGCCTTCCTTGCTTGGAGGCGCTGCTGAGGAGGAACAACTTATTTTGCTCTGCAGAGCAAGGGAATACAGTTACGGTAGGGCTGTTCTCCTTCCTACACCCTTAGTCCATCATACTTAGTCCATCATACCAACTTCTTCAGTTCTCTTTCAGTACTAGCTGTGACAGGCGTAGCATTGGACTCTTAAGTGGGACCTTTTGCAACCACTCAGGCAAGTTAGGGCTGCAGTTTTGGTTTGGTTTTGTGCTTAGTTCCGAGTGACCACAGGAGCGAGGGCGACCTGCTAGGCGTGGGCGGCCGTCCTGCTGCCCAAGGGACGTCCCTGCGGCAGGGGACAGCAGCAGCTGCTGCTGAACACACACCTAAGACATTTGAAGTGGCCTTTAAAGAAGCACGTGCCAAATTTGTGGAGCAAATTCAACACGGTGTAATTTAGGGGACGCGAAAGCTCTTGAATTCTAGCTGCACTGGAAGGGTTAGGGTGGTATTGCTCACAAAATGCCTGGAAACGCAGTGAGATCCCCCCAGCTCCTGTCGTTCTGAAGCTCGGGTTGAGCAGGGTGGTCGGTTCTCCTCACTAGAGCTTCCTAACGAGCACTACGTCTAACCCGTCGGGTCAGCGCCAAGGCACCGGGCAAGGGGATTAGAAAACTAGATTCCGTGCACGTAGACTGTAAAAGGGACAAGATCAAGTTTTGTATGCATTCCTCTACTTGTATAGTCTTAATCTGTACAAAGGTGTTCTTGCAGCATGTCTGGTAACCTTGTTACCTAACCGGTAATAACAGCCCTCCTTTCCTTACAGCTTTATTTTGGCACCTCTTACTGTGCCACTTTTGTAGCAGTGCAGTACTACTTCTCAAAACTGAGCTTGACCATATCACCTTTCTTTCTAAGGGTGGGGGGAAGCAACAAAAATTTAATCACCCTCTAAAGTTTGTCTACAGCAGGGAAATAATTGGCCTTTTGATTTCAAGACATACTCCAGAGACATCTGATAAAGGCAAACTGAGTGTTTGGAAGTTAATACTGCATTCCAGTGAACCAAGCCATTGGTGTCCTGTGCAATTGTGGATGTAGAATTCTGCTGTCTACAGAATTCAAGTGTAACCATTTGTTAACTGTATTGAAGGTGTGTCCTTAATGAAGAAAGTGTTCCAAATTAAAGAAAAAAAAAAAAAAAAAAAAAGCTGCTCGAGTGTGTGCGCTTCTCTGGTTTCTGAACGCTGCCTCCTCCCCGGCACCTGTGCCCTGGACCAGTGGTAGGTAACATCTCCCAGAGAACCTAGGGAGCTTTCTGGAGGACATAAATACCTTTCCACACTAATGGGCAAACTGCAAGCACTGAAATAAAACGCACTTGTGTTTTAAAAATACTTACTGTACTATCTACTTCCAGGGGAGAAAAAAAAAAAGGACAAGAATCACAGCATGTAAGGAATCTTAACAAAAGCATTTTATGGCATAGTCCATCTTTACAAAATAATATGAATATTCAACTTACAAATGTTAAATATGCATGAGGAATAGCAAGGAAAATTAACACTCATGCACTGACAGGTGTGTTAGAAGTTCACATGGCTTCTGATGTCATTGATCTGTTTCACCATTTCCCTTATGTGTTCTCCCCTGCAAGAAAAATAAATTTAAGTCAAAGGTTGAAAATCATTTTTGTTTGAGACCAGTCACAAAGGAAAATACTTTCTGCATCTTAAACGCAGAGAATGGGAATGTTGTAAGATATTTCCTTAGTGATGGGCTGGATAGAAACTGCTGGAGTCTCCAAGAGAAGGAGACTTGAAGCAGATTTACTTTAACTGCAGCCTTAAGGTAGGCACCGCCACTCTGCCACATTGGCTTCCAGACAAGCCCTGCAAGCTCCAGCTGGCACAGGAGTCAGCCTTCTCATGCAGCGTAAGGGTTAAATTACACTATTAAATTATACTGAATGTGAAAAGGGTTGCACAGCTTTAGCTAGATAAAAACAAAGGAATGGTACATACTGTCCTAGGTGAATGAAGTGGCATAAAACTGGACAAGTAATTGCCCGAGGCCTCCCTTTAAATTCTTTATCACTCCTTAAAACTGATAACACTGTTATGGGATTTAAATATTTTGGCAAAAGTACAGCTTGATTAAAAATTTCTTGTCCTAACTTAGGAAAAACAGGCACTTTAATGAACTTGGTGTGTGACTGTAGCACTTCATCTGTATTCCTTCCTCTTGCTGATGTGCTGGGAATTTATATTCTGCAGCATTTGATATTCATTAGTGTTTGACTAGAACCCCCTTAAGCCTGTACTGGCAGAAGACGGACTACACCAATTACAAATAGCATCGACTCAGTTTTGTGACTGTGCTAAAGTTGAAAAAAGTCATTAGGAAGCGAGGTCAGCTGTATTAATTGGACATGTATCATTTCCCTACAAACTGAGGGTACTTGTTTTAGTTATTCTGTATTTCAGATTTTACAGAGCGCTGATCTCTGAACTTTATCTGCAACCTTTTTGGAGAGAAGGGAAAAAACAAACTCTTAGAAAAATATTAATGGATGCCTACAGTCTGCCTGGGATTTACTTAAATCAGTCTACAGGAGTATCCAAGCTTTAGCTTACTCTTCCTTCAGAACGGTTTGGATGCACTTGCTCTGGTAGGCACTGAGGGTGATGCTGGGCTTTCGTGGGCTTGTCCCCTTCTCCATCTTTTTCTGCTGATATTCCTTCTTCATTTTAACCTAGAAATGGAGACCCTGCTCAGGGTTGCAGTGCCTGCCTAAGTGAAAATGTTTTATAGCTACAAACTGATGCATCCTGTTGTAATAAATATGATTAGGTAGCAAGTGATGACTATCCCACTGCTCACAGTACCAGGGTGCTATTGAGAGGCAAGTCAACAAAACTTTACAAATCGACTTAGAAAAAAAAAAAAAACAGCAGAAAATGTGCTGCATCTAAAATACATTTAAAAATCTAATTTCCTTTTCTGCCTTCCCCAGCAAATAAACTGCTAGAACTTTCATAGGGTTTACACTGCTAGCAGTAGATTATAGATAAAATACTAAAAAGATTCAGCTGTTACATTAACACGCTGTTAATTTAAAAGAAGCATCAAGTTACTACAGCTCGGAGGACAGTATTCTGCTAACTCCGTGTGATCATTAGATGCAAGCAAACTGGTGTCAACAATCTGCCACCCCGAGATTTTGCTAGCTCACCTGTCTGATAGCATTGCCCAAGTGCTGCAGCTGGTCATGGATTGTTTGCAGTTCCTTCTTCATGTCTTTTTCGCTGTCTGATAGAACTGGAAGCTGAGAGTGGAAGCTACGAAGCACCTTCTTCATCCTTCAGGTACAAAGCAAGAAATGTCCCTGCATTAACACTACGGGGTAGTTATGCCAGGGCACCTACAGTTTTGCACGTGCCGGTGAAGCATACTTAGGGCACTCTGAGCGAGCCTCTACGGAACAAGCTGACTAGTACTGAAAAATCACTACTAGGCTCTTAACAAAGATAAGTTCAGAGTTTCACCTCTATTTGGTGGCACCTCCTGCTTACTCTGTTTTTGTTACAGTAGTAACAGTGATCTGTGATGGAACAGGGCCCTTTGCACTCACCTGTTCATAATATCTTCTTGTTTCTCTTTGGCTTCTTCATACTTGTCCGCCAACCGCTCGGCCATTTCCCGCAAACTTTTCCTTTATGCAAGTGAGAAATGGAAACAGGATAAAGAGCCTAAAGAGGCAGGATCACGGAATGAACCTACACAATTAGTTCTAGCTGGTAACACACTTGCTTTGTGGACAGCTCTTTCAGACAAGACTCTATCTCTGCATAAAGTTGCGTGAGTTCTGATATCTGGCTTCATAAAACAGACAGATGATACACACCTTTCCTCTCGACAGTAATTAAGATCTTCCAATTGCTTCTTTTTCTGTCCCCACAGCAGCTTCACTCTTAAATGAATAAAATAAAATTATATGTAACAATCCAGTTGAATCAGGACTTAGGCTACACAGAAAGAATCAAAGTCATTAATGTTCATCCACAGCAGAAATATTTTATGTGCTGTTCTCACTTTTTCTTTCCTCCCATCAGCTACAAGATGTTATACTAGCCCCATTCCCTCCCACGCTGCTTCCCACTTTCTTAATTCTATTTTCAGCTTTAGCATTCCCTTAGTATTACAGGAGTCGCATAACAGACTTTTACTTATTTGTCAGTTATTCCAGTAGAGGAAGTTTAATGCTGAATACTTGGTGACTGTTTCATACAAACATTGTACAATACCTCATATTTTTTTGGTCTTACCTCTGCTGAATTTCTTCTTTTGCCAGATCTTGTTTCAGTATATATTCCTCTCTGAACACTTGGGTGGCTCTGCTAAGAAGCTGCAGGCACTCTTCAGGGGGAGGAGCAGCATCTTTATCTGCAGACCTTCATACATGAAACAGATTTTTGCAATCCTACTTGTCCTTTTGAAAGAATGTGGAACATTCGATACATTTCCACTATGTATGATTAAGACTTGAGATCAGAGATGGAAAAGAGGGTCTACAAGACAGTCTTCCTATTGAGGACATTCTGAGTTCTTTTAAGAAGATACTCAAAACCCAGTGGGATGAAGCCCTGAAAAACTGAATCTGATATGCTGTTTGATCAGAAACTGATGAACACACAGTACTCCTAGACATCTCCCCTGCATCAGCTTCCCTAGGAAAAGGTTTTCACTTACTTGAGCACCAAGGGGTTGGCCGAGCTGCGCTGCAGGATGCTGCGGATGTGCTTCTCGAAGGAGTGCTGCGACTCGGCCAGGATCCGCAGCGGGGAGACCGCCACGCTGCTGTCCTCTCTAGTGCACAGCAGAGGTGGGGACGCAGGGTGGACAGTGCTCCTGCCAAAGCACAGCAAACGCTACAGACCTTCATAACCTCTAAGCTACAACACCGCTGAAACTCAGTTAAGGAACTCAGCCACTGAGTTCTACTGAATGTTCAGCAGAAAAAAAAAATGACTGTGCCTTATGAGAGCTACAGAAGTCTGAGGGGAAAAGACCATAAATAAATAAATAAAATAAAATCCTGAAATGCATTCTGTGAGACAGTCACCTCTGCACAGGTCAGTTAAAACCATGGATTTCAATCCAATTAAGACCCACGTACAAGAGCGGTCTTGTAATACACTCATAGGTGTTTGTGATGCAGATCATTGTTGGCCCCAAGATGTCAGAGACTATCCAAAATCCTCTAATGGGAGCAGGCTGCCTGCGGGAAGAAAACACAGGAATTACTGACTCAAAAAGGAACAGAGCAACAATGTTCAGACTCTTAAGAAAGCCAAATCAAGCCCTTGAGTTGTGCTGGGGTATTGAAAACAGTTTCTGCTATTTCAATGGTATTTTCAGACAGTAAATTAGGAATTTAACTTACAACCCTGACTCCATAACAAATCCTGATGCGCATATTGATCATTTGAATTTTGTTACGTTTACTTAGTTATTATTTTCCATAGAGAAAATGCAGCAGAAGGGGGCAAATCAAATACTTTACATGGGAACTCACTGATTTGGAATAGAAAGCATTTGTTTATTACCTGCATGGCAATGGTTTTGTACAAAGAATATGTTCAACAAAGCACTTCTGTTCTGCTCCCAACTCTTGTAAACTGTCTTTGTCTTCTTCATCTACAAAGCAGTCAGATTTGTCAGAATGCATTAGCTCCCCTTTGCAAGCTAACACAGACATAGTCTAGGAATTAACCACATATTCACCAACTTGTTAATACCAAAATACAGAGGTCTTGGTGGTAATCACTTCCCCCTGCACGCGACAGAGTCCTGCCACTCACCCGACCCAAGAAATTTGTGAAGTTTATTGATCCACGTCAGCCCAACACTATGGACACCAGCTTCGTGTGTGCAGTGGTATCTAGAAGGGCATTTAGGATCTGAAATTTAAACAGTGAATGTATTAAGAAAAGTCACCAAACTCAGAAAAAGAAACATAATCCCACAAACCCAAATTGTCCAGTGTGTGTTTGGCCTGCTGGCCACTCAGCATTAACATCTTGTTACAAGTATTAAGTAGGCCAAAAACTCACCTAGATTACAGGAGATTTAAGCCAATTTCTGTTTTGAAGAAAGATGAAACACTACTCTTATTCCTTTTAATGGAAAAAATGGTTGACAAAAAATGAGAACAACAGATGGAGTGGAGCACTGCCTGCGCACACCTTAGCAAGTCTCAGCAACCTCTTGCTTGTCTTATGACGATTCCTCTGTTATTCATCAGATTTTCCCCATCTTTAATGGAGACATCAGCCAAATACTTATTCTAACACCACTGCCTGAGGCCAGTGATAATCTGCAAATTATCTGATCCTAAGTTAATTAAATAAAGCAGGTAAAAGCCAACAGCCACGTGGCTGAATCACAACCCTACCTCGATGCAGTTTGATCGGGCAAGAGAAGTCAGACTCCAAAGGCTCTTCCTCATCCCCGGATGCCAGCTTCAGTGCAAGTTCCAGCTCGACACATTCAAACACATACAGCGAAGGAATAAGATCAGATCGTGGGTCCCAAGATTTTTCTGACTGTAAAGGACATTCTTTTGTGAGACATCCTTTAAATAGAAATGCCAGCAAAAATAACATCAAGGAAAAGAGTTACCTAATACAGGCAAGGACTGCCCAAGTATGTATTATTGAAGGACACGTGTACAGATATGTATAGAAAGAACAAGACAAGCTACCTGTTCATCATCCTCTTCTCCATCCAGTACCACGCAGTGATAAAGCATTCCTGACTCAGTGGCAATCACCAGGATGTTTGGAATACAGGGTAGGCAAAGGACAGCACAAGCATCGTAGCCGTAATTATCTTCTGCAGCAGGATGCATGGGCAAAGGGCCTAGCAGCTTGCTGAGATTTCCAGCACTGAAATAAAGAAGATGTGGTCAGAGCTCTCCATAGCTGCCTATAACAGTTTGCTGGAGAATAACTTAGAAAATAAGGATGATTAAAAAAAAAAAAAAAAAAAGGTTATGGCTGTATTTAATTTCTGCACCCTTCACCTTCGGATCAAAAAAGGAAGCAATACTATTCCTGGATGTCTGTCTATCAACACTGCCATGAGAGAAGATGGAACAGTTTGCAATCGGATGAAAGCGAGTCCAGCATCCATTCCACAATGGGAGCCAGGCTGACGGATGCTTCCGGAATCCAAGCACTCACATCGAGCCCCACCATGAACAGCAAGGATGCACAAGGCCTACCTCTGTATGAGGCTGATGTACGTGAGGAAGGTCTCCCCATTTTCATATAAGATGTACAGAGGATAGGCCAACACCTCCTCGCTCCCTCGCTGTCCAACTATGTTCTTTGGGACGGGCACCAGGGGCCCGAAGTCAAAGGCCACCGCAGTTTCTCCAAGCGATGCCGTGTAGGCTCTCCTGGCACACAGCAGAACAAAAGGAGAAGTCAGAAATGACTCTGAGGGTTTACCCAGGTGCATCAGCACGTCCACTCAGAGAAATAAGAGCTCAAGAGCTCTCAATCAGTTCTTTGACGTCCTATTTGCAGCAGCAAAAGCCTGCAGGTAGCATCTTTCTTACTGTGCCCCATTTCTGAAATAACCCCACAAGCCAGTCCAGCCTAACAGGATGCAAGGGAATATTTGGTATTTCCTGGATAACACATCAGTCTGTGGCTTGACTAGCACAGCCCCCTGTATTTCTCCTTTTTAAGGAGAAAATGACAATTGTTTTTGGCATTCTTCTCTCAAAATGCCCTATTTATCCATACTTAAGGATGATGTACATTTTGAAATGCAAACACAGGACTATGCAGTTTATTCCTCCCCCCCCCCTTTTTTTTTTTTTTGAGAAAAGTGGGGCCAAAAAAAGAGGTTCAGCTAAAGTGTAGGAGGGAAGAAAAAAAAAAACAAGTAACAAAAAGATTCATTCATCAAAAGCCCATTTGATACTATTCTGTCAAAACCATTTTCAAGAAGCCACACAAACCCTTTATTTATTATTAAAGTCTCCTCTTCAGCATCTGAAAGAGCGATCACTTTGACAGGTGTCTGAGGCACCTTCAGACTGTAAATCCTAGAAGAAAGAAACAGGAATAGTGTTCATTCTGCTGTCAGTGTTGCACGTGTCGCTGCTGAGGCAGAAACACTAGTAGTTAACAGTCTAAAATTTCTTACACACATTTTTCTTGGGATAAACCCTGTAAGAATGGCAATGCACAAATAGCTAGTGAAAAAGCAGAATGCCTACTACAAAATAAAATGATGATGATGCACTATAAACAGATTTACCTTATAGTGTTATCTGAAGTCAACAGCACGATATGGGGCTCTAAAGTCTCACAGGGATACCAGGCAGCATGTTTTAACGTCAGGGATGTTGAGCTTGTGAAGAACCTCTCCGCAATAGGAATAGTGCTGTAATGCAGAGCAGAAACATGTAATGCTACAAAAAACAACAAATACCCAACCAACCCCAAAACAAAAACAGAATGGTGTAGTACCACTTCCCAAAGGAGGTAGGGGCAAGAAGAAGGGGAAACACAATTAAAAGGCTCCCGTGATTGTCCCCACAAGCCCGATAAAGACAAAGCCCTTGGTATCCCGGCAGGGGTGCAGGGCAGGGGCGCTCGGGTCACACCCACCTGCAGTTCACCGTGGATTTCCCACCCTCGAACTCCGAGTTCTTCCCCCAGCGTTTGGGCAGCTCCAGCACCATGAGCCCCTTGGTGCCAATGAGGGCCACATGGTGCTGTGTGGGGCTCAACAGCGTCTGGTAGACCTCGAACAGGGGGGGATTTATGCAAAGAAGTGTCTGAAAATCAAGTTTGCAGTTAGAAACCACGGAAACGCTCCTGGCAGCACCGTGTTCAGTGGTGACGATTGCACCCAGCGTGTGCAGCTGCCCTTCGCCCGGACGGGCCCCACGGGGTCTGCTCCTCCTGCCCATAATGAACAACTGTCCCCATCCCGGGACTCCCATCCCCTGGTCACGGTGTGCCCGGGAACTGGCCCCATCCCCGGCCTCTCCAGAACCATCTCCCGGGTCTGGCCCCAGTTCAGCTCACGGTATCGCTTCGCTAATGATCCCGGTACCGATCACCGGCCCCATTTCTGGGGTCTTTTGCACCAACCCCCGTCCCTCTCGCGCGCCGGTCCCGGTCCAGCCCTTGGCGGTATCGTCCCCCGTCGCCCCCATCTCCTCCCTAGGCGGTTACGGCCCAAAGGCGCCGCTAACGGCCGCTGCCGGTCACGGTCCTGCCCATTACGGTCCCCTTCGCCCCGCGCCGTTCGCGGCCCTCCGCGCGCCCACCTGGTAGCGGCCCAGCGCGGCGGGCTCGGCACCGCCGAGGCGGCGGAGGCCAATGGCGAGGAGCGCGCTGCTCTCGCCCTCCCACAGCAGGAGGTCCCCGTCGAGGCCGAAGAGCAGGTTGCGGATGAGCGGCGGGCGCGGGGCGGCGGCGGCGGCGCCGCGCTCGCGCAGGCGGCAGAACAGCGTGTGCTGCGGCAGCG
>VWPW01006296.1:0-10545 GCA_013389825.1 Crypturellus undulatus | reverse complement strand
CAGGCGGCGGCACAGAGGACACCGCCTGGCCCGGAACAGCCTCGCGAGGGCTTCCGGAGCGACCGCCCCCGAGCGCGGCCCGCCCCCGGCGCGGCGCGCGGGTTCGAGTCCCGCTGCCGCCGGTTCGAGTCCCGGCGCCGCCTGCAGGCGGCTGGCGTCTCCGTGCCGCGACGCAGCAGCCCTCAATGCTGCGTGTCCCGCTATGCACAAAAGCCGCCTGGCGCCGCAGCAGCCTCGGGAGATGCAGCTCCCATGCGTGAAGAGCGGCATTCCCATGCGTGAAGAGCGGCATTGCCAGCTCCAGCTCCTGGCAGTCAAGTCCTGTGGGTGCCATAACAGCCCTGGCCCCCGCTGCCGGGGCAGCTTTAACCTCTGTAGCACTTCGGTGACACCGACCTCCCTGCCGTGCTGCTGAACACCCCCCACCCTGGCCCCCATCCACGGCCTCCTACCGTCCTGGGCTCCCTTCTTCCACTCCTGCGTTCCTGCCTCACAAAGCACCACAGCGAACCTGGATTTTAGCCATTGCTCTTTATTATGGAGGAAAAATGTACAAATTAGTTACTTCTAAATCAGTTCTCCATCCCTTAAACAGTCTGCTCCATCAGACTGCCCCCATGAATGTGCTTTTACTCCCCTTTCCTCGACGGCTGCAGCCTGCAGCACCAAGGAGCAGGGACACACAGTGCTCCAATGACTCCCTGCAGTTGGGGCGAGTTACAGCAATGGAAATAACAGCCCAGCCTTGAAACATTAATCCCAAACAAAAGCAGTAACTGCTGCCTGTGCCCCACACCCCGGGGCCCCTTTTACCCCCGGGGAACCACAGCGGCTCCCCACAAACGTTCAGTGTCATCCTTGCAGGAGCAGCCTGAGACGAGGCTGCTCTTGGTCAGCTGGGTCCCCAATTCCTCCCTTTGGAGACAGCGAGTTGCAGATCAGCACAAGTGAAACTCCGGTTAAAAAGAAGGAGAAAAAAAAAAAAAAAAAAAAAAAAGTATTTGCCCCAGTTTTCATAGAGACCAGGTAAATCAGTATTGGGCACCCCAGGAGAGGGTGTATTACAATACATGTACTGTTATTGCTGCTACTATGTATATGCATTGTGTAACCACGATGCGTGCAATGAGAAAGGACATTTTACTAAATCCAGGTGGCCCTGCGTGTGCAGGGGGGTTGGACACGGCCTCCGGAGGTCCCTTCCAGCCTTGGGCGGTCTGTGATCCTATGCAAAGTGCAGCTTGATCTCACCGATCATACGAGCAGAGCTACCAGCTCATTCACTCCCCGAGCAAACGGGGTGACGAGGGCTGGCCAGTAGGACTGCAGCCCCGAGCAGTCCCAGTGAAGTGGCATGAGTTTTAAGTTGAGGCTTGAAGAGGACAAGAAAGAAGAGCAGTTTAGTCCCAGGCCCGTGTTAGCTACCCTCACGGTATTACACACTGACACTGCATTTACAGAACTGCTTCCTATCCCACCCTTCGTATAACAAATCTGCTTGAGTTCTACTCATCCAAACATCTATATAAATTAACACACTGCGTCAACAGACTCTGTTGAAACTGGAAGTTACCTCTCCCAGAGAGGTTATTTTAGAAGTACTCAGGCTACACTTTAAAAACAGCTTAAGATTTTCCTTCACTCACACACAGTCACAATGGAACAAATCCATTTGCCTTCACACTAAAGAACAAGAACCACCTTTGGAGTGGTTCTAGTTCCTTAATTCTAGTATTTAAAAAGATGATTAAGTTTCTTATTGCTACTTCTCTCCAAAAGAAAAAAAAAAAAAAAGATACCCAGATACCAAGGAAATATGGAAAAATACAAATGAATATCACTAATGGTTAACCATAGATCTATGGTTCTTGACAAACCTTGCTAAACTCCAAACTTCTAACTGAAAGCCAAAATATAACTGGAGGCTGGAAGTGGGAGGGAAGTGCCAGTGTCAGGGTAGAAGAAACACGTCATGTTTCCAGTGCTGTTAGAGGAAGCCTAGACTCCAAACCACGTCTTCACACCTGTTTGCTGAGTTCACCTCAAGCAGCCAGAGCAGCTGGTGTGGACGGCGCACCGGCTCCAAAGCCAGGAGTGCCCAGACACACAGTGCGGAAGGACTTAAGCATTAGCTGCTACAACACCAGATCCTTCTCAGGAGCGAGTCCTTCCTCCTGCGCTCTGGAAGAAGAAAAGCGCCCTGGACAGAGCAGATCTGTCTGCGACTGCAAGTGCTAAAACGCAAATACTGAGAATTTGTGGTTGCCTCTTCCACACTGATGTGGTGAACATGACATGTAGGCAGGAAGATGTTTTTGAGGTAAAAGACAGTAGCACCTCCCTTCTAGAAATAGTTTAAAAATGTCTATTTTCCTCTTTATATAGATATTTAAAACTTTTTTTTCTCTCTTTTTTTTTTTTTCTCCAGTAAAACCTGCTAAGGATACAAGCACAATCATCAAAAAATACCAAGTCTGCTCAGAAGAGCTCTTCAGATTTCATTTCTTCATATATAAACTAGTTAAACTTCTGCAAGTGTTATAAACTGGAATTGGATACCAGCTCCCTTTCCCCCCAGCACAGACTCATCACACACACAGACACACACACACATGCACAGAGTTATTTGTTATGTTTCCCTTTTACAGATTAACTGCTATAAAGGATGATTGTTCTAAACCAAGAAGATTGTGAGGTCTGGCTCTCTCGGAGCCACCGTTTTCCTCTATGGTCTTTCACCTGATTTACGAGGCAAAGCTCTACCATTCCCATACATTCATTACAAAACAAAAAACAGTCTTATTGAGTGAGCCTAAAAATCTTGGACCTAGGGGTGACCAGCAGGTCAGTTTTTGGCTGTTCGGAGCTTCCTGCGGAAATAGTTGGGGGCTGCGTCGTAGAGCCAGTCGGCATCGACCACGCACAGATCCCGCATATAGCACTTGTTGGTGTGGAGCAGCCCGTTGTAAACCACGCAGGCCGGCTTGCCGTGGAAGAGGACGGAGGAGGGGTGGATGGCGACCAGCTGGTGGGAGTCCACGGTGCTGTAGGTGCCGTCCGGCTGCAACTCCGCAGCGTTCATGAAGAGGCTGTGAGCCAGGCAGCGGCGGATGTTTCCAGTGTCCGAGCGGGAAGACTCCAGTGGCAACGATAGCTGGTTAGCAGCAAGAGACACATGGTGAGAGGCAGCAACCTCAGCAAGAACCTAGCCCAGATTTCCCTAACATCACACCTAAAAAGCTTGTTATTTAAGCTGGGGGATCCTACCCCGGCAGGAGTGGTGTTGATGAGAAAGTTCTTCCTAAACTGAACGCCTAACTACAGGAAGACAACAGCCAACATGGGCTGCAGAGGCCCACAGCACACAGTGACACACAGCCCTGTCCCACAGATTTCCTACCTTAGGAAAATCGGTCCTCTGCCCGAGAACCCTTCCCAGAGCTCCACGTCCCCCTTTTCACACATCTCCTAGACTCACTGAACCCCCTATAGCTCTAAGATTTTGAGATGCAATCTTCAGTCAAATATTTTACACAGCTGTCCATTACAAAATGAAAACACAACCAGATTTCTTGCTTCTTTCTTGGTACACAGGGCACCAAGGGCATTGAGGGCAAAAAAAAAAAAAAAGAATGTGAACAGACAAACCAAAGAAATATTGTATGGCAACACATTACCTTTACACAAATGTCCCTGAGCTGAGCTCTGACATCTGACACAAGCATCATGTTCCTGCCGTTGACAAAGTTCTCTTTGCACCATTCCTGCAGCAGAGGCACAAGAGTTAGAGGGGGTTGCTTTTGCACCCAAGCAGAATGCCTCTCTTTAGATACCATGGAAAGGAGAATCCTTCAAAACACACCATCTCTTAGAATAAAGGCACTGCCTCAGCCTTCGTCAGTTTTCTACCTCTGATTGTGCCCTATTTTGCTTCCCACAGTGTGAAGGAATTGCAGTGTGTTGTTTTCTTCCTGTTCTCACTTGCTCTCAAGGTCACCGAGTGCTGTGAAACAGCACTCCACATCCCCCAGGTGGCTAAAGCAAACTGCACAAGAACAGTGAGGATACAAAAGATGCTGCAGAGTGGTGAGTACTACTCTACAGACCTACAATTCCAACTGAGTTTATATGGTAGAAAAAAATCAAAATTGGTCCGTATAAATGTTCAGTGTCTTTGCATCACATCTTGAGACAGCATAGAGCACATCTAGGTGTTAATCAGCAGGTCACAACACACGCTCACTCCCTCCTGTTTCCAGCTAGAACCAGGCAAGGGAGGGACTTGGCTTTATGATTACAGAACTGGCCTTAGTGACAACCATTTCTGCTGCAGCTCTCTGGGAAGGGCTACACACTCTGATATCTAACAGTACAACAGAGATAAATCCTCCCTTCTCACGGGTGCTTTGGATGGATGCATATTATAATCAGCTGTGAAGGCTGCAGATATTACTCTGCTATGTGTAAGAACCCCTCACCACATCCCCTGGGAGCCATGACATCCCGCAGAATCCCACCTTGTTTCCACTGACATTTTTGAAGGCCCTGTACACGTTGAGGAAGGTAAGATGGTCCCCTTCACTGGAGATGAACTTCTTCCTGATGGATTGCACTTCATCCCGCCGGGCTGGGGGATTGTAGAGGACACTGTCCACAGACAACAGCGATACGATGGTCAGAATCTCTTCCGTACAGTGGAACTTAGGGGACAGAAGGATGGTCTGCAAATCACAGGATAAACTGACTTTTGGTCGACCAAATCTTTGCAAGGTGCACAGGCTTTTTTGCTCACTGACAGTCCAAAAGCTTTACTAAGCATCGTTCAGCTCAGCCCCATAAATATTTTGGCTTAGAAACACCTGTAAATTCTCTTCTGAGGCCACCAACCACCTTTCACAGTGCAATTTCTTGAGATCGGCCAGCCTAGATTCAACATAAACATGGTGACTAAAACCCATTAGAGTATTAGACATATGGCAAATCTACCAATAAACAGTGTTGTCAGGGATCCTGGAAAATGCAATGAAACTAGAGTAGCTTCTGCTTCAGAGGTGCTAGCCAAAACCAATCATCTTTTAATATCTCCCTTAAATGAAGAGAAAATGGCAGGTAAACCAGCACAGTTGTTATGAAGTTAAGCTTCATTCATACACCACAAATATACTACTACAGCTAGAGCCACCCAAGATTCCAGACCTTGCTTAAGGTGTTTGAAACAGAAAATGTACGGAAGATAAAAATAAGCTAGTTGTTCTGTAGTTTTTACTTTAGAGAACTTTGGTTCCAGTGGAAACATTGCCATCTTCTTTCCCAGGGGAGTTAGGACAAGCTGGTCTTCCTTCCGTTCCACAGCCCCCAGCAGGTCCAGCTGCTCAATGGCTGCTTGAATCGCATCTGTCAAAACAAGAAGATTGAGGCAGGGAGGCCTCTTGGCTGAAAGTTCAAGCCTGGGCCTTTGACACACGCTAGCACTGGCCACAGATCAGCTGGCACCCTCGCTGCCACTTTTCCCTTGCCAGAGACAGACAAGTATTTTCCGTTTAGCTAGTTAGAGAAACAAATGCCCCAAACTGTGATGAATCCTGCTTCATCCAGTAAACCAGTCACCACTTCCAACTGGAGCAGCAAAGACACAGGTAAAGCTAAAAGTGGTGTCTCTAGTTTTGACCAGAGGCTAGGTGAGATTCTTCACAGCTCTCCTGCGCAAACCTGCTCTTTGCTGTGTTTGGAAGCTGCACTCATCTGCTCTCTGCCATGAGTATTCTTATGAGGCAGAACACAACTGAATGAATCTGCAACTTCATTTACCACCAGAAGATGCAGCAGAGAAAAACAGCTGTATTTTTACAGCCTCAAGCTTTCCATGCTCCCTCTTTCAGGCTGCCCTGAAGACTATTTTTAAGCAGTGACTCATTTGCCCATTTCTCCCAAGGCTTTGCAACTACTTACCAGGAGATGGTTTGGACATGAAGTCAAAGGTGAGTACATTGGGAATTCTCAAGGCCAGGAGCTGCAGCATCACACTGGCCAGGTTACACCTGCATAAGCAGAAAAAAAAAAAAAAAACACTGAAATGTTGTACTCTTTTTTTTTTTTTTTTTTTTTTTTTAAATTTTATCAGTCTATAAACTGAGACTTTGGAAGCTTAATGCTAGCTCAGAAGAAACTAACCTAAAGCTGGCTAGTGAAGTCTGACTTGCTAAACCAGGATAGTTAAGCTGCAAGCCCAAGTGTCCAACCTAAGCAAGTTCTACCTACTTTCTCCATTCAGAGTACACAGTTCATCTTTCTTTAAGTCAAGCAGTCAAATTCTAGCTCCAGTTCTGCTGTTCAGTTCTTTACAGCCCTCCGTGTAACAGGACATAAAAAGGTGCAGCGAGCAGTATGACAGTTTCAGGGGAAATGGTTCTTTCCTCACCTCTGTATCTCAGGTACTGTCATTTTGTCGAACTTCTCAAACTCCTCCTCTGTGTAGAGGCGGTAACAGATCCCACTGTCCTCTCGTCCCGCTCTCCCTGTCCGTTGCCAAGCCTGGGCCTTCGACACACGCTGGACTGCCAACACTTCCAGACCAACTTCTGAAAATGGAAAAGCATCACTTCAGTCTTTGGAAAACAAAACCTTGTGGAATAATGTCAAAAAAAAAAAAAAAACACTCAGGAGCCTCCCATCCAAACACTGCACAGACTCTGCTTGGTACTGTTCAGTACTTGTACCCTGAACTAAAATAAATTACTGCACCTAAGGACAGATATTTTACCCCTAAATAACTGGTACTTAGACCAGGATGAGGTGTGCATAGGAGATCATAAAAATACACATCCAAAACCTGCGACATCAATTTAGACAGTACAGAGGGTTATTTTAAATCAGCTGCTAGTGGGCCTAATTGCCTTAGAGAGCTTACACAAACCTGAAAATTCTCTCTGCATCATTCCTTAAAGAAGCACTCACCAGCGTTGTACTTCTTTGCTTTGACCATGCCTGTGTCCACAACATATTTTATCCCTGTAATGGTGATGGAGGTTTCTGCAATGTTTGTGGACAGGATCACTTTGCGATGACCCTAGAAGGAAAAACAAGCTAAGGCCAGTCAGAATCCGTCTGCTGAATAGGTGCAAAGGGCCCGAGGTAGCAAAATTTCGTCCTCTTACGGCCCTGCCCAATATGCCTTGGTGTTTAGCTCTGTTAGGATTTGGCTGGCCCATTAACTGCAGAGCATTCTTTTTTGCAAGGCAGACATGAAATCCACACAAAACGGTGCAAGTTTCAATTCATCTGCCCTTTTCACTCTCCTTAATCCTAACTTCTTTTCATGATTCCAGACAATTTATTGTATTTATCTGTAACATCATCAGAGCCGCATCATCTTACATCACACTAAAAGCACCAAAATCAGTGGACAGTGGAGAATGACTATTACTTTTTTTTTCAATCAATACAGACGGTTTTGTTGCGTGTGTTTTTTTCCAACCATCCATACAAACAGAGAGACAATTCATCTCATTCACCATCCCATTGCCTCACCTTAGGGGCAGCTTGAAAGACACGGAGCTGTTGAGAATAGGGCAGAGAAGCATAAAGAGGCATCACTACCATCTGTGGGCAGCCATCAGGGAGATGCTTGGCAACATCTCGACACGTTTTAGTCATTGCTTCGATCTCTTCCTGACCAGTCAGAAATACCAGGATGTCTTGAGAAAAAGGTGCTTCCTGGAGCCAGGGGGAAAAATAAGGAGTCCAGATGAAGTTCATATGGAGAGAGAAGAGAGATTGTAATGACAGCAGATCTTCTGAGATGCTGGCCTGACAGCCAGCAGTGAAGCAGGTAAGGAAGAAAGAAAAGACGTGTGTTCCATGCCCCCCCAAAATGCCTGAAATTTCCACTGGATTCACCAGAAGCAAAAGTTAAACAGCACTTTGCAAGATTAAGTCCAACAGGATGGAGGAATCACTCAAATTCAAATGTGTTTTGTTAAATAACCATCCAGCCAGCGAGTATGCAGGTACAAGCCAGTAATCACAGAAAAAAAAAAAAAAAAATCAAATGACAAGAGCATTTAAGTATTAGGTATGAGTTGACACCCAAACAGCTTTGCTTAGCAGTCTCTTTTCAACTCCAGCCTCAATGTGCAATTCCCACAATCCCTGCAACAAGAAGCACCTTCAAAGCTTTCAGTAAAAGATTATTAATAAACAGTGTAATTAAATGATTTAACTATCTGGCAGCTTCACATTCAAACATTTAATGCCAGTCAAAAATATTTATGAACTGTCCTTTTTTAGTAGTTTTTTACTCAATAAAGTCACTATACCTGGTGGATCTGGAAGACTGACACCAGTGCTGCTTGTAAGTAATCGCTCTGAGGCTGCTTGGTGTAAAAGATCTGAATAGAATGTTGTCTGCCTTCTAAATAGAGAACAGGAGCTCCATTGAAGTACTGGGAGAACTGGTCCACGTCCATCGTAGCTGACATGATGAGCACCTTCGATACAAGCAGAACACAGGGGTTTGTCCTGCGATTCACTAGAACACTTGTCCGTCAGGACTAGAAAAAAATTTCAAAAATGATGGGAAACCCCAGAAGTGACTCACAGTGCCTTGCCCCATCCTTGCCCTTCTCTGCCACTCCAGCTCCACTTACTTTTAGTGGTAGTTTGCCCAGTTCCTTTCGCTTCTTCTGCGCAGCTTTCACCACCCCGAAGAGCACGTCAGTGTGAATGGTCCTCTCGTGGGCTTCATCCAGGATGACAACGCTGTACTTGCGCAGCATGGGGTCCCCAATAGCCTCGCGGAGGAGCATCCCATCTGTTAGAAACTTGATTCTAGTTTCATCGGACGTAAGATCTTCAAAACGCACGGTGTAGCCGACCTGACAAAGCACAGGCACTAAGTTATTCACACTCCTCATTGCCATTGTGGCAGTAAAGGACCTCAAAGTGCTTTGGCCATCACATCAGCCGGAGACAGGCAGGGTTGCAGGGAGAGCTCTGTGAAGCATACTGTGTTTTTGCAGTCCGTGAGCTGCTAGCCTTGGGAATCTAACATTCCAGCCCAGAGGAAGCTCCCCACAATGTGATATAATTAGCCTTTTCAAACTCAAAGCTTATCACAGATGCTCCTGGCTCTCCTTGCAGTGAACCCGAATGTTGGATATAAGCAGCACTGGAAGAGGCGGCCTAGGAAGACAGAGCAATTTTTTTTCCTTTTATTCACTACCTATTTGGTTTTTTTCTTCAAATAAAGGAACACTCATGACAACCAAGGGGTAAAATGCTACAGAGAGAGTCAAAGTTGGTTCACTCTGAGCTGCAGAAACAAAGAGGCTTATTCTCCATCTATGCATATTACTAAACAAAGACTATGTTTATCTGTGGTCTTAACTTCCTTTTTCTTACCCATTCAAGCCACAATACAACCCAGCTGGCACTGCAGCCTAAACCAAAGCTCTCAGGACTTTGCAAAGCAACCTACCAGTTTCCCCAGCTCTGTCTTCTTCTCGTCCGAGACTCTGGTGGCTAAAGATATCGCTGCTACTCTGCGAGGCTGCGTCACTGCAATGATGCCCTGGCGGCCGATTCCTGCCTCGTAGAGGTACTGAGGGATCTGAGTGGTCTTTCCTGAGCCAGTTTCTCCTGAGGAACATAAGCGAACAGAGTCTTTAGCATCTTCAAATGATGCTTTATGTTTCAAAGTAAAGTTATAAGCAAATTAAAGCAGAGTTTTTGTTACAGCAGCACTTGGGAAGCTGAGATTGAAGCTTAGAGGCAGACTAAGGGGTACAGCAAGGTTTCCGTGGAGCCTTCCTGAAATCAGAGACTGCTCCTTTGGGTTCAGGTGAACGTCTTCTCTGCTCCTGCAGCACTAGTGCTCAGTGCCACAAGCACTATCCCTTTTCCCCATAGGTACTTCCAGTACAAGTTACGCGCACGACTGCAGACAGCAGTGGTGGAAGGAGCACAGGGACATGTGCCACTGTCGTGCTCCGAGCACAGTACGGACAACAAAAAGGGTAACTGACAGGGGACAGAATAAGGCAGCACAAAGCGAGTGCAAATGCGAGTACTTTGAACACTGTCTGAAATTGCAAGACGTGCGGAGGAGCAGAGAGCTTTCAACATAACCTCGGTTTCCCTGTGCATTTTATTAGAGCTTAAACACCCTTGACAAGCATCATTATCTCCAAAAAAGCAAGGGCTCCAGCAGCCCGAGCTCTGCACTCTCCGTGCTCGCAGGACAGCCCCAGCACAGCGCACACAGCAGCAGCGACGGGAGGACTCACACAAAAGGGAGCAAGACAGTGAGGAAGGCAGAAAGATTAGCATCAAGCAGAGGAGAAGGGCAAAGCTGAGTGTAAGCCCTGTGGCCACAAAATGGAAAAAGCAACAACAGCTTTTTAGCTGCCTCCTCAGCAGCAAAACTTGAAGGGGCCCCTTGCAGAGTATATTTGGCAAGCAGCAATCTGAGGACTACAGAAAGGGAAGGAGTCCCACCTATCAGCCTAAAAATTCACAACTCATTTTTCCAAAGTGCTCATTTACTGG
>VWPW01006294.1:189895-229563 GCA_013389825.1 Crypturellus undulatus | reverse complement strand
CCCTTCCAACCTCAGCCCTTCTGGGATCGTGTGTGTGACAGACAGGGAGAACCTGGAGCAAAGTTCAGGAGAGCAGTGACGGGAAGCAGCTGAGGTGGTACTGGGAGGGACCTTGCTGGTGGACAGCGGTTGGACCATGGAGGGACTGTCTGAGGAGACAGAGAGAAGTGTTGGTCTGAGAGAACTGAAAGAGCCCAGAGACAGAAGGCTTCGGACCCAGGATGGCATTTTTCTGTCTGGGAGAAGGATCTGTGGTCCCAGAGGTGCTTGGCAGCGGAATCTGCTGGCAAAGCCTCTGAGTCATCCCTGTGGCGTCACTGCTGAGCACTGGCCTGAGGAGACGGTGGCAGCTGCATCCTGCCATCAGTGATGCTTTGGCCTTGGAGCAACGGACCCAGGAGACCCACCCCTTCTCGCGGTTGGGGTCGGGGCAGGAGCATGCTGCGTGGGGTGGAGGTTTTGCTTCTCGAAAGAACCGAGAGGAAATACGGGAGTTGACCTTGTCTGTGCAAATTAGCTTTCATCTCCTTTCAGAATGGAAATTCTGAGGCAGCCTTAGCTGCTCAGATGTGTCGTGCTCCTTCTGGCCACGTTGCTCCTGCGTGGAGTCTCCAGGCCCTGTTGGCTCTGGGGTGGGTCAGGCCCAACTACTGACACGCGCTGGCCACCAGCTGGACTCAAAAGGGGGAAGATGGAATGACAAAGGCTGGGAACCAGGGAAGTGAGGCGGTCACACGGCAGGACTATCAGCCCCGGAGGATTGGATCCTCTCTTTGCTCCTCTTGCTGTAGATAATATTTAGAAACATAAAATGATTCGGGACACTCTTTCCACTGGCTTCAATTGGGGTAGTTGAACTTGTAGCCTAAGGCTCTTCTAGGCAAGGGCGTCGCTTCTGCTGTCCCCTTGCAGCTTGCTGGCACCTGTGTCCATTCTCGCTCCTGTTGTCCCCTGTATCAGGTGTCTCCTGTGCAGAGGTCCTGCGCTCTCCCGCAAGACGAGATGGCAGGAGATGAGTCTTGCATCTGGAAAGTGCTGTGTAATGCAATGCTGAGTGCTCTCAGCTAGATTCCTGCTATCTTAAAGTGGGTTTTCCAGCTTTAAAGTGGGAATAATTCCTCCTTAAGTCACAGAGAGCTCTGATAATAAACACCTTCTGCTTGGAAGCTCCTGAATGCTGCGAAACAGCCCCTGGGGAAGTAGGAAGTCACTTCTTGGGGAGGGAAAGGAGCTGGCATCGCTCGTTATTGTTAAGCCTGAGGCGGGAGGGACGGGGAAGGCAGAGCATTGGTGATGTGATGGGAATCCACATTGTAGCTTCGCGCGAGGGCAGGTGCACGGGCTGCCGTAACCGGGGCGATTCTCATCTCTGTGGGTATGGAAGGTGCCCCTGACGCAGCGAGCAGCCCTGGCCGTGGTTTGAAGCTCCCCGTGTAGGGTGGAACCCGGCTCCTGCGGCACCCTGGAGCTCTTGCTGAGAGCCCAGCTCTGCAGAGGCTCTGGGCAGTGCCATCCATAGGGCCTCGGAGACCTTCTCCCATGGGCGAGCGCCCTTACAGACTGAGCAGGCGTCTTGCCCTCCCCTTCTCCCCAGCCTGGGGTCAAACGCAAAGGCCTTTGCAGCTCCACTGGGATGTGCTACAGAGGAGGGCTTGGAGGAGGAACACATCAGTTTGAGGGACAGGGAGGTCTCCCTCCCATTCCTGCCTCTTTTTTGCGCCTGTGTCTGCTGAATTCCAGCTGGGCTAGGCATGGGGCGCGCAGGCTGTGTCTGCCGGGGCAGGGCTGGGGGGATGCCCAGCGCCCAGCTCTTCTGCACAGCAGCAGCCTGCAGGCTGCCTCTGGAGCAGCCCTAGGGAAGCTTAGGAAACCGTTGCACATTGTGGGGACAGACGGTCTCACTGTGATGTTTTTCCAGCAAAATCTCTCTCTCCCGACCTGCCATGCTCGTCCTTTCTCCCCGTAGCAGGGAAGGAAGAGTTCCTTGGGGTTCCAGAGGAAGTGGGACAGAGGGGTTTTGCCCCTTTGTCTCAGGCCTGTGGTCCTTTCTGCTGCCCTGTGTCCCCTGCAAGCCCGGCTCTGCCACCTGTGTTGCAGAAAGGCTGGGGACGGAGGCGCCGAGCCAGGCCTGGAGGGAGCTGATGGAAGCCAGACGCTCATGACTTATGAATGACGACGGGAACGGCAGCAGGAAGGAGGAGCAGGGGCAGAGAGGCTTGCAGAGGCCGCGTGGGAGGCTGGGCCTGGCGCTGGGGTCCGCAGGGAGCAGCGCAGAAAGGGAGGCTCTGTGCTGGGATCCCGCTTCTGCCGCAGACGGGGGACAGGAGAAGGGGGAGTTTCCTCCCGTGGCCGGAGGTGGACGTCATCCCATCCTGCAGGCGCCAGCAGCTTCCCGTGGGGAGGGAGGCAGCCTCCAAGCATGGGGATGAGGTGAAGAGTGTGCGGGAAGGGGGCTGGGAGCAGAGGGACCTGCCAAAGATTCCCCTTCCCGCAAGTATTTCCTCCAACATTTCTTCCTTTTTTTTTTTTTTCTGGAGTATTTGAATCCACTTAATCTGCTAAGGTAGGGCTCTCTGTAAGAGCTGCGATGAAGTCCTAGTCTCCCATCTTTGAACAAAAAAATCCCCATCCTATAAGGTCTCCTAGGGAACGGGTGGTCTGTTTTACAGGGAAAGGGGCTTGGAAGAAAGTTTTGAAACTTCAAGTGAAAAATCCCATGTGCTTTTGGCTCAAAGTGACTGTTTGCTCTTAGAGATTTCATGTTAATTAAAAATGCACGCACTGAGCTCAAAACTGAAGCTCCTTGAAATGATACGTGAAGTGAAGCTGTTTTGGTTTAAAACTTGAAAGGAGCAACCCTCCATCCTGCTTCCTCAGTGGAAGAAGTACTGGTGACTGCAAAATCTCCTCAGGAGCTCTGCTAGGCGTGTGGATCTGCTGCCTAACAGGGACTGGATGGTCTCTGCATCTCCCCCGCATCATCATGTGTCTCCAGGTTAAAGGCTGTTCTCTCACACAGACGCTGGTTGTAGCATCTCTCTATGTTGGACATGAGGTGCAGGGACATTTGGAGAGGAGGACAAAGGACTCCTGAGCTAAAATAGGCCTGGCACGGGGGAGTGTTGGCCAGAAAAGGATGGGAGGCCTCTTCAGGCAGGGCATTTCTGCCTGCACATCATGCGGGAAGGTGCTGCTCTGGGGGAGATGCAGTTATTGAGACCTCGCAAAGCTTTACTTGATAGAAAATGAGGTGTTTGAGCTGTTCTTTCAAGAAACTGAGTGCTGAGAAGCATTTTCCTTGAATTTTCACCCATTTGTAGAAAACATCATGGGTGAAATCTTAGTGTTTTTATGAATATGTCTTCAGATCTTGCCTTTGCGCTGAGGGCACCTGAAGGCAAAGATGTGAGCTGAGGTGTGGGGCATTTGGCCCTTGCTGGTGCTCAGGCCTGGCATGGTGATGTGGAGCTGCCTTGCGAACCTCACGTCCATCCGCGTTAGCAAGGGCTGCGGGGGTAAAATCCTGGAACTGTTTGACCGAGAGCCCTTGTTCCCCGTCAGGGGAACCCATGATAAGGTAAGTCCTAGGACAAGCAAGCTCCTGGCCCACAGAACCAGGGGATTTGGCTCGTGATTTCAGTGGTGAAGATGAAAGTAGCCCATGTGATCTACCTTGGATCCATATGGATACTCCAGCATTGGGAGTTTTCCCCACTTCGCTGGTCTAAGCACTTGCGGCTGGGATGTGGGAAGGGGAGGCGATGTGACTGAACCACCCCTTCCACCCTCCAGCTGCAGTGATGGCCCTGCAAGTGCTCCCTGTCCCTGGCTGGACATGGAGAGCCTGGGAATCCTTTCTGCCCATTGCTCGGTGCAAATGCACTTTGCAGCTACCGTCTGCTGCTGCCGCCGCCTTAGGGTTGGTGCGTGCCCAGAGAGCCCAGCAGCAGGGAGCTGGGGGACGTGGACAAGAGCAGGGGGTGCCCCACATCCCGGCTCTGCAGTGGCTCGTTCCCAGGGAGCCTCTGCAAGGCCCAGCGCTGCTTTTGCAGCTCCACAGGGCCGCGTGCACCACGAGCTGGTGGTGTCGCAATCGCTGCGGGAGCCCCTTGGGCGCCCTTAACGTGGTCAGGAGCCCTGCACCGAGGTTCCTCATGCACAAAACAAGCAGAATGTGCCTAGAGGACAAGCATAAAGTTTCAAAAATTGGGATTTTTTTTTATTTTTACTGAGCACCCCGTGCCAGAGACATTGAGCTGTGAGCGGTGTCTCCCTTCCCTGCTCCCGGCTGGGGTTTTTTTGGGGCATCTTGTTGCAGGGGAGGCAGTGAGGCTGCCCCAGCAGAGGCCCTGGAGGCTGAGGCAGGACTTTGACGGCCCTGCGGCCGCGCAGGGCCTGGACGGCGAGGCCGTGGGAACCCAGCTCGCTTGCTCCAGGGGGAATTTCCAGCGGGGGAAAAAACAGCCATCCCGGATGCAGTCTAGAGAGTTGTCAGTGTCTGCAAATTCCTATGATAATGCAGCCCTTTTACCTGTTTTTGTTTTTCTCCAGAAAAAAATCCATTTGTAAAAAATGGATATAAATGGATTAAAAAATGGATATAAACACTTATAAAGGTGCCAAAAACACCAGTGATAGGGAATGGGCTGGGCAAGGCCAAGCTCTCCCTGCTGCCCAGCAATGTTGGGGCTGCGGGAAGGCGAGTGGAACACCGGGAGCGAGCGTGACTCTGCTCGCCTTGCTGTGCCCGGCTCCCCTCCATAGCTGTGTTTGTTCAGTGACACTTTTGTGCCTCCTGCCTGTTCCAGGGTCCTTCAGGTCGTTAGAGCCTCGAGCGTCCCTGCTGCACCGCTCCTGCTGGGAGCAGAAGGGGTCCTACTGCCCCTGTGCTTAACGGGATAGTTCTCCTCTTTGGGGGACTGTGGTCACCACCGTGGAGTTGGCGGGAAGGCTGGACCTGTTGTTCATTCCTTCTGTCTCTCTCTCATGCCAGGGCGCGCTAAGCGGCGGTCATGACGACCGAGACGGGCCCTGACTCGGATGTGAAGAACACGCAGGAGGAGGCCCCACAGCAGCAACTGGAGGCAGCCACCCCTGGCCCCACGGCCATGGCCACCAGCCCCGGCCCTGGAGCCAACAGCCGGGAGGCTGAGGCCAACGAGAAGCCTGCAGCCCCGGCTGACTCCCAAAATGCAGAGCCTGTGAGTAGCCAGTGTGACACACGAGGGAAAGATTGTGGGTCTGGGTGACCACCACAAGGAGAAGCCTTCTGGTCCCCAGGGCAGGGTGTCCCCTGCTCGGAAGTGTTTGATGGCCAGTCCCGACAGCAGAGCCCTTTTCCACACTAGCCCAGCGCGGGCAGAGCAGATGGGGGAGTCTGGGCTGGCTCCCCAGGTGTCATTGCCCCAAACCTGGCAGTCACCTGGTGCAGGGCCTGCAAGCAGAGCACAGGGCACTGCTCCCACCCAAACTAGCCCACTGCCATTCCTGTTCTGAGCTCATAGTCCACGCGTGCAGCTTGTGCAAGAGGCCTTCTGGACATGACCAGTGTAGGTGAGGTGTCCCTGGTCCCATGGAGGTGTTGCAGGGAGTCTGTCCCATGCTTTAGGCCCTGGAAGCACTTTCAAGAAACTAACCCCATCAGATCGCTGCTGCAGTAAGTTCTACCAGCTGCTCCTTTAGCCTGGCTACCCCACAGCTTGTTGCCCAAGTCTTTACAAAGTGGTGGCACTTTGGGAGCAGGAGGACAGATTAAAAAGAAAAAAAAAAAAAAAAAACATGATGGAGACCAAAGCCTGATGTTTTGATTGTGCTCGAAATGGCACTGCCATGGCATCCAAACCAAGGGAGGGAGAGGGAAGCAGGTCGCTGAATGCCTCAGGAACCAGCCAGCCCCGGCAGAACTGGGACCATCTGCTTTACCTTGGACCAGCCAGCCAAGCAGGGAGACCGAGCTCCGTCCTCCTGAGGGATGCCTTGTCCTTGTTTGCCAGACAGGACAGGTTAGCAGGGTGGTCTCAGATGCCGAATTTGACACTCAGCTCATGAGTATCGTTGTTTCCACAGTCGCTTCCCTGACCCTGTCTGTCTGCTAAAGGCAGGATGGTCTCTAGATACCCTGGTGACCTCTCCAGTCCACAGAACCTCCTCTCTCCTCCTGCCTTGCCATGTGACGGCAATTCTGTGTGCCCACAAACCACCACAGCTCCTTGGTCTCCTGCATTGCCAAGGAGAGGGCTTCTTTCCAGAATCCGTAGGGCCTTGCTTGCATGACCTATGGGGTAAAGCCCATGGAGCTGGACCCATAGCCCTTTTCCCTTGCCATATCCCTGAGGGTCAGAAGGAGGGGGTGGTTTTCTGCTCGCAGCTGTTGGGAGCAGGTGCCCCTGCTTGGCTGCCAGTCCTCAAGACTTCCCCAAGCCCCTGCCCTGGCAGTGGGCGCAGGGTAATGGCATGTACCTCTTGCCTTCCAGGGTGCAGAAACGGAGGAGAAGGATTTCAGTGAAACAGACGGGCTCTCGGATAAAACAACACCCAGCAAGACCCAGAAATCACCTCAGAAAATCACCAAAAAGGTCAAGAGTGCCCTCTGCAGAGTGACCCTGCTTGATGCCTCCGAGTATGAGTGCGAGGTGGAGGTAGGTCTGGGGTTAGGAACTCAGAGATGCTTGTCCTTTTCTCTGCCAAGAGGCAAGGGCCACTGTCCCCTTTGGCAGCCTTCATCATCAGGACATCACTGGGGAGGTTTGGTGGTTTGGACCAGAGAAGAGGCTATCTAATATAGAGAAAATCATTCTCCATTTGCAGGCTTCATCCACAGAAATGTCTGTTTAAGTTTTACTTAAAAAAAAATCTGGAAAGACAGATCCTAGCAAGAAATTTCAGCCTAGACCCTATCTATAGTAAAAAAGCATTCAAAAAGTGGGAGATTAATAGGTGGAGGATAGAACTCTGCCTAAAAATATGCGCATGACACATGTCTGTATGTGCCAGTGTATCTGTTGATGCCCCGAGAGCGCAGCATGTTTGCTGTCCTGCGTGCCAAGGCAGGAGATGTGTGTGCCCGTGTTTGTGCGAAGCGGGCAGCATGTACAGACCGCCCCAGCACACGCGGCCAGGAATGGGCACAGACGTGTTTGTGTGCAGACACGCATGCGATCTGGCACTCACCCCATCCTCCCTGGTTTCATCCTGCCCTCCTGGCCGTGGCTCCTGTAAATCTGGCTAGCCAAGACCGATGGGCAGCACCCGGGAGTGGGGTGCTCGTGTGTGTTTGTGGGTGAATGAGGGTGTAGCTGTACATGTGTAGCCATAGATGCATCTTCCTGTGTGCACGTGGAGGGCTGAAACGTGGCGCTCTGCGCGTGGGCACAAATAGCAGCATCTTTGTGCCACGTTGCGAGTGTCTGTGGAGCACATGCACCGGCGAGCGTAGAGTGGGGCTGCGTGGGAGCAAGCAGGGATCAAAGATTAATTCAAGGCTGCATTCAGGATGCTGGAATGGGATGGGGGGATGACTTGATGACCCGGGTAAGGCGAGAGAGCCAGCTAGGATGAGGTGTGTTTGCTGGGAGTACCAGTTTGCCCCAGCCCTTGTTGCTGTCTCCTGCCCGCAGACTCAGCCAGACAGCACCTCTTTGACCCGTGTCATGTTGGGAGTGGGAGGGACATCTTGGCAGTTTGGAGGATTTTGCTTTAGAAAAAACAAAAGCTGAGACTTGATAGACAGAAATCCTTGTGCCTTTGCCAGGGGGACTTTTGCAATTGCCAGTGGTGACAAGGTGAAAGGATTATTGTTCCTGAATGGAAACAGCAGTGGTCTAGGAGCAGGCTGCATGGAGCAGACCTGGATCTGGATCTGTATGTAGGGCCTGGCTCTTGGAGGTTCTGGCTGAACAGGATTAATGCACATGAGAAGCGTGGCCGTGTGCTCGCTATGGCTGCATGGGAATAGCGAGTGCCTCAGGGCAGCTGGTCGTCAGGAGGTCTGCCCCCTGGATCCGCATCCTGGGAGCAAGCCCTTTGATCCCGGTGCTTCTGCGGCCCTGGCTGTCAGTTTGACAGGGAAACTTGTCACAAAGAGCTTTAGTGACTGTGGAAAGATGGATAGTCGCCAGGATGAAAGCCCTCTCGAACAATAAGGGGAGCACATCACTATAGTGACTCCAATGAGCTTGCGGGCTAGAAAGACCCATGTCCCTTGGCCTTGGCACAGCATGTGGTTTTGTTGTCCTTCTCCTCAAGTCTCCCATTAAGGTTTGCCAAGCAAAACCTGCATGCAGACTGAAATGCAAGTTGTAGAAGTGCCTGCTGCTTCGTTAGCACCACACTACTCCTTGAGGAGCTTAAGAAAAGCAGCGTGTGGCTGTCCTGGCTCTGTCGGGCTTTGTTTCTAGTCTGGCTTTGTTTCCAGGGCATGAGGTTGGCACCAAACTCGGACGTGTGGTACTGGGTTGGCTGTAAAGCCAAGCTCTTCTTGTTGCAGTTTAAAGCGTGGGGGATAAAGCATGGGATAGCATTCAGCTAACAGAGAGCTTCTACCCCATTAAAAAAAGTCATTTGGGGTGACGAGGGAAGAGAAGGAGCTGTTGTTTTGCAAAGAAAGGCTTCTGCTAAAGTTATTCCTTTGCCTTGGGCCTGATGGAAAGAGTTTTTGCCTTACCTACATGAAAAGAATTTAGTGCCTATTTCTGAAAAAAAGCCCCAAAAGAGAGTGAAACCATTTAGTATGTGTAGATACCCTGTCTTCAGGGTCTTGCTGAATCAAATCTTGATTCAGCAAGAAGGAGAAGGTGCAGGAATGGTGGCTGGAGTTGCTGCTCTCCAAATGTGGAGCTTAGCTTAGAAGTGAGGTCTCTGAGACTGCGAGGGCCTCAAATTTTGGTGGGAGAGATTTTGGTGGGAGAGGGGTGCCCTGGCCCTTAGTGTGCAGGGTGCTTGTAGAGGTACTGGTGAAATGGGATCCTTCAGAGAAGGGAGATTGGCAGCTCCTGATCTAAAAGTCCATGGTCTGGGGGACTGTGGGCACACGGGCAGAACAGTCATGGCAAAGAGCCATTTTTCCATCTCCATAAATGATCTCCAGGACTCGTTGCCACAAGTAATGAGTGGAAGATGGACAGGAACATTTGAAGGACCAGGCCTTCTCCATCATGGTGCAAGGCTCAGGCTCTTTTTGCCTCTCTCCTGTCCTGTCATGCTTGAGGAGCCAGTGAGGCTCTGCCAGAGGGCAACCAGAAGCAGCCTGTTCTACAGGCTGTGTCATCCCCCATGAACCCTGGGGCATGTTTTTGTCAACTCTGTGAAGGCCCCCAGGTCACCTGCACCCTGCTCTGGTTTGGAATCACAGTGATTCCAAACCAAACCCTTCCACGCGTGTTGGGGGCCAGCAGTTGGGTGGCTCTGTAGGAGGCAGCCATGGTAGAGAAGTGGCTGCGGCTCTGGGGTCTGCGAGAAGGGAGGGCCACAGGGGCTGCCCTCCTGCCACGGAGCTCCCCGGCTCTTCTGCTTGCTCTGGAAACACGGATGGGGCACGTGGGGCAGGTGAGGGTGGAAGTTTCCTGGGCCCAGCGGCTGCTGCCTTGAGCTGCCACATCTGAACAGCATGGATGGAGGCTCCATGTAGCTGCCCCTGCTTCTCTCTCGCTGCACCATCTGTCTGTGTCTCCTGCAGAAACATGCCCGAGGCCAAATCCTCTTTGACCTGGTGTGTGAGCACCTCAACCTCCTGGAGAAGGACTACTTTGGCCTTACCTTCTGTGACTCAGATAGCCAGAAGGTGAGTGGGAGAGGGTATCTCTCTGCAGGTTGTTTTCTCCCGGGTCCTTGACCCTTCACTCTCTCCCTAATGGGATGTCTCCTTGTTTCAGAACTGGCTGGACCCCTCCAAAGAGATCAAGAAGCAGATCCGCAGTAAGTGGTCGAGGAGGGTTGTTCCTCCATGGGTTTGGGGCTGCCCGCTGGGTCCCCTTGCTGGCTTGCAGCTTGGCTGAGCCCTCACTGCCATTTGCCACGGTAGCTCTGTGCCCTGGCTGGCCTCAAATCCCTGGCCAAGGCAGAGAAACCAGGGGCAGAGATGCAGCCCGGAGCCTCCCACTCTGAGCAGGCTCAGCGTAGGGTGCCTGGGAGATGGTGGCTGCAAACTGGGCCAACACACTGACTTTGCTGCTATGATAGAAGGTCTTCCCTTTTTGTGCCTTCCTGCTTCTGTCCCTGTCTCATCCCTGGAGCGCAGTCCTCACCAGCCACAGTGCTCTGTCTTCGTTGGGTTCCTCCACAAGCTGATGTGAATTATCCATGTAGAAGGTCAGCACGTGGGAGGCTCTGATGAGCTTCGGTGCCGAGCTGACACCAATGCCAGAAGCAGAGCGAGAAGCGAGGTGGTGGCAAGAGCCGACTGGCCCTTCCTGCTGCACAGCCCACGCTGGCAGCCGGGCCCGAGATGGGCCACCAGCACCTCTGTTCTTAGACTGCTGGTGTCACTTGGAGAAAGATTCTTCTGACGTGTCCCCTCCCCACCTGCCCTGGGCACAGGGGTGTCACTGCCCCATTGAGCTGCCTGTTAGCACTTGGATGGGGCTGCCCACCTTCCCCCTTGTTCTTCTGACAGCTGTGAGGAGCCAGACTCTGGGGAAAAGGACCCTGTCTCCACTGTCAGAGCTGGGAGCAGAAGGGCTGATGCTTGGTCCCTTCACAGGTGCCACCCCTGTCTGCCCTGGGCAGGGATGATTGGGGTGGGTTTGCTGGGGCATAGGAGGACCTTGCTTGCAGTATTGTCTTGTGGATGATGTAGTGGGGTGACAGGAGGACCGTTGCCTGCAGTGTCGTCTTACTGAAACGTGAGCATTTACTGTGGCAATGGGATTCCCTTCAAGACAGGAGTTGAGCCAAAACTCCCAGACTTTAATGCCTTTCTCTTCTGAGCTGTTTGGGAAATATTAACCAAATCATGCTAGTGTCTGACTGGTCAAGTGTCCAGAGCATCTGGAAGCTGTGCAGCCTCCCAGGGCTTCATCTTCTTTTTCCCAAAAACTTTTGGAGTCCCCTTGTCTTGTCCTGTCCTGTGTTGGTCTAGGGTGGACAAGGATGGAGAGATGGACAAGGAGACCCTTAGGATGTTCCTGTTTGTTCAGGAGTGAAGGAGATGCCTGATGTCATTGGCCTTACTGCTCTCTTCTGCTTGCTAGGTGGGCCCTGGAACTTTGCCTTCACAGTTAAATTCTACCCTCCGGACCCTGCCCAGCTCACGGAGGACATCACGAGGTGAGATGCAGAGTGATGGGTGAGTAGGTCTGACCAGAGGCTGAGAGCAGCGGGAGGTGAGCAGGGGCAGCCCCTGGGATGGCAGTGCCAGCTGGGAGCCACCTTGGTCGCATTCCTCACTCGGCAACTCGAGCTCCTTATGGCTCCCTTGAAAGCGCCTTGACCTGCTCTTACCCTCCGGCCCGTCCTCTTGCAGATACTACCTGTGCCTGCAGCTCCGTGCGGACATTATCACGGGGCGCCTGCCCTGCTCCTTTGTCACCCATGCCCTGCTGGGCTCCTACGCTGTGCAGGCCGAACTGGGCGACTACGATGCCGAGGAGCATGTGGGCAACTACGTCAGTGAGCTCCGCTTTGCCCCTAACCAGACACGAGAGCTGGAGGAGCGCATCATGGAGCTGCACAAGACCTACCGGTGAGCCCCAGGAAGGGATGGGACTGGCCCTGCGGGACAGGCGTTGGCAACTGGCGGCAAGAAAAGGCACCAGAGTGTTGGTCTGCATCCTGCTCACATTTTCCTCTCTGTCTGTCTCTGCCCAGGGGCATGACCCCAGGCGAAGCAGAGATCCACTTCCTGGAGAACGCCAAGAAGCTCTCCATGTACGGAGTGGACCTGCACCATGCCAAGGTACTGGAGCTTTGGAGCTGGGGAGGGCCATGGCCAGGGACCGAGCACTGCCCCGTGCTGGCATACACCTCCCTGCACAGCTGGGGCTCCCCGGTGTCCTCCTGTCTGTGATTCCTTCTACCGCCTGGAGCTCCCGTGCTGGTTTTATACTGGCCGTGCTGTCGTGTGGAGAAAATCTCAATGTCAAGCCCTCTTTGTGCAGCAGGGGTGCCCCATAAGCCTAAGTACAAAAGCTGAGCGGTGCCACTGCTCTCTGCCAGCTGGTCCCACGTATCAGAGCACCTACCGGGAGGGAATACAACACCATAATGGAAGGTGGGCTCCAGTCTGGACTGGACCTTACTGAGGGTGCTGAGCAGTTTCCAGCTGTCTCTCTTCCCTCCTCCAGGATTCAGAGGGCATTGACATCATGCTGGGCGTCTGTGCCAACGGCCTCCTCATCTACAGGGACAGGCTAAGGATCAACCGCTTTGCCTGGCCCAAGATCCTCAAAATTTCCTACAAGAGGAGCAATTTCTACATCAAGATCCGCCCTGGTGAGGTAGGTGCAGTGGGCTCAATGTGGCTCAAGCAGGGTTGTGCCTGATGGGAAGGTCTTGGCCCTGCTTCAGTCTCTGCCTCAGCAGTTCCCAAGTTAATGGCCATGGTTGGCCAAGAAAGAGCAACTCCTTTGGCAAGTGGAGGTTATTAGCAAGTGTTTTCGTGTTGACTCTCTCATTTTATCATTGACAAAGTGACTTTAGCCACAGCTTGCCTCTCCCTAGTTCCCTGGGCATTATAGCCCATTTGGCATTTGGATATTGTGCAGGAAGGAGGGTTCAGAAGCTTTATTTTTATATTTTTTTATAAATAGTTTTCCTCTTAAATTTTACTGTTTTTCCTTTCACACGCACTGATGGGAGAGCATATTTCTGATCATTTGTTTAGTAGAGGAGAGAAAACCAAGGAAAGTACATCTAAAGAGGAGAGAGTAAACCTGTCTCACCTAAAGAAATATTTTTATTTCTTGAGGGAGTGTCTCTAGAAGTGAAAAGCCATTGCAGAAAGTTGCAGAAAGTGCTTAGACTGAAAGTGTGGGTGGAAGAACTGATCTCATCCAGTAGCTCAGGTCATGGACCTTCTCAGTGCTGGTTTGAATAAGATATTATTGCGTGGCCATGGCTCCTGCTGGGGGAACCTGAGAGCCTTGATGAGGAGGTTCCTTCTCATGGTGTCCTTTAGAGCAGGATCTATGTGTAATGGCATGTCTCTGTCTCCTTCAAGTACGAACAGTTTGAGAGCACCATTGGCTTCAAGCTCCCCAACCACCGTTCTGCCAAGCGTTTATGGAAGGTCTGCATAGAGCATCACACCTTCTTCAGGTGAGGAGACCTTCTGCATGCCTCAGAGGGAGACCTCCTGCCGCCTGTGGCTTATTTCAGCCTATTTGTGTGAGGAAACAGGAGACCCTGCAGTGCTTTCCTTGGGCTTCTTCTGCCCAGCTCTGCAGGGAGCTGGCTCTCCTCCTCACCCATAGCCCGGGTAGGAGCACCCCACTCTGCCCTCGCATGCCCAGGGCTGTCCCATGCCTCGTGTTGCTGTGGAAATGGCTACTCTGCCTCTTTTGGGTAAAGAGAAGCAAGCTTTGCCCATCTCTCAGCAACACCTGTGCTCTGCCCTGTCAGTGGGAGGCTCTAGGCTGTCCTTGCAATGTGCAGAGCCATCTCTGCTCCAGAAGGCAGAAGCTGTCTGGCCAATTCTTCTCCTTGGTAAAGCCTTGGCATTATGGTTCATGTCTCATGATTATGACCCTAAATTCCCCCTTCATCCCTGCTTCCCCACTGGCACCTTGCTGAGGCAAACACCTCTTCCTCATCGCCTCTCTCATCTCTGCTTGAGATTGTCCAGGAGGATAGGCCAGGGCTTTGCCCTGTATCACTGCAGTCCATATACATATGTGGACAGGGCTGGTGAGGCCAGCTCAGTGCCACGCGTGGACTCGCTAACATGTGTTGTCTCACTCGTCCCCAGGCTGGTGTCCCCAGAGCCACCCCCAAAGGGCTTCTTGGTGATGGGCTCCAAGTTCCGCTATAGTGGGCGCACGCAGGCACAGACCCGGCAGGCCAGTGCCCTCATTGACCGTCCGGCGCCGTTCTTCGAGCGCTCCTCCAGCAAACGGTACACCATGTCCCGCAGCCTGGACGGAGGTGCGTCCCCAGCGCGGAGCGGGAGGGAGAGGGCCCGCTCCAGGAGTGAGGAGGCGGCTGCTGCTGGGCAAGGGCTGTGCTGAGGGGGAGCTGGCCTCGGCGCAAAGGCCTCGCTGTTTGTTGTCCTGCTCTGTCACCTTTCCCCAGGGAAAGGACTGCCTGCGTCTGTCGGGGTTGCTGCAGGCCATGGGATGACTCTTGTAGGCTGGCTTTGATTGGGTCCCCATAGCAGAAGGCCCGTCCCCAACCCGAGGAATGGCCCAGACTTGTGTGTCCATGCGTTGGCAGCAGGAATACAGACGTGACTGACTCAGCCAGGCCAGGACTGGGACCTGGGCCAGGCTGGGGACATGGGGCAGCTCCAGTGGGGCTGTGGTCAGCCTGGGAGTGCACAGATATGGGGATGGCTGTAGAGGCCAGGCTCGTCGACAGCGTAAGCTTCAAAGAAAGGGGAAAGAGGCCTGAGTTTTGGGGCTGCAGCAGTGTCAGCAAGCCCTAGAACTTGTCTTCCCTGCTGCAGGTTCCTTCAGGGTTTCCTAACCAACTGTTCTGAGCCATCGTGCGAGGGTGGCAGGTGAGCAGGGAGTGATGACTTGCATGACTGTGACCTGCACTCTCTTCTGCACATGCAGAATTCTCACGTCCAGCTTCTGTCAGCGAGAATCATGATGGGGCAGAAGCTGAGAAGCAGGATGAGGACGGTGAGTTTGGCAGCAGGAGACGGTCCGAAGCAGAAGACGAGGAAGTGACTACTCCAACAAAAATCAAAGAGCTGAAGGTACAGCCCTCAGGGCCTATGGCCTGGATGCTAGAGGGTGGGCTGTCTTGCAGGGCAGCTTCTGACATGGACTTGCCTGGACCACTCTGGGCTGTCCCTCAAGAGAGGAGAGGTGAAAGGCCAGCAAACAGACAGCACAGATTTGTATCCCAACCCCAGGTTTGGTTGCAGTTTGGAAGAATCCCCTCTGGGCATGGTCTTCTAGAGCCAGTGCTCCACCACAAGGCTTGATGTGACCCATTCTCTTGCCCTTACCAATGAGAATGGGAATGTGACAGTGGCTCAGTTCTGCTTTCTGTTACCTCCTGTCCTGAAGCAACTCTTGATTTTTGCAGGACCTTCCAAGCTATCCCACAGCTTGGCCTCAGTCAGAGATGGCCAGGCTGGATCTGGGAATAGCCCCAGTCTGTTACGTAGGAAGGACCAAGAGTGCCAGTCACCACCGCTGTGCAGACAGAGTTCCTGAATACAGGGAATGCTGCCTGGGTCTCTGTCTATCCTTCTGCTCTCCCTGCATCCTTGCAGAGGCAAATCCACACGCAACCCTTCCCCCAGGCACGCCACACAAATGTGCCCCTGAGCGGGCTCACATCCTGGGGACACGCAGCTCTGCCCTGTCCATGGACTGCCTTGGCCACCCAGGCTAGCTCAGAAGGTGCCCCAGGCCATTTCAACCCCCAGCCTTTCTGCCATCCTGAGCATCCTGAGGGTTTTCAGTTCTTCTGTGCCTAATCATGCTGGTATGAGCAGGGCTCTACTATGAGTCCTGACTGGGGACAGGGGGGCCCAGCCATGTCACGTGTAGGCATCCAGATTCAACTTGACTGTGATGTTTGTGACAAATTCCCTGGATTGACCCTGCTGGTTGCTTTTAATCCTCTCTTTGCTGCCAGTCGGAGCAGGAAACAACCCCCAGGCACAAACAGGAGGTATTCTTTCTCTGGAGTATCTTAGTCCTCATCGGTGCATCATATTGTCCATCTTCCTCAAAGCAACACTGCGTGTCACCCTATTTACTGGAATACAAGATGCACCAAGGTGGGGGGTTGATCTGCTAGACAAACCCAATGGGCAAACAGCTGGGGGTCTAGCAACACAGCGCACGCAGCAGCATCTTCTATCCCACTAAGTAAGGCAGTCTTCATTGTGTATGTAAGCAAGAGCCTTCCCAAGGCCCAACAGATGGGCCACCATGCCGCATCCTTGGCCCATTGGGAAGACCTGGCTTCTGCTACTGTTCCTGAATCCTTCATGTCCGCTCCTTGTGTCTCTTTGTCCAACCCTGTGGCCCTAACTGTCCCATTGAGGAGGCAGCACAGGCACAGAGTGGCCCTATTGCTCCTGCTTCACATTGGGACTTTATGCCCTGGCTTCGTTTCTGCTTTTAGGTTTCCTGAGTTTGAGTCTACATCACGTGCCCTGCACTTAGGCTCTATTTTCAAGAAATCCCTTGCTGCATCAGCAGTTTGCATGGCTTGTCTCCTTAGAGAGCTGGGTTCAAACAGCAGAGCTAGAAACAGTAAGGAATTTGCCAGTTTGCCTTGGGCAAATAAATCCCAGAAATCCCTTGAGCATCTGCTTCCTCCTCCCGTCAAAGGCAGGCAGCCCTAACTACCCGCCATGTGGAGGTACTTGGACTGAGCCTGGCTAGTCCTGATAGAGAGGGATGCAGCAGAGAAGAGGCTGCACTCTCACCAGAGGCGAGAGGTCCTCCCAAAGGCTGCCAGACCCTCTCACAAAGCGCTGGTGTAGCTGGTAGCACCTCCATCAATGGCAGAGACCTTCAGGCCCTGGTCTTGCTGATTCATTCCAGCCTAAAAATCACAACTACTATCAGAGCAGTTTCTTCTTTGCTTACAACAGGCGTTTAAGTAATTGCTTGAGCTATTGATGGAGGCAGAAGTGTGCTTGCAGCGCACGGGCCCTTGCCATCCGTTCAGCACAGCAAGGAAACCCAGTCAGCGTGGTGGGTGCCACAGTATCCCCACGGGCTGGTTCCTCACCCACCATGGAGCTAGACACGTGGCTGTGTTCCCTGCACCGTGTGCCTCATTGCTTATTCCTGCTGCATGTACACGTGCTGCTTGCCGCGGTCCTGCGCTCCCCGACATTCCCACGAGCCTAGAGGTGGGCAAGCCATGGGGCACAGGCTTCACATGTGCAGATGGACTGGGAGGATCTTCTCACGAATTCCACCGAACCTTCAGGATCCGAAAAAGATGGGCTGGGTTTTTTTCATGAGACTGCTTTGGGTCTCGGATGTGTGGCTGTGGCACTCAGGAGAACTAATGGAAAGGAAAGTTATTTTAGTTGACTCATTTCGAACCTAAAAACAGGTTTGAGCTTGAGACAGAAGTCAGGATGAGTTCTTGTTTGGACCTGCTTTGCCCACCCCTATGGCAGAACAAGGGAGGTATCCTGGTGCCTGTAACATCTCAAAATATGCTCTAAACCCCACATGTCACTTTGCACTTGAGTTATCTGAACTGTTGTTTCTATATGAAGCCAGACCCCAGCCCACCTCTGGACTGCTGTTGAGCCCAAGTTAGTCTGTGTTGGTTTGGTTTGGATCCACGTCAGACACCTTTGACTTTGGCTTTATAGGAATCCACTTCTAGGGAGCCCTATTACAAATACCAATGAAATAGGCCCAAAAATTCTTGCTGAGAGGATTGGCTGTCTCCTGCCCCACTGAGTTAGAGTGGGGCAGGAGTGGGGTCTCCTGCCCCACTGAGTTAGAGTGGTTCCTTTGTGCCTTGTGCCTTGCACAGCCTGGAGGGAGCCAAGAGACATGAGGCTGCTGGTGTTCCCAGTAGGCCCATGTTGATCTCAAGGAGCCACCAGCTCTCTGCTGCCTCCTGATTTAGCTTGTCCTCAGCAAGCCATACTCGAGATCCAAAGGGGCATATTTGGCCCTTCATGGAGGGAAACCAGGAATGCCCATTCTGCCCCTGACTGCCTTTTTCCTGCTCCCTGTGAGTCCTAGTGAGACTCATAGACCAGGGTTCTCAGACACATGGTTCAGTTGGGTCTTGAGACCATAGATTGAAGCCCAGTGTAGCAAACCCTCATTAGTGCCCCTGCTCTTCCCCTTTGCCTTAACCAGTGCTTTAATCATAACTACCTTCCTCTCTCCTTCCTCAAGTTTTTAGACAAGCCAGAAGATGTTTTGCTAAAGCATCAGGCCAGCATCAATGAGCTGAAAAGGACCTTGAAGGAGCCCAACAGCAAGCTGGTTCACAGGGATCGGGACAGGAGGCTGCCTTCCTCACCAGCCTCTTCCTCACCCAAGCATGAAGATGAAACACCAAAGGGAACCCCAGAGAAGGCCAGAGAGGTTTGTTCTGCTACTTTTTTTATGGAGGGGACCAAGTTGTTCATCAGGAGGCGTTCATAGTTTGCTAGGTTCCAGGTCTCCATCTCCTATGGTGTCCTGTGGGAGCATGGTGGAATGTGGGAATTATAGGCTGGTAGCACTGGGTGGAGGAGAGGGCCTCAGACTGAGGCTGTTGCCAAAGTTTTGTAATAGGCAACTCAACTACACAATACTGGTGGTGATTGCCCCGCCAATGTAGGCACTGCATGGGTTCAAACTTCTCATCTGTCTCCTCGGGTCTGTTCTGGGAGTTGGGCTGCATGAGGCTATGCTGGCCGATGAGCCCGGGGCCTTTCTCACCCTGGTACTACCAGATCCTGCTCAGGAGTGCCCAGCACTGGTGTTCCCCTATAGAAGCTCCCAGGGAGTGTGGGAGTGGGTGCTGGCACAGAGGGTGCCACGAGGCAACCTCATGGGTTGGGCACCCATGTGGTGTGCGCAGCGAGAGGGACAGGCTCGTCAGGCCAAGAGGGACAGTGAGGTGCTGCACTTGGATCCTATATTCCCAACATTGTCCTGCCAGCAGGGAAGAAGGAGATGAGCTGTCGAGCCTTCCATGTGGCTGGTGGGAGAGTGGGATGCAGGGTGGGCGATGCACAGGGTGGCTCTTGGGCGACTCAAACCGTGTGGTGCCTCCTGGGGTCTGTGTCCTGGGATCTGGCAAGGGTGTCTCCGTGCCACAGCGGCTGACAAGAGGGCAAGGCCTTCCACTTGCTCTCCCCACCTCAGCAAAGTCTCCGCCACAAGACCTGCAGAGCTAGCCCCGTGCCAGCACTGGTGGTCACTTCTGCAGAGCTGCGTGGCCACCACGCACACCTGGGAAGGTCTCTCTGGGCCAGAGAGGAAGCAAGGATCGCTGCCGGGAATGGTCCAGGGCCCTGGGAGGGATGCTGAAGCAGGGCTCTCCGCAGGGCTTTGCAGTGTGCACATGTGCTTGCTGCTCCTCAGCGCTGCTGGGAGAGGTGGAGCAGGCTGCTCTGGGCTGTGGAAGCAGTAGGAGCTGAGGGAGCTCACAACTGCTCGCCAAAACACGGAGTTGGGGAATGACAGGCTTCACCACACATCTGTTTTACAAGCAAACATGTAAAGTTCAAAGACCTAAATGGAGAATCTAGAGCTGGAATATCTGTGATCTCTGTTCATCCATCCATCCATCCATCCATCTGTTCCTTCGTTCCTTCTTACGTGCTCTTTCTCTCTCTCTTTCTGTGTCTTTCTGTCTTTCTGTCTCTTTCTCTCTTTCCCCGTGGGTGCTGGGGTTTTCCTGCTGACACAGAGGATGGAAGAAGATACCCTAGAGGATTTTTCATCTGAGCATGGAGCTTCCCTAAGCATGGAGTCTTTCACGCAGAAAAGCCTTGTCTCCTCTCCTGAGGTTATCACCATTCCCTTTCTCTCCCCACCCCAGTCTCCCATGGTTTTAGACCATGCTTAATGCCTCAAACAGGGGTGGCCGCTGCGCTGCAAGCAGAGACCAAGCCGTTTGCTGGCACTCTGAGCAGGACCTCGCCTGGATGGGCAGGATCCCTCATCAGGGGAGGGCTCTCAGGGAATGCTTCTCCTTTGGCTGGATCTTCCAGCCTGTGAGAAAGGGGTTCCTGGGAGAGACCTTATGGCAAAGCCCCGCTCTGCACTTGTCTGGGGGTGGATGCGATCCCAGCCGACACTGGGATTCCCGGGAGGCCGTGCTGAGGCCTGGGGCGCAGGGCCCTGTGCTTGTGTCCGTCTCGCCTAGGTGCAAGCAGGTGCAGTGCAGCTGACTGCCTTTAGCAGTTCCTTGTGTTTCCTTTGACTTCAGCTGGAATTGCTCCTGTCAGGCTCAAGTACTCAGGCTTAGCAGAGAGTAGAACTTTTCCCAGGGTAAAGCAGGATTCCCCTGCCTTTACAGTCTGTTGGCGGTGCCTGCCTTTGAGGGATGTGGGCTCTCAGTACTGCTTGAGTTCAGGGTTTTATAGCTCTTACATATTGACAGCCGGGAGATATTACTGAGTGGAAGAAAACTGGGCTTTGAGACCTTCTTTTGTTGTGTTTGGACCAAGCCACACTGAAAGGTGGTACACAACAGTGCTGACGTGCATGTCCTGCTGAAGTGCACCCAGAAAGTCAGCATTGGTGCCAAGGCAGGGACTGTAGGGGCAATCAAACTCTTCTCTGCTGCTTCCCATGGTGCCAGCTTGAGCGGGCAGCTCTGCCCGGGGCAGGATGGCCAGGATCCCTCTGTGCATGCTAGGGATTGTGTCCTGGGGGACAAGCTGGAGAGTGTGCGGGCAGGCCTGGCTTGTTGACCCCTCCGGTCTAGCCCTGTTGTGCTAGGGAGGTCTCAGGTTAGGGCCGGGTGGTGGCCAGCCCTTGGCTTCAGCCTGCTCCGATAACCACATTCTGACTTGGCTCCAGGCAAAAGTGCCTCAGGTTGATCAGCTATTGATCTCGACCCTGGGCTACGGTGCATATCCACAGAGAGGCCACATGGGTGCAAGGCAGGACTTGTAGATAACCTGGGATTTTAGCAGGAAGGATAGAGTCCCCTTTGGGGAGACTCAGGCTCTGCAGCAGCATGTCCTGGTCTGTGCACTGACCCTCTGCCTGCCAGTATTCAGGAGTTAATGCAAAATTCTTGCAGATTCCAACTCTGTGCATTTCTGTAACAAGAGAGAATGTGCCAGAGCTGAGCTCCACAGGCCTGGCCAGAAACAGCAGCAGAAGGGTGAGAACACTTGTGCTTAACCCGGGGAGCCCTCCCAAGTCATCCTGCTGGAGTTTCTCACCTTGGGTTTCTCATTGGTGCTAGTGACTAAGAGTCCTCAGTTGCTGCAGAGCTGCTGGGATTTTTGTCCTTATGTGGCCTGTGTCTTCACAAGGAATTTGCATCCTTGGAGAGAGCTGCCCAGGCCACAGGTGACCAGTACCGGGGGGTTTCTGTGCTCTTCACATGTTCTCGCCTTCCCTAGATGTATTCCTAGATGTGTTCCTTCCCTAGTATTGGCAAGAGTGGGGTTTTCCTCTGCCCAGAGAAAACGTGTGCTTTGTTTTGAGATTATTGGACTCCCTTTCACTTTGGGTGACAAGGCAATGCAACGCGTTGTCTTAAGAAGCAGAATTAATTCATTCTTTCCTCCTTTGGGTAAGTTGAGTTTTCCTAAGGAGCAAAGGAAGATGGCAGATACGGCAGAGCGTGACAAAGGGAGAAACCCCCTGCCTGCCCGTGAGCTGTTCTGAGGAGTTTAAGCACTGCCTGCAGCCATCAGGTGGATTAGGTTGTCTCTGCTTCAAGTCATTTCTTTGCTTTCTGCCTCTTTGCTGTCTCTTGTGATGTGTGTAGCTACTGCTGATTCTTGGAGAAAGTCTATTAGGAAAGGTGTAAAGAAAAGCCTTGAAAAACAAATTATCCCTTGGGAAATCAAAGCTGTTCTACAGTCAACCCCTTTTTGGCATTGTCAATTCTTAAGACTCCTTTATTGTCTTGGCACACGGCCTGTCCTGACAGCCTACTGATTGCCTCTTGAAGGTTTTCTTTCCTCCACCATGTTCCCTTCTGAAGCTCCAGAAGTTTTCAGCTTTCCTGGAGGACATATCCAAGTATCCAGATATCTGCAGCAATTATCCCCAGGAATATCAAGCTCTGGAGACACACAGGCTGCCAAGAGCTGTGGAAACAAAGCTGGCTTTGGGCTGTCTGGAGCAGAGGTTGCAGATGCCCCTCCGAGTGTTTGTTTCCACAGAGGGGGCTGTGCTCATACCAACAAAGTTTCTCAGGGCTGTGAGGAGAAAAAGGGGGTTGGGACATAAACTTGGAGCTTTTGGTCTTTTTCTTCCTGATTAAGAGGTGCTGCCATGAATAAACATACTGTACCAGACTTCAGAAGGCTCTCAGATCTACAGCATTTATATGGAGCCATAATTTCTGAGCAGGAGCCTGACACCAGATTTCTTTACCCAGGGAAGTATTCCAAAGGACCCTGGTTTCCAGCCAGAGAAAGGGGAGAGAGGGGTTTTGCTCAGTGAAATTGTGCTTCTGGGCATCATCCGCGTGCCCTTGCCTTGCCTGGTAAGAGGATTCCACAATGAGGCCACAGGGCAGGAGCAGAGCAGAAGCTGCTGAACTAAGGGACGTAGGGCAGTCCTGCGGTTGAAACGGACCACGTCCATCCCCGCCACATTGGGAGGCTGTTGTTCTGGGACCAGAGACCCAGCAGGGCTTCCTCACATACCTAGGAGAGCCAGGGAGGTGCTGGTTATGCTGCTTTCATAGGTCAGATTTGGCTATGAAAGACTTTGGCTATAGCCCAGTGCTCCTGAAAGTCACTGACTGCTCCTACTGCGATTTCCATGGACCAGGGAGAAAGGAAACCTGCATTAAGGGCTGGCAGAGGAGGCAGGTGTGAAGGAAGCAACCTGAGGAGCCGTGATTTGGAACATGGAGTAGAGCGAACCGGTCTCCTGGAGGACCGGGCTGCCTGCCTGCTGTGGGCTGGGGAATGCCAGATACCATGGCAGAGCCTCTGCTCAGACTGCCCAGACCCACTGTTGAGGAGAAGGATCCTGCTTGCATTTGCACAGGAATGGTGCCATTCCTACTGCTTCGTGCTCCCAGTTTAGGTCTGGAGGGAGCACAGAACCAGTGCTGGCCATCGCTGACGTAACGAGATAAGGCTGGAGTGACTGTTGTGTCCTCATGCGCTTGCTGCCTCTGCAAGCTCTGGCCAGAGCATAGGTGGGAAAGGAGCTGGCATGGGGTTCACTTTTGCCCAAGTGGGGCCTGGCTCATGGCTTTGGACTTCTGTTCCTGAGGAACCTCAGGCCTTCCTTTCTTGGGCATCAGGGGAGGAAAGGCGGGAACTGGGGAATGACATTTGTCTCTTGGGTGGTTTCACTGCTTTCTGATCTCCCTTTTATAACTCCACGTGGAGGCATTTTCCCTGGCAATGGGTTTTCCTCCTTCCTCTCTCTCTTCCCTAATATCCTCTTATTCCACACACCCTTTCCCGCCCCCTCTCTGCTTCCTTCTGCCCCGAGCTTCCCCTTTTCCATATTCAGTGACTAGGTTTCCCTTTTGGGTGTAAGGGCTGTGTTATCCACAAACACATCCGCTTGGCAGCCCTGTCCTGGGCCCATGCCCAGCTCTCCTCCGTGCGGGTTTGAGGGCAGGCAAACCCGTGCCTGCTTGTGCTGTGCAAGGTCAGTCTTAATTCAGGCCAGTCCATTCCGTGTGGATCCCCGGGGATGAGCGGGGAGGCTGCGAACACTCTTGTCCCTGGAAATACCCGTTGATATTTTCCTGCTCTTTGTTTTCATGGGTTATTTTCTCCCTTCTGTTCCGGAAGCAGCTGAATTTTTAGCAGTGCTTTGTGCTTGAAGCTCGTACAGTCTGTATGTGTCTAGTAGGGCAAACACAACACGAGAATGTACGAAGTGTATGTTTTTAATGATAGCAATAGAAATCTAGGATCCTTCCCTAAATAGCAGCATAGATATGCTAGAAGATATATTCCATGCTCCCTGTGTCCTTGCTGCAGGATGCTTTACTGCCTTTGCTTGGTCCTTGCTGCAGTATCTGTAGTTGTCTCAGCTGCCAAGCCCAAGATCTTCCTTTATATTTTAGAGGTGACCTTTTACAGTCACATTTTCTGAACCGCATGGTTTCAGCACTGCAAGAAACCTCAGCTAACCTGTTGCTTTTGATGAGATTTCCAGGGAAAGCTAGGAAGGAAGCACTAGCTTTGGAGTGAATCTGAGCTGCAGGATTCGGTAAGGACAGGAAAGGCCCTTTCTAATGACTAAAGGTGGTTTCTCTTCTTTGACTTAGCATTAGGGTCTGTGGATGAAGCTGAGGGCCTAGGGAAAACACAGGCTGTTGCTTGCAACAGAATCTGGCCCTTTGGGGACTGCAAGAGCCAGCTAAGAGCGTGGCTGAGATGTGGAGTCCTGGTTTGGTCTAACCAGCTGAGCTCTGCTGCCTCGTGGGAAGCGCTGTGATGGCTTCTGCTAATGGCTGTGATTGATAGGAATATTGCCCTCCCCTCTTTGTGTCCGTCAAACTAGCAAATATTTCAGATATGTGAATAAATCATCACCCAGAGCAAATGTTTCCTGGCTGCGGAGGATCTGGGGGAGGCTCAGTCACCTTTGCTGCATCAGTCCCATTATTCTCAGTCCCTTCTGCCCTTCTGCCCGTTGCAAGGTTCTTAGTAACTGCCTCAGTTATTGCATGAATAATAATAATTCAGTCAACCCTATAGGAAGGCGATTAGCCTTCTGTAACTTATCAAAACACTCATCTGCTGTTAGGTAAAGTATGTTTGACGCTAACTCTTCTTGCTCCAATTGCAATACAGGGCTCGGAGCATTGGGTATTTATAGAGAGAGAAACTTCTAGGCTGGAAGAGGTAGCTCTAAAGAAAGCTCTGAGAGTCAAGAAAGAAGAAGCACGTGCAGGTACATCAGAGGTCAAAAAGAGTGTGAGCATGGCAGAAGTGGAGAAAATAGGGAAAGCCAAGGAAGCTGCAGGCCCAGAAGAGCCAGCAGGTGCAGCCCTGGATACTCGTCGAAGAGCAAAAATGATTGCTAGTCCAGAGGATTTTGAGTCTGTCTGGGAGGATGAGATCTGTGAGAAGGCGACCAGGGAGGAGCCCAGTTTGGAAGCAGAGAACTTGCCAGCTCAGAGCGGGCAGGAGGAGCCCAAAGAGAGGAGGGAGGAAGCGATGATCAGAGAGGCAGGGCTGTCCAGGCCATGTCCGAAATCTGAAGAGGGGCAAAGGCCTGAGATTTCAGAGCTGGACTCTCATCGGGGAGAAGGCAGAGTGGGCTCGGAGGAGTGTGTTTCTGCAACCTCCAGGAGGCAGGAGGCCAGAATGCCAAGCGCCACCACAGAGGTCATTAAAATTAAAGTGAAGGCTAATGATGACAAGACGGAGACTTCTGCTACACAGAGGATCATCTACTTAGACGATATAGAGGGAGATGAGAAGGACAACAAAACATATCTACTCTCAGCGGCCGGAGAAAGGCTTGTTTTGAAGGAGGGGCTGGAAACTATGGAAAACGAAGCAGAGGAGGGCTCAGGGCCCGCAATACCTGCAGAACAAGGATCACAGTGCTCTTCCTCAGCGCGTGAGCAAAGGAAAGCAGTTTCGGAAAGACCTGCTGTAGAGCCAGAGCAGTGTGAGAGGGGCTGTGATGAGACAAGCCCTTTGGGACATCCTCACTCCAAGAAGGAGGAAGTTTTGTCAGGTCAACAGGAACAAGCATCTGCTGGGCTGACAGGCCATGAAACACGAGGGAGACACCAAGCCATAGCATGTTCCCCAGAGGCGGAATTGGAGGAAAAAGATCCACAGAGACCAATAAGAGAATTTAAGCTGTGTGCTCTGGCAGGTGGAGGGAGAGGAGCTAAGGATGAGCAACAGGAGGGCAAGGTGGAGAACCCAGTGCTGAGACTGGCTACAGGAGAGCACAGGGACGCAGACAGCTCCCCAGCAGAGTGGGAGGTCTCCGAGAGGATCATTGCAGAGGGAGAAGAGGAGGAAAGCTCCAGAGTGGTGCTTCAGATGGAGGAGATAGAGCCTAAACCACCCTCTTCAACTGTGCCTCGTCAGGGCCCTCCTGGTGCCACAGAAGGGCCAGAGGAAGGTAAACCAAAGGCTCCCAGCCCTGGATCATTTCCTCAACGACCAGCCCCTGGCTCTGCGGAGCGGGCTGAGGACACAGGGCCAGCCCAGGACACACAGCCCAACAAGGACAAAAAGCTGGCCCAAGGTGTCAGCTCTCCAACAGATGTGCAAATAATTGAGAACAGGAATCTCACAGCAGAGGCAATGCTCAAGGATGCAAGTTCCAGAGCAGATGAAGAAACACTCAGGGACATGAACTCTGTAATAGAGGTGGAAATACCCAAGGACATGAGCCCTGAATCTGAAAAACAGCCCCAAGATAAGGGCTTTGCTACAGGAGAAACACACCCATGTGCAAGGCCTGTTGTAGGACGACCACCCCAAAACACAGGAGTTGCTGCAGTGGAGCTCTTCCGGGTTAGAGATCCAGCTCCAGGGGAGGTGGGTCACGACACAGACCTTGCCACAGGGAAGGCAGTTCATGGCAAAGTCCCCGCCACAGAAGAGCCACTCCAGAAAGAAAAGGCCATGATAAAAGAGCTGTGCAAGGAAATAGAGTCCATGTCAGGGAAGTTGCCCCGAAACAACGGCCATACGATGGAAGATCTGTTTTATAGCAAGACCTCTAGCCCGGAAGAGCTTCCTCCCAAGACAAAAGAAATGGAATTTCAAACTGGCACTACAGCTGGGGACCTGCTCCAGAAGGGTGCTGAGGCTGGAAGGAACACTGCAGGCCCCGAGGCACAAGAGCCACACCGGGACTTGGAGTTTCATGTGGGACAGGCTCTGCAGGACAGGAGCTCTGGAGTTCAGGAAACCACCAAGCACAAGGGCCCTGCCCCAGAGCAGCCACGAAAGGAAACAGCTCCTTCTGAAGAAGATGATCATGTCCTGCATTCTGGCTCTCCTGTAACAGGACCATGTCAAGGAAGCAAGTTGTATCAACCTGCTACCTTCAGATACGAAGGCAGGGTGAAGCTGCAAGCTAGCAATAGGATACAGAAAACTGAGTCTGGGCCACTGATGTCCACTGCTGGGCAGATAGAATCTGGACCCCAAGAGCATGGAGAGATCGCTGTGATGCCAGCCCCAGTCCCTGGAGTCTGGCAGGAGGGTGAGAGGTATGAGAAAACCTCAGTGGCTTCTAAGATTAAGATGTTCGAACAGGGCGAAGCTGAGCAAAGGACAGCACAGGAGGAACAAGAACGCGTGCCTGAAATGGAGACAGCGGCGAAAAGAAGGGGGAAGATGGATCTGGCACAAGACACGCTTTTGGACACGAGCCTCCTCTCATCTTCAACTTTGTCAACCATTCCTGTGGGATCTGTGTCCAGTGTGGGCTCCTTGGCCTTCAGGCAAGGAGTTGGTTCAGGAGACTCGTCCCAGCCTCTGTCTCTGCAGGAAGATGTTTCTGTTGATCTGGAGCACGAAGGAGAAGATGCCGACCTTGCTTCCCCCGACTCCGGCTGCGAACTCACACTGGCTGAAGCCGTGGTAACTCTTCCAATGAACTGTCCGGATGGAAAGTTCATACGCATGTTGTGTGGCTCTCTATTACCATATTCAGTGGCTCTTCACACATCCATTGACTGAGACCCGTCGCTTTGCATCCCCTGTCCTTTTATGTATGTGTGTGCAGTTGGGCTTCCTCGCTGAATGCAGCTCCGCTGGCCAGGCGGTTCATCCGCTTTTGTTTTGTGAACCCCGACAGTTTGGCTCCTCGGAGAATGTCAGCCGCTACCCTGAAAACGGGCACCCGAGCTTCGTGCCCAGGACCAAGGAAGGGACATGGGGCGGGGGGTGCTTACAGAGCCGTGAAGCTGTCACAGACACGCACACACCGAGCAGCAGCAGCGGGCCCACGCTTCCAGCTTCCCCCTTGCATTTCTTCCGTTGATGTCCCTTCTTGCTTGGCTCTTCAGCTCACCCATCCTCCCCTGTCTTGGGCAAGCTGGTGGCTGGATGATGAAATAGCTTTCTTCTGCTCTTGTAAGCACTAGATCAGCTCCTGTAGAGTTCACTTCTTTAAAACTAACCCTTTTCTCTAATCCAGAGCAAATCTCAGGAACCAAGTGGGGAAGAAAAGGATTTATCTGATCCATCAGTAAAATCCAGCCTGAAAGAAGACAATTTAAAGACTGCTATTCCAGTAGTCTTCCAGGTCTCGGTGCTGTTTTACTAACTGCTTCTTGCCATAGTATAAAAGCTCACCTTAACCATCTGGGGACTGTACGCTTCCAACGCCTCTCCCCTCGCAAAGCTGTTATGTTTTTATCTATATACGCACGCACGTGTGTATATGGGCGTGCTCCTGTGGAGTTGGTTTGACACTCTGTCTCTCATACCTCTCAACCTGCCAGCTGTACAAACAGAGGGTGCCTGCGCTGGCCGATTGGAGGGTTGGCTCTGGCTGCAAACGCTTGGCTCAAAGTCCGAGAGGGGCTTCCTATGGCATCGGCGGGCTCAGAGCAAATCCTAAGTGAGAAATACATAGAGTGATAATGCAAAATAAAACAGAAGCGTGGAAATGGGTTTCCCATGGCTTTATGGCAGGGAGTGGGAATAGGAAGTTCACCCTCTGATGGTAGCGTTGAGAGGTATGTCTATGTTTGGAGAGGAGCGAAGGGAGGGAGGCTGCCCCATGGCTCTAATCGTGCTCTCAATCACAGCAATTAAACACCAAATTGGACAAGCCCTTGGTGTCATCCCTCCCTCCATCCCTCCCTCCCATGTGAAGGTTGGGGTGATGCTCAGCCAGGACACAAGGCAGACAGTCCTTTGGGGCAAGCTCAGTGGAACTGGCAAGCTCCTTTGCTTCTCTTTGAACATTTGTGGCTGACAGGGCACCTTTCTTTTGTTCAGACTTTTCTCTCTCTTTCCCTTTGTTTCTTTTGGTGCCCAACTTTACCGACACGTGATAGCACCGACACGTGATAGCACTGGCGGCGTCTGAGCTGTTTCTGAATGTCTCTTAAAAGGCCTGTTGTTTTGCACACATCTGCTTTCACTAGGTGCACTGACGTGCCTCCAGGCTGGCCAAGCATTTCTGTCTGTGGGACTGACCCTTTTACTCATACAATTAATTACCAATAGGCTTTTGGCAAAAAAAAAAAGAAAAAAAGAAAAAAAAAAAACAGATTGGACAATTCCCCTGCTCCCTGCAAAGCTGCTGCTGTTGAAAAGGTTTCAGTTTTCATGCTTGAGTTGTGTTTGACTTTACTCTGTGATGTTTGCTGCAACCTTCTTTTTCCTCCTCCTCCTCCTCCCCTTTCTTCCCCCGTTGGCGCAGCCAGCGCTGTTGTGCCCCTTGGTGCTCACAGTCTCGGTCTCTCTCCGCCCTTGTGTCTTCTTCAGAGAGCGGGCTGGAGGGAGGGTGCCGAGGAGAAAGCTAAGCCGCCCCGGCACAGGGCTCCCGAGAGCGACACCGGGGACGAGGAGCAGGAGCAGGAGAAGGACGCGGTCTTTCTGAAGGACAACCACCTGGCCATCGAACGCAAGTGCTCCAGCATCACGGTCAGTTCCACGTCCAGCTTGGAGGCCGAAGTGGACTTCACGGTGATTGGTGACTTTCACGGGACAGCCTTTGAGGACATATCCCGGAGCCTGCCTGAGCTGGATAAAGACAAGAGTGAGACGGAAGATGAAGGCCTGGCTTCTTCTCAGGATGCTGAAAAAGTAGCTCCTGGACTCGAAGAGGATGTCAAAGGAGGGGAAAAAGTTTCCCAGCCTAGCCCAGAAGTATCCCAGCTAGAGGTACAAAAAGAGAAGCCACCACCAAACCTGTCTTAGTACCATCATCCCTTGGTGTTCTGTGTGCCCAGTGTTGCTGCGTTGGCATGTAGTCCCGTGTCTGTCTGGAAGGGCAGCATGCCAGCTTTCCAACAGCCCCATGTTCCCGTCTGCCATAACTGTTTCACCCTAACACAACTGTCCTCTTTGTTGCATGGTTGTCTCGGTTTAGGCAGGTGCATGGCTTTCTCATGTGTCTTCTGTGCATCTGCTAACCAGAAGAAGTCACATTCTTCTCTTAATCCGCTGTGTTTGGCGGCCTGCGCTGCCCCTTCACCGTGATAGCATGCTGGCGGCAGGGAAGGGCATGTTTCTCTAACCAGCGACTGTGCCCGTGTTTTGCATGAAGTCAGTGAATAGTTTGTATCGTAAAGATCAATGTACTGCCCACTAACCTCTCTGGGACTGTGCGGGGGGTGGCAGTCCCTTGTGGCAGAGCTGGCGCAAACAGCCCCGAGGGCTGGGAGGGTCTCTTCTAGGGGAACATTTATAATGGGGCTAAGGAAACTGCATGTGGCATGTCCGTGGAAGTGACATTGAGCGTGTACCGCTGAGAGACGACAGCAGAGCCAGCTTCGTGGCACGTGGGAGGCAGCGTAGCAGCTGCGCGGGGCCAGAGCCAGCCCCTGCAATAGCTGTAGCTGCGGGTGCCCTGCAGCTGCCCGGCCACGCGCGCCGGGCGACTGCTCCGCAGGGCAGGTCCAGAGCCCCAAGCGGCAGGTAAGTCCCCACTCTGCTTCCTGCTGAGCGCGTGGCACAATGAGCCCAGAGCCAGCGCAAAGGAAAAGCAACAGGTTGAAAGATATCTTCTCTAAGGCAACCTCTGTGGTGTGTGATCTGAAACCCCTGTGTGGATCATGTCCTTTGACTTAGGCTGCTAGACGAGGAAGAGTAAGATTCAGTGGGTCCATGGCTATGCATGGGACAGGGATAATTCAGGAATGGGGCGACTCACTGACACTTGAATCAGGCCTGAGTAACCATCACCTGGCAGGGGCTATAGGGCAGCCCCCCGTCCTGACAGCAGGGATGTCTGGAAGCCTCTTTCCTCCCTTCTTACAAGTTAGTCACCATCTGTCACCACGGTGTAATCACAACAGTCTGCAACCAAGGCAGACTCGTCAACCTGCGTCAGGTCACCAGTGAAATGAGTTTAGTGACTCTCACCCAATATTAGAGCATCAGTTTGCCCCAACTATATAAATCTATGGATATAAATCTATGAAAAAGAAAAAATCTGGTGAGAGCATCCAGTACAGTCTGGTGTACATCAGGTATTTGGGGCAGTTTGCATGGCAGCTGTCTGCACTCCCCTAACAGTGTGGCCTCTGCTGCACATTCTTGAAGGTGGAGCTCTACAGTTTCTCTAGACACTGTCTGTGTCCGCACAGAGCCCTTCTGGCTGCCTTGTGCCCTGAGGGCTATCAACAAGATAACTGCATTTGCAAGGGAAGAGGCACGCACTGCTCATGCAGGCTAGCGCAAGAGGAGCAATTAGGGCTGCTCCTGTTTCTGGTTAAACCCTGGGACTAGAGCAGACTGGTGCAGCTGCTGACTTGCTGTGTTTCTTCTGCAGTCAGCAGCGCTGAAAAAAGATGCCACGGTTGCAGCTCTGGCGTCGAGCGCGAAGAAGCCTGAAGCAGAAGCCTCTGCCCCCCACAAGGTAGGTGGGGGTGACACCACCTCTCATTGCCCTGCTTCTTGGTGTCTCTGCAAAGCCTCTGTCCCTCAAAACCTGCCCCAAACAGCAACGCTAGGAGGGCAGAGGGCGATCCAGGCCATCAGGCTTCTCTGCTTGTCCTGGCCCTGCTGTAAGCCCTGAGACATCAGGTCGAAATCTGCATGCATTTTGCATTTACTTTTTCATGCAAGTACCCTGTAAGCCCCAGCCCTGCACATGCTTCCCTCAACTCGTCTCCACGCTGCTGGGCAGCCCTGATGTGCAGGGGTGTCTCCAGAGGGTGACACTCGCTGCACGCGCTGCACCGTCCTGCTGAGCGTGTGTCTGTGTCCACACAACATCTTCCCAGCCACGTGCCTTGGCAGCAATGGGAGTAAAGCACCAGTTCTGCTGGTGTAGGTCCCTCAGAGGTACCTTCAAACTTACCAGCTCGCTTTTGTCTTTGGTAGGTGGAAGGAGGCACCCCAGGCAGCAAAGACACAGTAGCCACTTCCCACAGTGTCACCACAGAGACCATATCAACAACCTCCGTAAGCAGGGCTGACTCAGGGTGCGAGCGGGTGCTAGCAGCCCATTCAGCTCCTCTGGGTTGGCTGTATTCCCAGGATGGGGTGAGGGAGGCTGAGAGCAGGCTGTGATGCTGGGGGAGATGGGAAGTCCTCAGTCCTGCTGTGAAAGGCTCCAGAGGCTGCGGGAGATTCATGGTATTCAGTGCCGCCCTCCCAGAGCAAGCTACGTTTGTCCTCACGTTGTGTCCATGCCAATGCTTCCATGTGCTCTTCTTCCAGGATCACAGCACCAAGCCAGGGAAAGGGACAGGAGCCACGACAGACCTTTGCTCCGTGTCACCGGTGAGTGGAGCAGTGCCTCAAGCTCAGTGCAGGGAGGTGACCTTGAGGAGGGCACCCTGGTTCCTGACCACTGTGCTCAGTGTAGGCTGCCTTGGCCAGTCACTGTTGACTATCCAGAAGGCAAGTTCATCCCATACTTACAGCATCAGCAGCCTTGGCCAGTGTGGCGGTACTGGACAAGAGTGGAAGAATGGACTAGTGCCTGAGGAGCAGAGGTCTGGAGAGCAAGAAGGCCATGAAGGCCATGCCGGTGGCCTCTTCCCTATGTCAGACTCACTCTTTTAGTGTCAGCTGGAGGAGGAGAGATCCAGAAAAATAGACAGGCCCTGGTGAAGTCTTAAGCAGGCTGAGTTTTCCCTAGCTCTGCACATAGAATGGCCTTGAGGGTAGAAATAGAGGAATCAAATGTGGCAATGAAATCTTCTCCCTGCTGGAGATGGCCTTTTCTGCAGCTCTCTGAGCTACTTGTGGACACCTCTGCCCAGCCTCTACCTTCCAGAAAAAGTCTCTGTCCCCAAAAGACATGTTCAGTTGGAACAATGCAACATGTCTTTTCTCTTGACATTGTCATCCCCCTGCAAGCCATGTATCTGCTTGGCTCAGTGACTTTGTCTTGGTGGGAGATGCAGGAGTAGCTGTTGTGTAGCACTCGTCCTGGTGCTTCTATTCCTTCATTATGCCTGGCTCTCAGTCTCCTGTAAAAAGGGAGACTCAAGTCCTCGGTGATGTTCTGCTCCCAGGAAAGGTGTCACAGGAGGATAGAGGATGCAGTAGATGAATGAAACAGGCTCTTATTCTGCATTTATTCATGGCTCCAGCAGGTAGAAGGAATAAGATGGGGGAAGATACACATATGAGCAACAGGTATTGACAACTTGGATGTCACAAATCTTCGAGCCAGCGCTGGTGTCTTCCGCCGCATAACTCCTTGCTGACACAGGTGCTTTCTGTCCTATAGATCCCTGGCATCTCTGCTGGGAAGGAGGTGCTCACCAGCATATTCAGTGCCACTGCAGAAACTCTCTCCACTTCCACCACTACCCATGTTACCAAGGTAAGAACATCTGCAAACATGGAAGCCCAGTGGATTTGTGATAAAAGATGCTACTGGTATTTGAGGAATGTAGGAAAAAATGCTACTGTTCTGCTTAGGAGCTGAAGAAGCGTGTGCTGTCCTGTGGGGAGATCCATGCTGCTTTCCAAACGCCTCAGCCCAATTCATCCCATTGCAGAGCAGGTCTTGTTCACCCAGGTGTGACCTAGGGCACTTTGGGCATGGACAGACCCTGTTTTGGTGGGCATTCAATTTAGGTTGATTGGGTTACCCACATGGACTCTGACTGCCAACCACGTCCTTCTGGACGTGCCGGTAAGTCAGAAGAAGAGGGAGTCATTGGGTTGAGGTAGAAGAACCGATTTTAGAATTGCTGATCTCTCTGCACCCTTAAGCCACTTGTGAGGAGTGGAAGAGACTCTGCTTTAGGCTGCCACCAGTCATTATGAAGGTCCCTGTCCATGCAGCTGGTGTGTATCTAGTTTAGAGACAAACCCCAGCCTCCTTTCCTGGCTGGAGCACTCCACTTCCTTTCTGCTACCGTATTTATGTTTGGTTTACTGGATTTATTAGAGTGGGGATACTGCACACAGAGGGAAGAGATGCCAAAAAATAAAATAGGGGGAGCTGCACTAGAGAACCTCACCAGTGGCCATCTCGTTCGCAAATTAAATGCTCATAAATGAAAGCTGAAACTCAGTGTGAGGCCTCGGTGGGCAAGAGTGGTCCTCAATACCTACAGTCTGGCCCTTCTTTTCACTCTGCTCTCATAGAATTGTAGAGTCATTTTGGCTGGAAAAGACCTTCAAGATCAAGTCCAACCACAACCCTTCAACACCATGCCCGTTAAACCAGGTCCCTAAGTGCCTCCTCTACCCGTTTCTTGAACACAGTGACTCCACCACTTCCCTGGGCAGCCCATTCCAATGCTTGACTACTCTTTCCATGTAGAAATTCTTCCTAATGTCTAACCTGAACCTCCCCTGGTGCAACTTGAGGCCATTTCCTCTTGTCCTATGGGTAGTTATTCTGAAGAAGAGACCAACCCTGCCTCACTACAGTCTCCTTTCAGGTAGTTGTAGAGAGCAATAGGGTCTCCGCTGAGTCCCCTCTTCTCTAGACGGAATAACCCAGCTCCTCCTCCTCAGCTGCTCCTCCTAAGCCCTGTGCTCCCATCGATACTCGCTCACGCTCATCGTTAGCTGTGTCCTCCGTTGCCCTAAGCTGACTTGGTCACACACTGGTGATAGCCACAGGTTAATGGGGGTGTGCTCAGCTATTGCAGGAGTTTCTGGGGTGATGCTGGGATTTCCTCTGGTAGCTGCAGTTCGTTTCGTTTTTTTGGGGGTGCTCTGTAACAAATCCCCCTTACACACCAGGAGAGGCATCGTTGACTCTTGGCTTCATAATGTTTTTATTATCCATCCTGTGACCATGTGGCTGCAAGCTCTTACCCCGGGGCATAAAGCTTGTTCCACAGCCACTCTCAGTCTTCTGCTTTGCTTCTTGGTGTGCATCCAGCCGGCATTTCTGTGGCCAATGTCACTGGAGGCAAGGCTGGGAGACAGGGCAGGCATCACATTTGCTGCAGCGTATTTGTGACACAAACCAGACAGGGTTTTAAGGGTCCTCAGTAGTTGTTTGCACCAAAAGCCTGCAGCGGGTGGGGTTGGTGTGATGCCCGTGATGTGCCATGGTAAGTGGCTGGATACTGCTGCCAGCCAGGAGCTACAGGTCCTGAATTCTGCTTCTTTTTCCATTGCAGACTGTGAAAGGAGGCTTTTCAGAGACAAGGATAGAGAAGCGCATCATTATCACGGGAGATGAAGACGTGGACCAAGACCAGGTAGGAGCAGAATGCTATGGGTTTGCTGCAAGCCTGCTGGCGTCCTCCAGGCTGTGCAGGAGGGTGGTGGTCCCTTTCGCCTAAGGGTGGTCCCCGCAACAAACCCTGTCTCCACCTTGGAAGAAGTGACAGGAATCACCACTCCTGTGCCCTGCAAAAGAGCTGGTTCATGATTTAGGCTGAACAAGAAGTTCCAGTTTATCTCCCATCAATGTCTGTTGAAGGAAGGACGCAGCAGTAAGGATTATATTCCAGCACAGAGCTTGTCTTTTTCTTAGTGTACATATGTTTCCAGTTGACATTTCTCTGTTGAAATACTCCGAAGTGAGCCAGGATTCCCCTTTCTTTCCTTCAGAGTCTCACTACAGGTTGGCTCAGTCCAAATTGCTATGTTTTTGCATTTACCTCCTTAAGAGAAGGAACAAAAACTGACCAACATTTTTATGATGAAACAACAGAGATAGAAATCTCTGGGGCCACAGGATCTTTTCATTGTGATTTCACCATTGAAGATTTTTTTGCTTACAATAGTTTTAAGGTCTAAAGTTGTTTGCACGGGATCTAAAACAATTTTAGAATTTTTGGCATTATTCGGCATAATAAATTTAATTAGACCAATATTCAGTTTTTTGAGTTCTTTGAGCTCTTTGAGAATGGCTGATGTTCCTCTGTTAGGGTTTATTAGTGAGCCTGGAACGCTGTGCAATTCTGCATGCAAACATGCAAGCAGGTGAAGGAACAATAACCCGTTTATCCCAGTGCTTTTCTACAACCCCTCCAGTCAGCAGCATTCAGCTCCAGATATTTTGTATACACTGACTCTTTCTGGCAGTGTTCATAACAGATTTCGGGGAAGTGATGATAAAACGCTTCCATCGTTTCGGTTTCTAGGCACTGGCTTTAGCAATCAAAGAGGCAAAACTACAGCATCCTGACATGCTGGTAACCAAAGCTGTGGTATACAGAGAAACAGAACCTTCTCCAGAGGAGAGAGACAAGAAGCCTCAGGTATGTAGAGAAATTGCCAGGTATGATTTATACATGCTGCATAAGAGATATATGTGACTGTACGAGTATCTCCATGTATCCCTTATGCTCTTAGCACCGTGGGGTTCTTAGCAGAAGTTCTCAGTCATTTCTACATCTTTTTGGGAGCCAATTAGTTTTGATTTAATGGTTTAACGTAAGGGAAACTTCAGCAGTGATTCACTGATAGCTTTCCCATACACCAGCACCAACTCATCAAACTCAGAGGTTTTTCTAATTAATAGAAGTGCTGGTAATCAAGGACAAACATGGTGCCAAAGTGTTTTGCAGTATTATTGTCCAGAGCCTTGCGAGAAACAGGAGTCCTTTTAGAGCCCAGGAAGGGAGTTCTCCATGACTGCTCCTTTTCTGCCTTGTACAGGAATCTTGACCACCATGTCCACAGAAGTTGGCATCTGTATTCAAGCCTGGAGAATAGTGAAGAAGGATCCTTTATGCTGGATTTGTCAGCAAGACATAGACATCCTGGCTGCAACGTTCATGGCGAGAGACAAAAATCCCAAAAAAAAAAAAGGAATAGCAACAGTATTATATATATATATACATACATACATACTATATATATATATATATATATATATAAAACAGGAAACGAAATGCATCCTTGCACTGCTACTGTTTGCTGGAAATGAATTAAACCCAACATCAACAACAAACAAAACCAACCATCTTTGCAGATAAATTGAAGAATTTAGCGGATTGATGATAAAACAAAATTATAAAATCATGGTAATAACAGTAACGTTGTTAAAAGTACAATAAGCCACCGTCTTGCATGTTACCTAAAAGGAGACACAATCTTGAGTTCATTTGTTGCACACTGAATGGAAAGGAAAACTGCTTTGCAACAAAGCAAGAAATAAGCAAAATGAAATAAGAACCACAAGCAGAAGCAAACCCATTTCCCACCTCTGGAAAGAAAAGAGAAACCATTGAGTTTATTACTTTAGAGTTATTTTCCAATTTGGAACGTGTGGTTACACCCTTTTCCTCATTCCATGCTGGTTCTTTTGCGTTTTTTTTTTTTTTTTTTTTTTTTGCAGGGGGTCATTAATTCTGCCCCTTCTGTTCCTGATCTTCCTCTCTGTGCATTTTCCAAGCTCCTGTTCTCTGAAGGTATTTAGGAATGGATTTCATTTCAAACAAAGCAAATTATATGTATATGGTTTCTCACTTATAACAACGCAGCCTGTAGGAGTTTCATATGGATGTGCATTTAAGTTATGTATATTATTATATATAACAAGGGGGGAGGGAGGGAACAATACTGAAATAATTCAACAGTGCTGGTAAATATGATGACGACGTTTTTAAATTATTAACTATTTGATTGACTGTGGTTGGTGTATTTTGAGACTCTTAGCTCATACTTGGGACTCAGCCCTGCAAGAAGAGACCGGGGACCGTTTCAACCGCTTCTGCTTCGGGAGCGGGGGGAGAAGGCCAGGCCAGGTCCCGCTGGCTGATCCGCGGGGCAGCAGGAGGGCTGGGGCCGCAGTTTCCCGGGTTTGGGATTGTGCTTGGTCAGTGACGAGGCAGAGGAGCAGGGAAGAACATTCAGGCTGCCATTCCTGCAGCCTCAACGCTAGGAATACGCAGGAATGTGGCCTGGCCCCAAGCCAAAGACGTTAGGGTCAGCTGGAAGCAAGTTGGTGCTGTGATCCACGCTCCCCCGCAGCCCGCTGCGCCAGGGCAGCGGCTGCGGTGGGTTTGGTTGTGCAGCCCAGTAGGGAGGCAACTTGAGCTCTGTGGCCCAGAGGGTTGGAGGCAAAGAGGGACCGTTTCTGCCCTGCGCCCACAGCCCAGGTGCAGTGGTGGCGACGGCTGGGGCGGCACCGTCCTGCCCCAGCCTGCCCTCGGGCAATGTGCGGGGACAGGGACATTGCGCTGTCGGGCCGCCGCGGACGCCCCGAGCGCACGAGGCCGCAGGCAGGGGAGATCCAGGACCTCCCGTGTGGGAAGGTCCGTGCTGGGGAGGTGTCAGCGACGCTGCCTGCCCCACAACTCGTCCCAGCTTGGCCTTGGCTTCCTCTGTGGCTGCCTTGGAAGGGGATTAGGAGCCAAGGCTGGGGCCTCATACACTGTGAACCAGGTAGTTAGGGTGGACTTGGAACCAAAATCAGAAAGGAAAAGGAATAAAAGGGTTTCCTTTTTGGAATTACCCCTTCCTCCTGCTGAATCAGAAGGGCCCACAGTTCTGCACCGTTTTGCCTTTAGTCCTCCACCCCTCGCACTGACTGTGCCCAGAGGAGATGCATTTTCCCAGTTCCAGCCAGGAAGCCGAGGGCGATTGTGAAGAGGGAGTCCTTAGGCTGTGGTGGGAGCGTATTTTGGCTTCCTTAGGAGACAGCCTGTTCTCCGGCAGCCTTGGTCTACCAGCCACTTGCTATTATGTCCCCATGAAGTCTGTTTTCCTTCTGGCATAAAAGTTTCTTCTATGAGCACCACAGAGAGGCTTCTTGAGAAGGGAACGGCCTTCCTGGCTGTCACCGGTGAGGAGCATTGCAGGATTGTGCTGCGTTCGGTCACGTAGTCGCCCCCCAGATTCTGCCTGAGCACTTTCGGTTGCTTGTACCTTGCTGCTTTTAGAGACCAGACCTCAAACCAAAAAGAGTTAAGGCAATTGCAAGGAGGCTTCTTTTCTCTCTTTTCTTTTTGAAAAGAGAGCTGGAAAAAAAAAAAAAAAAGAAAGAAAAGCAGTTGCACTTTCTAAAAGAGAGACTGCGATGCAGACAGGACTTGTTGTCACTGCCTGCGCGGGGCATTCAATCCATCTTGCCTATTTGCAAAGATCCGCACATCACTTTGGTTGTTCTCCAGCACTGTTTGTAATCCAAATCCACAGGAGGTTCACGCGGGTTTGGTACTTGTACAACTGAATTACAGGCCACTTCGAAACTGGATATAAAAACTATAAAATCTAAGGTCACTGCTGGCATCAGTAGCTTTACGCAGTTATGGAATTGATGTGAAATTGAGCTCACGACTGATTTACGTTTAGAGCTAAAAAGCCTCAGCGAGTAGATCCAGTTTACTGCCTTCCGCAGCTTGTTTGACGGGTGACAAAAAGAGGACAGAGGAGGCGGGTTTGCTGCGTGCTCGGCGCATCCCCGCCAGCCGCTGGAAGGGGTGGGAGACCCCAGTGCCTGTTTTTACCCCCCTTCCCAGATTCATTCCAAACCTGGCCTGCGATTGCATGAGTAACAATGACGGTCCCAAGAACCATATTTATTTTGACTCGAGAAGCACCTTAGCGACCAGCAGCGACGCTCTGTTGTTCCTTCACTAACCCCCCTTGCCTCTGCCCGCGGCCGCCGCCCCCTCTGCCCCCGGCCACGTTCCTTTTCAGTGCTTGGTGCCGTACGCGTGTGTGCTCACTGTTCTTGTACTCAATAAAAGTGAAATAAATGTGTTTGACGCTGAGCCGCCCCGCGGCGTGCAGTGGCCTCCTTCCCGCACGGGGCGAGCGGGGCTCGGGCGACCGGAGCCGCCTCGGGCTGCGGGCGGGCGGGCTCGGGGGAAGCGGAACGGAGGTGCCGCGGAGCACGGGCGGGCCGGTCGCT
>VWPW01006294.1:136429-189857 GCA_013389825.1 Crypturellus undulatus | reverse complement strand
GGCCGGCGCCGGGGGCGGTACCGCGCGCGGGGCGGTACCGGACGCGGGGCGGGCGGTAGCGGGCGCCATGGCCGCGCCGCAGATGGAGCCCGCGCTGGCTACGCGGCTCTTCCTGGAGGGCGCCACCGTGGTGGTGCTGGGGGTGCCCGAGGGCACCGAGTTCGGCATCGACTACCGCGCGTGGGACGTGGGGCCGCGCTTCCGCGGCGTCAAGATGATCCCGCCGGGCGTCCACTTCGTGCACTGCAGCGCGGCGGGCGGCGGGCCGCGCTCCGGCTTCTTCCTGAGCCTGCGGCAGCGCGAGCTGCGCCTGCTGCGCTGGAGCCCCCGCGACGAGCGCGTGGAGCCGGCGCCCGCGGCCGCCGAGGAGAGCGAAGCGCTGCGGGCCAACCTGCGCGAGCTGGACGCGTTCCTGGGGCCCTACCCGTACGAGACGCTGCGCAAATGGGTCTCCCTGAGCAGCTTCCTCAGCGAGGAGGCGGTGCGTGAGCTGCAGCCGGAGAGCGGGCAGATCTGCGCCTTCTCCGAGGTGCTGCCCGCGCGGGCCGGCACGCGCCGCGAGGAGCGCGCTGAGCAGAACCTGCCGCCCTACGACGCGGAGCCGCGCAGCTACGCGGAGGGCCTGGCGCGGCTGCCGGCCATGCGGCCGCGCGCCGGCACCGAGATCCGCTTCACGCCGCTGCCCGCGCAGCCCTTCCCCGAGGGCGCGAGCCCGCAGGAGGTCACCCGGCACAGCATGGACCTGAGCTACGCGCTGGAGAGGGTCATCGGCGAGCGCTACCGCCGCCAGCCCCGCGAGCTGCTGGGTGAGCGCCGGGCCGGGCCGAGGGGGAAGCGGCGATGGGGTCGGGCAGCTCCAGCAGCGCCGCCGGGGCAAGCTGCGGCCCCGCGGGCTGTCAGGCCTCGGTGCTGGTGATGTGGCTGCGTAGAACCATTTCTGCAAGCTACGAAGTGAGGGTTTATTGCAGCTGAGCCCAAAGGGGAAGCTGGACGCCCTCGTGCCCGGACTGACCCGTTTTGTGCCTGGGCGCTGCGGGAGCGTGTCTGGGAGCTGGGTTGTCGCGGAGGGATGCAGACCACAGATCCCTGCCCGGCCTGGGCTGAGGCATCGCCAGCGCATCCTCCCTAGTCCCGAGGCCGCCGAGTGGCACAGGACATCCTGCTCTTTAGGCGCTTGGTCCCTTTTTACCAGCAACTCTGCCTTTGGGGGTTTATGCTTTGCTTTGCAGGCCTCTGCTTCCCTCTGTAGAGTTTAATGCTGCCTCTGTGCCTTGCAGGTTTCCATTTTTTAGGTCTATGTTTTCGATGAAAGTCTCAAGTTCTGTGAAATAACTTAGGGCTTGCAAAGAGGGAACTGTGCACCAGGGGGTCAGCTCCCCTTCTTACACGATTCCGGTTGTCCCTTTTGCCCTCTGTTTCCTTCAGCCTGTTTCCTTCAAACCCTCTCCTCTCCCCCCTCGGAATTTGGTCCCGGCCGTCTCTCGTGGCCACGCTGGCTCTTCAGTGAGCAGGAAGCAAAACGGGTCCTTTTGCTAAGTGCGTGGAGCAGTTCCCAACCCGTGTTGGAGCAGGAGGTCTATGCTGTGAGCAGCTGGCGACCCTCCGTGGCAGCGTTTGGGATTTGTGAGCTCTGCTACAGGAAGCTGAGAGGCCCGCAGTGTTCACAGGCACGCTGCAAACTGCATCTCCTGCTGCTCGGGGCTGCTTGCTGGGCTGCTTTTTACAGCTTGGGATGCAAATGGGCAACAACAATGGTTTTTTTTTTTTTTTTTTTTTTTTTCTGTGTAGGGTGGATTGAGGACTTGGGAAGCTGGTTGAGCTACAGCCTCAAGGGTTGGGATAAGCTTTATTGTCACACATCCCCTTAGTTTTTCTTTGTTAACTTTATAAGATTAATTCTTTATCATGTGTGTTTTGTTTTGTTTTCCTGAACACCTGCAGCGGAGTTGCAGTTTGCTTTCATCTGCTTCCTGATTGGGAATGTTTATGATGCATTTGAGCACTGGAAAAGACTCTTAAATATCTTGTGTCGCTCTGAAGATGCCATAGGGAAATATCAAGACCTTTACACAAACCTCATTTCTGTGCTATATCACCAGCTCAATGAGATCCCAGCTGATTTCTTCGTGGACATTGTCTCCCAGGACAACTTCCTAACCAGCACCTTACAGGTACGTCAGTGGCTCTTTCTCCATGTAGCCTAAAAAATGGGAGTTGGAGGAAAGGACGTACAGGGCATCAGAGCAAATTTGGGGTAAATTTTCAGGAGGAAGGAAGCTGCCATTGATCTGCATAGGAGGCAGTGGGTTTGTGTGCCCCACTGCACACACTGCACACTGCCCCACTGTGTGGGTGTGTGTGCTGTGTGCTCTGAACATCTCCTATTCTTTCATTTTTCCCTTTCATTTTTTCCATTCTTTACACCAAAATATACCACTTGCTTGTCCTCTTCTGAGTTCTTTTTCTGCTGAAGTTACACCCAGAGGAGCCTAATGCAGCATTAGTCTCTATAGAAAGGCAAGCAAAGTGAGGTAAAGAGAGGAAGAACTAATGAGAGTGCAAATATCTACAGTTCAGAAGGGAGGCTCTGTGGCTCCCTTCCCTGCATTTTTTTTTTTTCCTTTTAGGACGGTTTCTTAGCAAATAATGGGGAAAGTAGCCTTGCATCAGCATAGCCTGACTGTGTTTCAGAGTTCTGGATCACTGTATGTGCTGCAAGGGAATTGCACCAGCACACTTTTTCCAAAAGCATCCAAGCTCTTGGGCTATAGGAAGCTACACATAATAATAGTAATAATAATAATAAGCTGTGAGAGAAACTGAGCAAGTGCATTTTTTTGTAAAAGACTTTGCAAGTTTTTTTTTTTTTTTCCTAAATGCCATTCATTCAAGATCTATGTGTGGGTTTGGGTGTCATAAAAGATTGGTGATGCTGGCCTTAGTCAGCTTGACTGGTGTGATGTTTTGTATGCAGAGAGGTTGCAGTGATGCCTTCTTGAGCTAAGGCATTGATTAGTATATTAAAAGCTTTTCCATTCCTGTTAGTCACGTTCGTTTCCTAGGATAACATTACTTATCTGGAGGGAATGTACAGGTAATTGAGAATGCAAAGAATCACGTATTCTACTTAGGCTGAGACAGATATGACAGATCTTTATAATTCGGTACTAATGAGGCCCATTACTCCTACTCACTGAAATTATGCTTAAAGCAAATAGTCAAGTTTTATAATGAAGAAAAACTCAGTTAAAAATAAAATCAGATATATGTCAGCAGTGGAAACTTCACCTCAGTGAGAACTGTAGTAAGTTATGTTGTAGGCTTTGGTGTAAATTGTGCATTACCTCCTTTCTCAAAGACACCAATTACATTTCTCCCTGTAATTCTGAGTTGCAGCCGTAGACAGCAGCAACTTGGAGTTTTTTTGTGTTTTTGTTTTGTTTTGTTTTTGATCTGAACTCGGTGAGTAAAATTAAGAAGGAAACATTGCTTTAATCAAGAGAATGACTTCACTTAACCCCAGGCTTTTACAAATTTGATTCACAAAAAAATAGACTTTTTGTTATTGTTTTTCCTATCCCATTTCAGGACTGGAAAATCCAGCTCTATTTTTAGCATGCTGGCAGAGCAACCCTTCACCCCACCACATTACAGCAGGACAAAAGAATGCATCAACCAGGCACTCTTTCCATCTAATGGAAGTTTTGGAAGCGCCTCTGTCTCTGCTTATCTTTCCTTTTTGGGTACCCTCGGAGTTCTGCAGTCTTCACCTTTTTCTTACGCCAGGGGAGTTGGTGGCTTTAGGGTGGCAGGGCTGGTGTCGGCGATCACAGCCACCCCCAGTGGGGGTCACTGTGCTCCCAGCAACACTGAAGAAGTTTATGGTTTGACTCAACCTCTCCGTGTTAAAAATTCTCCAGTTCTCTGCCCAGAGGGTTCCCTGATGGTCCTGGACTATTTTCAGAGTACATCTGGGGCTCGCATTACGCAGCTGCTTTCGGTATACAGAGTGCATCATCTCAGCTAGGTACAGGCAGGAAGTGGGAAGGGTGTATTTGAATGTGACAGCTTTATTTTTGGAGTTTGATTTCAGGTAGAAAGAGTTCAACATAACCACCGCTGAGCATGCAGGCTCCACAAGGTTTAAAGGAAGGAAAAAAAAAAGATTTATGAAAAATGTAATTTAAGGTGAAATTCTTTGGAAAGAAGTGTAAAGTAAAACTTTATTTTTTTGCTTCTTAACATGTGTTTTGCTCTGTAAAGGGGTTCTATTGACCTTCCTGTACAAAGAGGTATTTTAAAGAGGCAGTTTCGTGGTAGAATGGACAAGGGAAAGGCAAATGGTCATCCTAAAAGCCCCAAGGTTTGCTTTTCGCTTTCAATGTTTTCTCCAGCTGTTAGTTGGATCTCTGCTAAATCGGAGCTTGCCTTGTTCCCAAGTGGTTTCCCTTCAATGTTTCCCTGCTCTGAATGTTTCTTTGGCTTTGAAACCTAAATCTTTTTCTATGAAAGCGAATTTTGGGGCACAGGGTCTGGAAACAGGCAAGTGAGAGAGGGGCTCTGGTGTGAAATGTCCTGTTTAGTCAGATATGGATTTAATTCTCCAACATGCTGTCAGAAAGCTATGAATTTTTGGAAAGCTGAGGAATTTTTGTATGTCTGGATGGCAGGGAGGGAGAGGAACCAACCTTCCTTAGAACTTTTTCCAGGATAACTGATTTCTTCCAGGTGGGACTAGCCTAAGATTTTACCTGGTGCATCCTACTGATGAAAAGAAGCAGAGCTCATGCCAGTGAGTCCTTACTGACATCTGCTTTTTTTTCAGGTGTTCTTTTCCTGCGTCTGCAGTGCTGCCGTTGATAGGACACTAAGGAAGAAGGCTGAAAAATTCAAGGCTCACCTAACGAAGAAATTCAAGTGGGACTTTGAGGCAGAGCCTGAGGACTGTGCTCCCGTCGTGGTGGAGCTTCCCGAAGGAGTGCAGCTGGACTGAGCTAAGGGCTGCTTAGAAACAAGCCATTCCTTGGGGTAACTGTTTGTCCACCATCTCCCTAACCTTAGCAGCTTCTTAGAGGCTACTTCCCAGCTGATGCTATTCCTGGCCTAGAGGTGGATTTGGAAACCACAGAGGCATTTTTGGCTTGTTGAGGAGACCTGTTTAGATGTTGCTGTGTGGCATTTGGACACTTTCTTTTTTCTAGGTCTTCTGCAGCAGATCCTCATTCTGCACTCAGCCAGACCGCTAGATCCCTGGTCTCTTCCGTCTTCCCTGGGCAAGAGGTGACATCCTGTTCTAAGAACATCTGTGTTTTAGACATGGAGCATTTGCTGCTCCAGTTTGGTGCCTCCAGAGTGAGGAGGCTCACGGGACTGATCACTGCAGCTTTCTGCAGCCTGGCCTCAAGTTGTGAAACATGACGTTCTACTCTTCCTAGGCTTACATTGCAGGAGTATAATCAAAACCGTTTCAAAACGGTTAGATACTTGTGCTGTGTAATGTGATTTATGGCAATGACATGTAGTGGAGGAGAGCTCAAAGGAGTCTAGGACTCCTTCAGGAATTTGTCTGCATTTATGTCTAGCAAGATACGCTGTTTGTTCATCTTCTATAGTTCAAAATAAATCTCTTATTGCCTTTCCTACAGAAAACATCTGTACAAATTGTGTGTTAGTTATCTAGCCAGAGCTTATAGCGCTCTGGTACTGCCCTGGCTCTCTCTTTAGGATGACCAGTAACTCCAGAGGTAACATAGCAGTGATATCTGGGACATCCAAGAGCAGCTCGTAGTTAAATGGTACATGGTGTTGCGTGATGCAAAATACAGATTATCCTGGAATACATGGTAAGGGATTTCCCAAGTAATGAGGTGCTTGTCACAAGAATCGGCTGTCAGAAGTGATAACCAGCTTCGCTGCTATCTTTTCCCCTTCCTCAAGGGCTCTGAGTGTTTCATTATTCTAGTGTCTTGGTTTGTGTATTTTAAATATTGGCCACAGGCCCTTAGGGGACAGGGATTTGGCTGGTGTTGCTTCTATCAATGTCTTTCACTTAATTTTTTTTCACACACTTTCTTGACCTGAACACCCTTGAAGACTTTCCTGTCGTCATTTCATGATACTTTCCCATCTGTGTGTCCTTCGCTTGTTTATATCCATAGGGAGTACTGTCTTTGCAGCTGGTATTTGGACAAACCGTTTGTGCTCGGTGCTTTCAGCCTTGATGACAAGTCCTTTTTGGCTTGCTGGCTTTTCTTGCACCATCTTGACAATGAGCTTCTTGGTTTGGAGCAGAACACTAATTGCTGATAAAAGTAGGAAAGATAACAAGAAGCCTATGGGCCTTCCTGTCTGGAAGGGAGATGGGAAGAGCAGGGCTCTTTGGGAGAGCCGTTCCTGGCTGCAGGTGAGGCTAGCGAGGTGTTTTATGGGCTGTCCCAGCAGTGCTCCCACGTCTTTGCTTTTGCTGAATCTCAAAAACAGTAACTGAAAGCTGATACCCAAAATGCCTAACAGCAGGTTCCCCCGGCGAGCTGCACATCAAGCAACAGAGAAAAGAGATTGTAATCATCTTTCTTCTGTATTTTTCCCCCTCTTTCTTTTTTGCAAGGTTATAATAGGGAGAGGAATACTATCTCTTATTAGGCCCATGAAATAACTGGCAAAGAAACAGGCCTTTGGAGGGCCATGGCTTTTATTAGGGGTGAAACAGAAGCAACAAACTCTCATCTAAAGACGCGCTGAGGTCAGCTGCTCTGCCTTCAACGTGTTTAATGGAATCGTTTGAACACGGGCAGCTGGCACACGTGAGACAACACAAGGGATATTTAGTAAAAGGGAAGGTTGTAAATCTGGGAGGAGAAAGAGAGGAGGACTACTTTTCCTGTTGAAGTTGGCATGAAGGAGGGTGTAAGGAAACCTGTTATGTGCAGTGGAAGGAGTATTTTTTTTTNGAAATAACTGGCAAAGAAACAGGCCTTTGGAGGGCCATGGCTTTTATTAGGGGTGAAACAGAAGCAACAAACTCTCATCTAAAGACGCGCTGAGGTCAGCTGCTCTGCCTTCAACGTGTTTAATGGAATCGTTTGAACACGGGCAGCTGGCACACGTGAGACAACACAAGGGATATTTAGTAAAAGGGAAGGTTGTAAATCTGGAGGGTGTAAGGAAACCTGTTATGTACAGTGGAAGGAGTATTTTTTTTTTCTTAGGCCAGCTATGACTTCCTTTCCAACTGAAGCAGATAAAATAACCTGAAACCAGAAGAGAGATCGCGTGTGTGTGTGTAAATGCACACTACTGCGAGCTCATGAAGTGTAATAGGTGATGTGCTTGCAGCATTGATTTAGCAGTGAATTAGGGTCAGGCCCAGCAGCTTTTGGGTTGTTGTGAAGTGCCACTGAAGCGTGAGGTATGTTGGCTTTCTGCTTATGCAGAGAGCTGTCCTGCTGCCAGCTTGGCACATTGGAGTCATTCCCAGCCCCTGACAAACTACCACTGCAGCGTGTGTTGGAGCGTGGACCCTGCTCAGGTTGGAGGGAGGTGGGTCTCTTATGGATGGCAGAGAGGGTGAGCTGACCACTCAGTACCCCTGAAGATGCCCTGCATGTCACGTTTACAGTGCAGACCTCAGGGCGATTTTGTTCGTTCCTGAGATCTGCTATTCCATTTTTTACTTTGCTCTTGAGCTCAGTAACGTTACCCAGGCTGGAGTCTGGAGATGTGACGATACTTACCTTGTGTGAGAGCCGGTGTATTCTCTCCTGTTCTCTCGTCCCTGCCAGCCCAAAGTGTGCAGTGTGCTAACTCGGGCTTAGGAGACCGTCCCTTCCTTCCCATGGTGAAGTACACCATTGTTTTGGTGGAAATCAGGGAGCATTTACTTTTCCTTCTGCTCAATACTCTCCCTGTTGGCCTTTTCCTATCATCACACCTTTCTAAAGAGAAATGGCACCTCTTGCCCCCTCAGCTCCTGGAGCTTCCTTTCCGATTTGCCACCTCCTCCTCCCCAGCTGTTCAGAACGCAGAGCGTTCCCATCTGCTTCCAGGTGGATTGCTGATGACAGCTTCAGTGCTCAGCCTCCTACGACAGCGCCGTTTGCAGACTTCGAACAACACCAAGGTCATATCGTGTTACGTGCCATGCAGACATGTAGAGAAGTTCTTATCCCCCAGCTCTTATCCTCCAAGTGCAAGCTAAAGACAACAGGGAATAGTTAGGGATACTGCAGGGAGTAGTTAGGGATGCTGCAGAAAGCTCTCGGTGGCAATGCATAGATCTAGTGCTGTTGATTTTAATAATCTTAAGTGAGCTTAGGGTTAATTATTCCTGGAAACAGCAATTATTTTTATTCCTCTGTGTTTTTACTGTACTGCTTTGTTAAACTTAATTTTTGATTATTTGCTCAAAGGTTGCTAACGGTAACCCTTTGTGTGCTACGTGTGTCTTGTCTCAGTTCAGGTCTGTTTTTGTTAATAGCTTCTTTTATTGTTTGCATTGTTATTTTTGGATTTTAAAAGTCAGAGTACACATAATAAATGACCAGTTCATGCCTGTGAAACATCTCTCACTCCTATTATGGTTAGAGCCTTATGGGTATACGGCACCTTTCTTTGGAGCAGTTTACCTCTGCTGCTGCTGGGTGCTGGGATATGCTTTTGATGCCAGCTGTTATGGGTGAAGTGGCAGGCACTGAACTTGTGCAATATGGAGAAGGATCAACTGAAACATCCTTATCCCTTTCTCTGAAAAAGGAAGTAAATCTTTCTCTTCTGCTGCTGTTCAGTGTCCAACAAAGCTGTGACAGAGGTTTATTCTCCCTCCTTGTTGCTATAAAAGGGATGCGCTATGAATGGTCGTTCCTTCACGATGTGATCAGCTGGCATTTCGTAGCTATTTTTGCCCCTCCTCAGTAAACGTGTGGCTCTTGTTCTCATTGCAGGCTGTGGAGTGCCCCGGAGCAGAGCCGGGCTCCATCCGAGCTGCTGCAACACGTCCCGCTACGGTGTGTGTTGCACAGACCGCACCATGGAACTGGGAGGAGGAGAGGAGGCCGTGTGGGATGATGCTGCTGGAGCTAATGCATGGGAGGCATCGACTGCGCGTGGGTCTCGCTGAGGGAGAGTGTCACCTCAGGGACCTCATTAAGAGAGAGGAAAATGAGCTGCAAGGCAGCCTTACTGCAAATAAATCAACATGCTCCAAATGGGTTCATCGATAGGAGGAAAAATCCATATGCAGCAACTGTGAAAGCCCCTGCTCCGGGTTTGCTGCACTGCCTGCCTGGGCAGCTGCGGCACCTGCTCAGAGCTTCGTGTTTTCATGAGGAAGAAGCTGCCGCCCAGGCTTGGCGGGTGCTGTAGAAGGTGGCCGCGGAGTTGCGGCACTGCTAGGGACGACACGGCGCCACTCGCGTATGCTGCAGCGCGTTCATCAGCCGAGGCAGCCCGTCCCAGCATCACAGAATCCTTGAGGTTGGAAGGGACCTCTAGAGATCATCTAGTCCAACCCCTCTGCAAACGTAGGGTCACCCAGAGCACGTGGCACAGGACTGCATCCAAGCAGGTTTCTCTCTCCAGAGAAGGAGACTTCACAACCTCTCTGGGCAGCCTGTGCCAGTGCTCTGTCACTCTCACTGTCAATAAACTTTTCCTTAAGTTCCTGTGGAACTTTTGGTGCTTCAGTTTGTGGCCATTTCCTCTAGTCCTACTGGTGGCCACCACTGAAGAGGCCCCATTCTCCTCCAAATACCTTGAGGTATTTGTAGGCACGGATCAGGTGCCCTCTCAGCCTTCTCTTCTCCAGGCTGAACAGGCCCAGCCCTCCCAGCCTTTCCTCATAGCACAGATGTTCCAGGCCCCTGATGATCCTCGTAGCCCCTTGCTGCGTCCACAAGAGCTCATTCAGTGGCCCGGTCCCCCGCGTCTCCTGAGATGAAGGGGATGTTGATCCCAAGGGCCAAATCCCCAAAGCTGTGATGCTTGAGGACACCCTCTTCCCCCTCCATTTGGCTCCTGGAGGCCTGGAAATCTACAGTTCAGTCACAGGGAGTTTTAACCTCTTTTTTCCAAGTGGGATTGAGCCGCCTTTGATTTACGGAGAAAAATGAAGGAAGTTTCCTCCAATGGACTCACTCTGCCTGAATTCATTCGCAGAGTGGCATGAGAGGGCAGCGTGAAGGTAATTGCCATGATTTTTATATGGCACAGTGAATTAAAACTCCAATATAGACGTCAAGTTCCAAATTTGAAGGTTTTTTTTTTTAAAAGGCCTTTTTTTCTTGAAAAGAACTTTTTTCTTCTTTTTTATTTTTTTTCTCTTTTTTTTTCCTCTTTTTTTTTTCCTAGTTTCCAAGGTCTGATCTCTCTCTATTTGGAAGCATAAGAAATAGCAGGTGGAGGCAAGGAGGACTTGCCTCAGAACTGGTTGTGGCTTCATAGAAGGCTCTTGAGGGTTTAGAAATGAGAATTGTTGAGGATTTTGTAATTGAAAAATTATGTGTGGGGGAAAAAAACACTTCATGTTGAAATAGGAACCCTTTTGCCCTTGGGATAGCTTATGAAATTCTGTGATGCGAGAACAGTGCGGTGTTTGTCTGTTTGTTTTTTCCTCTGTCTGGAAGCAAAATTTAGAATTCTTGTAGAATAAAGTCACCAATACCAGCAGCTTTGAGCAAGCAAAGAGGTATCTATTTCTGGCTGGAAAGGTCCTTCAAAGATATGGCTTTCTTGGAGAAGCTTGTCAGTTTAATCCTGATTTTTGTGCTTTCTGAAACCATCTTGGTTCGGACAGTGGGATCTTCTGGTATTTGTCTTTTAGAAATCTGCACTGGGTATCCCAAGCTAATTCCGTACCTGGAGGATTAGCAGTGACACAGGTTATCTTTGAGACTGTCCTATTGCTGTGAAATTTAGTGGTAACTTTCCAGAACTTGTCGAAAGCATTGAGTTCATGTGCCAGGAGCAATCCTGGCAATGAGGCGGATATTTACAGTTTCTCCAAAAAAAAAAAAAAAACAACAACAACAAAACCAGTCTTTGCTTGTGTTCTTTTTACTTGTATTGCTCTTCTGCCAAGGTTATTATGGAGGCAGTATCAGTGACTGGAGCACAAGGTTCATCTCGTATTTCAACTTCAACTATTGAAAGCTGCTCAGTGGCAGAGAAATCTCCTTTGAGGAAGGACTTGTGGGTGCTTGGTCCTCCTTATGTTTTAAGCACGCAGTAGCTCTGAGCCTTCTTGCTTAGTCAGTGCTGCAAGGGGGAAACTGTCCTACTCTGTTCAGCCTAAGGAACTGCTTAAAGAGGCAGCTCTCCCTGAGAGCGCTGCCTTGTCCCTGAACACAGGAGAGAGGGATTCTGAGCTTGGACTGGGCACCCCACAGGGAAAGGGAATGGAAAAGCTGTTAAGTTCTTGCACAAGGACTGGTGACATATACTCGGCTGGGAAGGGGCTGACTTCTTGAGCATCCAGTATCAGCTAATCCAGGGAGCAGCAGAACAAGCCTTGAATCAGGTAGTTTGGCAATAATCTGCGTTTTGGGGACAGTTATTCCCTCCAAGCAGAGGTCGACTGTTTCCAGGAGCAGGAAGGTGAACTGTTTCTTACAGTAAGATTTGCTTGAGGTTTTTACTTATATTAATGAGTAGTCACTCGGTGTCATTTGCTGTTCCTTCTGCACATTCATTTTGTGCCCTTCAGACTGCAGCAGTTTCACTGAGGGCTGGGATAGACCCAAGGCCATGGGGTGCCGCTAGATCAAGGATTCTGTATGGTTGGGGTTAGGGGGTTCTGGATGCGATGAAGCCGAGGCGGAGAACCAGGCATCACGGCACGAAGAGAAGGTGTTCCAAGCACAAGAAGGGCTGAGCAGCCCCACTGGCTGAACTCCTGCACTTACAGGTATTTTTGTTTTGTTTTGTTTTCAAGCAGCCACTACAGAATTACACTACATAAGAACCGTCACTTGAGATTTCATTCGTTGTCAAGTGGGCTTTGCAAACTGCTGAAATAACTTCCCTTTGCAATCCAGAAAACACATCTCCCGGCTGTGGCATGTGCTCACGCCGGGCCTCTAATAGGTTTATTTCATTAGCAGAAGTTCACGGGGAGGCTGTGCATGTGCATCACTGCTGGAAGTTCAACCTACTGACGCGGGTTCATTTAATGGAGTTACTTTTTTTAACAAACCAGTAACCGATGTGATCTAATGTTCCTTCTGGGGCCCTCGCTCACTCCATTCCCTAGCAGCAACAGGCGGGTCAAGAGCAATCCTGCATTAGCAAAAAGATGTTCCACCCTCCTTATTATCCTCAGTTCTTTGCGGAGACTCTTTTAAACTCACAAAAGAAATGTTATCTGACACTTTTTTTTTCTCCCTCTTTTTTTGCTTTGTCAATGACAAAACACTCATCCACACTTCAAAAGACCGGCCAACTTCTCCTGTCCTATCAGGGGTCCTTGTCCAATTCCGATGTGACTAATTCTGCAGCCTCCTCTACATTTTAGTATGGAAAGAAACTGGGTTTTTGTCTTGTGACAGCAATATTTTTTTTCTTTTTAATTTAATTTTATTTTTTTCCATGTTCCATTCAGGTCAATGCTAGGTGCAAAGCACCTTTTGCCTGACTCTTGTGCTCTGCTTGGCCAGGAACTTTGTGCTGCCGGATCGGTTCCTTTGGTAATAATGGGCCACATTTTTGTGCAGAGCAAGATCATGGACGTGTCCTTGTTTCAGGGGTGCCTGCAGAGAGAAACCACCAGGATTCGGGTACCGGGTCAGGAGGCTGGAAACATCCTGCCAAGCAGGATTCAAACTGGAGGGTTTGAAGCCCTCCAGCGACAGCTCTGCCCTTCCCCTGCTCGCTGCCGCTGACCCTCAGCGCTTTTCCTTCCCTCCTGTGTGCGACGGGACAAGAGGGCTCTGGAACCTGTTTTTTCCTGCCCTCAGTGAGGTGCAGGAGTAACTAATGCAGGAGTGTCCCGCTGCCTCCGTGCTCCAGAGCACAGCGCGCAGTTCTGGTGGTTCCGATGAGCCCAGGATCTGCATGGGGGTATCTGCACTGGAGCGCTCGCGGACCTGGCGTGGAGCGTAGTGTGGGGCAGGCTGCTCAGAAGAGCTTTCCGGGTGCAGGTGGGTCTGGGTTGGCTTTGGGAGAGGCGCAAGTGGAGCTTGGCTTGGATTTGCCCAGGAGGCAGCAGGAACATCCGTGGGAGATGCCCCGGGGAGATGGCTGTGCTGTCCGGGGCAGCGAAACAGGTTACATCTTCGCTGCATATGGATTTAATGAGCAAATCCGACCTGGCTAGGGGCTTGGGGAGAAGATCTCTGCCTCCTCCCTCCAGGTGCTCTGCCGTCCCCTGCCCTGGGTCCCCTCACGCCCAGGATGCTGCCACCGTCTCTGTCCACCCCCGTGGGCTCCGCTCGCTGCAGAGCAGCACAGGCAGATGGCAGCAGTGCCCTCCGCGTGGCACCATCCCCAGCAGCCGCCCGGCACTGCCATCTGCACCCGGGACACCCCAGGAATCACCCGGGTGGCCCTTGGCAAGGGCCAGGCCAAGGAGGGGGTCAGCACAGCCCAGAGCAAGGACTGGGGACAGGGGATGTCCCTGGCAGGTGTCACCTCCACCAGGGGGAAGCAGCCCTGCCCGGAGCTGGGGCCAGGACAGCATGATCCTGCGGATGGCACTAGCACCCAAGTGTCCTTCGAGCAGGTCCCAGTCACCCACTGAGTGTCGGACTGCTCCCAGGTTGCACTGGGTGGGAGGTGGATGCAGAGACATTCTTGAGGTGCTCTCTGTGGAAGAGGTCTGTTTTCCTCCTTATCCTGCTTGGATAACTCCTGCGGGGCTCTGGGTTCTCCCTTGCAGCAGAGGCAGGGCCGGACGGTGCCCCCAGGAAGGGAGCTGCGCCTGCTCTTGGGACCCTCATCAAAGCCAACACTAATAGTGTAGGAGGGCAGCAGCTCAGCCGGTCGCTGTCCCCTTCCCACAAGACAGCACCATGAACAGTGTTTGAAGCCCTTTCAACAACACAAAGCGAGGGTTTTACCCCAGCCTTGGAGGGAACGATGCTAAAATAACATGAAGAGTAAATCTGTCCTTTTGGCTAGCCAGACGCTGCACCAGGCCCAGCAGCGTCCAGCACGGCGTAGCTCAGAGGGGTGCAAGGTGGCAGCAGCCCCCTCCGAGGACAGAGCTGAAACCCTGCAGGAGACCTTGGTGGCAGGGAGAGTGGTAGGGACTGTACCCCCTAGCAGCTCAGTAGATCTGCTGAGCTGTCCCCAGCTGCCGCAGGCGTGTTTGGTGACTCACAGAACCTGTGTGCACAGTGGCACCGGGAAAGCACTTTGGAGCAGTCCGAGCATTAAAACTAGCATTTCTTTTCTGGAGCTGGCCAAGAATTAGGCTCACATTTTAGCTGGGAAAGCTGCAAAGGTGACATGGTCTCAATACCGTGCAGAGTGAGCGTGGTAGAGGCGGGACGAGTCCCCAGGACCCTCTGAATAAATTCTCTGTGGAGCTTTCCCTGGTTGCAGAGAAGGTGGCAGGGAGTGTCGCCTGCTCTCCATGGTATTGGGTGAGGTGATACTGAGGTTCCTTATCCCTATTAGGTCTAGGGAGCAGTGCCTGGGTCATACGTGTCACACTGCAAGCAGATGCAGAACATGGAGAAGTGCCCATGGGAATCTGCGGGTGGGAAAAGGAAAGCATGCCCCGATGTCACCATGAAATTCCCTCCAGGACGTGCCGGATGAGTGCGGAGCCGGCTCCCGCACGCTGCGAGATGGTTATGATGGTGACGTGGCTTCCTGGGCATGCAGGGCTGCAGGGGCAGCTGCGTCCCCCAGCCTGAGGGCCGGACTAACCTACTGCACATCCCGAGGCAGCAGAGCAGACCCAGTCCTGCTCAAACTGCATCAGCCTCCACATGTGGACCCGTCCTGGGCCCTTCCCCGCACAGGCCCCACTGATCTCCAGCTTGTTTCACCCCTTTCCATGTTTCTTCTCCCAGATTTTCTCTTTCCAGGCAGATCTCTTCATCCGGGCGGGTGGATGGAAGTGACGTGCTGCTTGCAGGAAGGTCCCACTCAAGGCGGTGGCTCTCACCCGTGCTGCTGGCAGAGCAGAGCCGCCCGCCGTACGGATGTGCCTGCAGTTCCCCCCGTGCAATTCCTGTGGAAACTCCTCTTAGGTGACACAAGCCCAGTGCCTCTTTCAGTGGGCAGAAAACTGGCTCTCATGTTTTTTGTTTTTTTTTTTTTCTTTTTAATTTATTTTATTCATTTCCTCCAATATCTGCCTGGTGCATTTTGCTTAGGTTACAGATATCTCTGGCCTCCACCATCCCACTTTGCTCTGGGCTTTGCCTGGCTGTGATCGGTGCTGCACATATGTTATGTACCGCCTGTGTCTGGGGGGCCCAGAGCCCAGGAGAAACCTTTGGCATCACGGGCAGGACAAACCAGGCTCTCATTATTGTGTTGCTGAATCTCCAGACCTCAACAGGAGCCAAGCAGCCCTAAACTGAAGCAAGCAGGTGGAGATGCAGGCGCTATTGACCATCCTAATGTTGGCAAAGCTGCTAGTGTCTGGTACAGCTTCTCCCCTTGGTAAGATTCTGGGTTCTTGGTGTTCTGATGAACATAGAAGAGGCAGTTGAGGCAGGTTTGTGCCTGGTTTTGGTTTGTGCATCCCACAATGAGAGTCTGGGCCCTTGGCAGCCCGCAGCGGGTGAAGTTGCCTTTCCCTGACGCTGGCAGCTCTTGGGAAGCCCAAGGGGACCAGGGGCAGACACGGCATTTGCAGAGCTCCTCCACGGTCTGTCATGATGCGTCTTTTGGTCCAGGGCTGAGGTGCCTCATCTGGACACGGCAGAGCAGCTGCTGGATCTGGGGACTCGGTGTGGCTGAGGGGGAACTGAGCCTTTCTTTGGACTGGGAAGCCGGTGGTTTGACTGCCAGCTTCGTGTCCCTGTGCACGTTTGTACCTACATGGCCCAGCGACTGCCAGAGGGTCGGATACTCTTTGTTGCCAGAGAAAGAGAGAAAAATCTCTGCACATCCTGGGTTCATGGCAGCTAAGATGGGGTAAAAGCCATTGGCCCCATATCCCAAAGGAGCTGTGATTACTTTTAGAACTGAGCGATCCTTCCTGGTTGAATGTCCCTGTAAAGCTCTGAGCTCCCCTGCAGTTCTGGTGCTTCACGGGCCGGGCAGGGAGCTGTTTGCTGCAGCTTTGCACGGGTTCTGCTCTCAGGTCCCACAAGGGGACCCTGCGCTTGAGGCTGCGCAGAGAAGCAAAGAGGGGCAATAATTTCCATCTGTTGAGGTTTTGGGTTACAGATGGCTCCGCGATGCAAGCGAGTTTTGCTGCTGGGCATTGTGCACTTCGCTTTAGAGATCCCAGTCCTTTGCACTGAAGTGGTGGGGAATAAAGGGCTGTTTGCCCTTTGCAGATGAGACAAACCAAGGCATGGAATGGGCTGTGCACCGGGCAGAGCAGCAGAGCAGCCAGGAGGTCAAGTCCAGCCTGTGCCCAGGGCAGGATGCGACAGGGATGTCCCGTCAGGGATGCTCCAGGCCCTGGCTGCGCTGTGCTGGCATCCTGTGCCCCTCGGCGGGGGGACACCGAGGCTCTCGGCAGCGCAGCCTTCGCAGTGGGGGGAATGGGGGGGGAATGCTTGGCAGCCCCGGGTGTGGAGAAGCTGAAGAGCAGCTAATTGCAGTGCTCCGTAAGAAGAAAGGATGAAAATACAAGTGACTTCTGCAAGGAATATAATCTCCTGTGGAAGAAATTGCTACGCTGTTCCACCCACGCCGTGAACAAACAGCCTTCGAGCACTGACTAATCCCCTTTCCAGGAAGTGCTGGAGAGGACGGAGCTTCCTGCTGTGGCAGAGCTGGGGCAGCGCTGCCCGTCCGAGCCCTGTGCTAGGGCCAAGGAGCCGTCCTGAAGGAGCCAAGGAAGGCTTCAAGGCGTTTGGCTTTCAGTAACTGTGTCCGTAACTGCATCCAGGAGCCCTCAGAAATGGGCACGAGCCATCCTGCATGGTCACAGGGCCCTTGCCTGCCCTGTCCCCGATGCTTCCCACTGCTTCCACGTTCTCACAGTCCAGGGAGCTGCAACTGCAGAGCCCTCCCAGGTGCTCTACAGAGGGAAGGACGTCCTGCCCCTGCAGCGATGGGATGAGAGCTCTATGTGCACATGAGCAATGCTCTAAGAGCAGCGAGATCCCATTCCAGGTACCGTGCAGTGGCTGCTTCACCTGAGCAACCGGAAAAGTGTGGAGGGGAATGGGAATATGGGACAGCTTCTGTAGGAGGAGGGAATAAGCAGAGCTGCAAGGAAGTGTCTGATGATCTTGGAATCTTTTGTGCAGCCAGGCCACAGTTTCTATATGGAACCGTTTGTCCCAAGGTGTTGTAAAGACTAGAACTATGAAAATAAATTTAAAAGAGAATTTGGCAAATGCAATGACCTATCTGCAATGTTTGGCTCAGGAAACCCTCAAAATCTGGCTGAGATGTGGCATACCCGAAAATAAGGTGCGTGGCTTGGTGACGATATGATGATAGAGCTTTGGCTCCTGCAATCTGTAACAAGAGACAGGAGCAAGGTTCAAGGAGGCAAAGGTTTTGTGAGAGAACTTAAGAGGCATGAGAAGAAGATAGGGAAGATGAGATCCAGGCTATGGCAGGAGGGTTATCTAGGATAGGGCATGTCTAGGGATCTACCCATCCTTGGGAGAGATGGGTGGGCTGAAGATAGCTGGTGCCTCTGCCAGGCAGAGAGCTCCTGCCCTGCGCTGCTCTGTCACCTTTGCCTGAAGGTGGCCATTTACCCCACTTATTTGAAGTCCATCACCACGAAGGGATCGGCTCCCACCTGTGCCGTTTGTTCTTCATTTTTGTACTTTTTCTTTTTCTCTGAATAGAGTGAAGCATTTTGCCACGCGGCAGCACGGCGAGCAGTGGTGGAAAAATGCGGGCAGCCACGCTCGCCATCGCTGGGGGATGCTGCATGCAAACGCAGGATATACATAATTTACCAAGACATTAATATTAATGATCAACCTAGCCTAAACCCTTGTAAAAATAATTAGCAACAAAACGGCTCCTGCAGCCTCGGCGACGTTTCGTTCTCCAAAGACAGCAGTTTCTTCCCGCTTCTGTCTTGGTGCTCCAGCCCGAACTACCAGCTCCTCCCCTATGAAGAGGAATTAGAAAGAGCAAAACAGTCTTTAAAAGCTTCTTCCTGCGCTCCAGGCCACGCAGGAGCTTGTCTCCTGCTTCTGAAGGTCAGTAGGGGCTCAGGACTCCTTGGCCTGCCTTTCCTTCCTGGAACAGGGCAGCTGCTCACAAAAGTGCCTTTCTGGCTGTATAGGATCCCCCCTGCCCTCCGTCTTGGTCCAGCTTATCCTGATCTCTCTTTCCCACCGCTGGTAGCTGCTATGAGTCCATCCAAAGGAGCTGGTTGTAGGAAGAGGGGCCCGACTCTGTCTCCAGGTGCTGGCTCTGCCATAGCGGGGAATATGCTGTTTTGGAAATCACTTCAAATTGTGGCTGTTTCTGGAGACAAAAGCTACTGAGAGCTTCTCTAAGCGCCTACTGGGCTGATTTCCTTTCTCCATCCTGCGTCACCATGCCTGCCAGCTAGTGTTTTGTGAAAATTCCTGCCTTTTGTGGCAGATTCCTACTTCCTCCTGTGGCAAAATTCCTGCTCCTCCATCCCCAGTACTGTGGGCTCCTGGTAGTGCTGGAAGATTTAGGCTGTGACACTGTCAAAGTCTAGGGAAGGTGACCAGTGTGGAAGGAGAAGGATGTGAGGGAACTGCAGGGAAGGACAGTATCTCTCCAACCTCTTTTTTCACCTGACGCTCCTGCTTTCACCTTTCATGTCCTTTCCTCTCTGCAAACCATGGCGAGGCAGATGCAGCTTGGTATCTTTCTTCAGAAACTCTCAAATCTTGTAGACTTGAACAAGTCTTTGAGTCTGGGGGTTGGGATGCAGGAAATGCCTTCTCTAACAGCTGCACTTAAGCAGTTTCTCCTCCCAGAAAAAATCTGGAAGCTGGATGAAGAGCACCAGCCCGTAACGCGGCCTTTGTTCCGCCCACTAACGTGCGCGCTGCTGAGGAGCGAAGCACGGGCGCTTGGTTCCTGCCAGCCAAATGCCATGCTGTCATTAAAGCTCTGAAACAGGAAAATGCTTAAGAATGTCTTTGAAGTGTTTTCCAGGGCCTGCGGTGAAGACTCCCAGCTGCAGCACGAGACTGAGTGCGGCCAGATGTCCTGGAGGAGACCTCCCTCCCGCAGCTCCCATCCAGCAGCTGGGGCGGCCGCGACGGCTCCTCTCCAGCCCCGCACGGCGAAACGCCAGCCCATTCCCAAGGCTTCTGCTGCTCGCAGACACGGGGCAAGTTCTAAGGGGGCTCCTAGGACAGGAGCAGGGAAGTAACTGCGTTTGAGTCTGGCTTAGGCTTCCCTTGCTAAGTTAACCGTGCATTGGAGGTGGTTCTCTATTTGTCTCCTGATTTTTTGAACGACAGTAGGACACATCTGGGTGATGGTGGCCTGCCTGTGTGCCTTTCTTTCGAAAAAGACAGCAGGGCTACCACATGTCGCCAGAACAGGGCATCTATGGGCCATGCTGTAGTCCCAGCTCAGATCCCAGGAACCTGGTGGTGTTTGAGACTCCCTCGGTATCCGTGACACTGCATGAAGCTGGCAGAGTGGCATGGGACCTCATGGGGCACTGGAAGCCTGGCTCCGAAGGGTCCCATAGCTGAGACCAGCCCTTTCTGAGCCTGAGCAAGGGGCTCGTTTCCACATAGTTCAGTGTTCTTGATTTTCCCTGCCTAGTTCTGCCCCTCAGCACAGCCCTCACAAACGCCCTCCCTGCAGACAAGGAAGCAGCGCAGGGACGGGGAGCGCGGGGAGACCGGAGGCATCGCCTGGCACAGACCGGGCCATCGCCTGGCTGCCTCACAGCCACGCTGAGCTCCTCGTCCCTGAGCTCCTCGTCCCTCCTCCTCCCTGCTGCTGCCCTCATTTGGCTGCTTTTTGTAGCTGAAAAGTGGCCTCTGTAATATAGGACAAGGTCACCCTTCCCTCTCTGCATGGAAATGGCAGTGCGCGAGGCTGTGCTGCAGTGGGTGGTGGTGGCAGGGGCTCTCCCTGCAAGGCTGCCCCTGGGCAGGGCAGTGCCCGCAGCATCGGGCACTGCTCCGATGGGCCCGGGAAGGGATGAGCGTGGGAGCTGGGGCTGCTGCGGGCCCTACTTCCATCCGAGTGCCCAGGATGCAGGAAGACTCGGAGCAGAGCATGTCTAGGTTGGTGGGCCAGATGTGCCACCAATGCCACGGGGCAGGACACTTTGTGTGGCATCCCTTACACCTCTCTCTTGCTGGATGCTGACAGCCCAGCTGGTGGCTGCAGAGGTGATGCCTTGTGGACACTGAGAGCAGTGTCAGGGGGCATTTTTGCAAGTGGTCTGGAAAGTGCCAGAGTGGGACTCAAGGGTCTCGAAGCTCCCATCAGTATCAGGCTGGCCTAGGTCCGCTTCACGACACATTTCTGCCCCTTCAGTGCTTCCAGATATTGTCTTCAGAGCGCCAGAGCGCTCTGGAAGTTGGCACCTCAGCTGGCTTGAGCTAAGGCAACATGTGCAAATGAACTTCCTTGGGAAGAGTCCAAGTCTGAACGTCATCGTCCCTCCCTCCAAGCGTTAAGGTATTGAATATGGACCGTTTTGTTACCTGAAGGGGAAACAAGGGTCCCAGACACAAATGCTGAGTAGTGGCTGCCCTTTCCAATGAGAAGTTTCCTTATGACTGTCCCTTACGGTTTTTCAGGTGGATGCCAGCACTCCCATAGCAGTTTTGGTTAAAGGAGAATGATAATCCCGAGTTCTCGCCAATGCTGTCTGCCTGTGCAGTGCCCAGGACCCACTAGCTCCCAAAAGCTGTTGGATCAAACCAGTGATGGGAGTGCTGGATGAATGATGGAGCTGCTAAAGGGAAGAACTTGTCCCCCTGGAGTCAAAGAACTGTTCTTGTCCTAGGAACAAGAATACTATAGTTTTCCTGTCTTGATATTCCAAGCTGATTGCTGAGAGATGGAGCTGCCAGTGCAGTAGGCCCAATGCCATTCCACTTGCACATCCCAGAACTAGTCCAGGGAGTACTGGCTCTACATACACAATGTGCATGGTGAGTGTCCATATCACAGACCTGGTCACCTGAGTGTTACCAGCTGAAGCATCCAAATGTCTCATCTTCATTTGGGTCCTTCCATTTCTATTTATAGCTGGAAGTGGGAGATAAATCCTCAGAGAAAGGCCTACCTGGGAGAATGTGACAAAGTCCTAGGGAGTGACTCTTTTTTGGACAACAGGATCTAGGCATTCCTTTGCCTTGTGCATTTCTTAATGATGTCTTTTGGTCCTGTGGCCCAGAGACACATACTATACATATCTTTCAAAGTCCAGGCCCACCTTTCCTCTTTTCTAGCTGCCTGAAGAGGCCCAAAGTTGTGTACCTGCTCCATCTCACTATCACCTCCTGCTCTCCAAGACCTACGATGGCTGCGGGAAGGAATTGAGAGGGAGAGTGCCTGATATTTGCCATGATAGGACTGGACAGAAGTCCCATTGTAGCTCTGTGATGCCTGTTTACCCAGTGTATATTTATTTATTTATTTACTTTCTCCTGTTTTCTAGCAGACCTTTGATTTGATGAGCTTTGTCCCAGCACCCTGCGGTTATAGAAGAGATGGGAGACAGACACTTGGTGAAGAGAAACCTTTTGGGTGTGCTGTTAATCCCTGGGCAGACAGTGGCAAATGGCTCAAGAGCATGTTCCCAGGAAGACATTTGACTTTTTTGGTGCTTCTCCAGAGACTGCTTTGTTCTTGCACTACTAGACTCCCGCAAAAAGGAGCTAGCACAGCTAGGGACGATGGCTGTGCTGTCCCACATGCCCAACTAAGCTGGAGGGCGTAGGGAGGCTCCCAGAGGTGGGTGCCAACTCAAGTATGGGTTCTGCTAAGTGCAGGATGAGTTGCAAGCCAACAGTAATCACTGCAGAACTTATTTTAATGACTACCAATAAGCAGACAACTCAGGACAACTCATGGCAGCCCTGTAGATGATCCTTGACTCCTTGTTTCAAGAGAAAGTGAGCAGAGAGAGTCCTGGCTTCCATCCCTGCTTCCAAGGAGGCACTGGGTCATATTCTCTCCTAACAGTGAGGTGTTATATAAAGGATGGCTCCTGCAAATTGCACTTCCTCTGCAATGAAAAGATATCAGCGCAAGACCAGGCTTATCAGCAATCCTGCTTTCTCTTTGGATGCCAGTGGAAATTATTTCCACCTTTTAAGGCAGCTGCAGTTATAGTAAGACAGCGATGGGAATGTCAGGAACTACTATGGGGTAAAGTGGGGAAGAAGCCATCCTGAAGCCTTTACAGGATGTTTATGTGCAGGTTAGTATTTCTGACCAGCACAGAGTGCCAGTCTTGCCACCAGCAGTGGGGATGCATCAGCCTGTGAGCGAAGAGCCATGGGCTGCGGTGCTCTTGGAAACCTGGCCAGCTCTGCTGAAACTGCGGAGAACAGGGCGGTGTTGCCTTTAGTGAAATCACCCAGTTTCCACTGATGTTTGTGTGTGCATGACTGTTTGCTTGCAGAAGATGCTGGTGCAGTGAGTGTGACTGCTGTGCACAACTATCCAGACCCTGCTCTTGTGTCTTGCTCTCAGGGACTGAACAAAACCTCTTATGGCAAATTAAGGCTGATCTGCATGTACGAGCTTGGTACTGTCCACTTTAGTGCACTGTTTCTTCTCAGCCATTTTCACAACAGAGACATTGACATGCTTTTTGTGACCCATCTTGCAGCAATTCTACTTCAAACTTGTTCCTTGCTTAGTTGTACTGATGGATGAGGTGCCTCAAGGAGGTTGGTGGCATTGCCCTGTTAAAACCAGATCTTGGACACATTAGTTCTCACTATTTTCAAAGCTCAAGAGCTGATTTCCTGGATGAGAGTGGACCAGCTTTGCAGAAAGTTCCTGCCTGCCCTGTGCATACCCTTGCTGAAGCCATTCCTTGGAAGCAAATCCTCCTGTCTGCATCCGCAGCGTGGGAACACACCTTCCTGCAAACAGACCCAGTGGAGAACAACGAGGGTCTGAGTTCGTGCCAGACATCAGGCCTTGTATTTTAGACCCAGGTGTTCCACCTTGGCCCCACAGATATACCCATGTCACTGACGGATGCTTTAGTTGAGGAGATGAGCAAGCAACGGGCTGCACTCTCCCACCTCTCTCCCTTAGCATCATTTGCTGCAAGGATCATGTTCACAGGAGAGGTCGTGCAGTCCTTTCTGACCATCCTTCAGTGGCATCTGGCTGCCCACATGGGTCCCCAAGAGGCTGCCCACCAAAACCCTGCAGTCTCTTAAATATGCAGCTGAATGCACAGGCCTTCAACTCTGTCCCCACACTGCCCCATTCTTCCCTACTCCAATGACCGCTGGTGTGGCTCACACTGCTTCTAGCACTATTTGCTGTTTGGAGTTATTCACTGTTCATTTTTTTGTAATTAGAGCTGTTAACTGGGGCAGGGGTTTTGCAATAAATACCCTCTTGGGTGGAAGTAGGAGAAGGACAGAGCGGGACGAACCACTTTGCCCCACTCAGCAGCCTTCCTGTCGTAGAGGAAAAGGATGGGAGAAGAAAGCCCTTCCTTCAGTCTTTGCACCATAGCTGATTGCAGTTGATGAGCAGAGCCCTGACCCTGTGCGCTGGACTTTGTCCACCTGCATAGCCGACCTGCTTGGCTGCCGGTTGCGGCTGATGCCGGCAGTTCCGCGGAGGATGCCGTGAGGAAAACTCTTCCTTCTCTCCCTGTGCTGGGAACCCAACACCTTTTGGAGCCACCAGGGACCAGAGCCGATTTCTGAGCCCTTCAGAGCCTCTGCAGCAGGATGGCTGGGGGAGTGCGCGGGGGATTTATTTATAACCTCCCCAGTTTCACCTGTCTGCTCAGTCATAACAGTCCCAGACAAGCTGCCTTTCCTCCCCCGTTTTCCATATGCTAATGCTTTCCTCTCACCTGCCAGGGCTGCTAATAGACTTGTTCGTGTCAGTCTGATAGACAGCCCTTTAATTTTCTCCTCCTGCAGACAGCAAGGCCCTGGGAGAGGGAGGCCATCTGCCAGGAGGGACCTGTGCTCCAGTGGTTCTCAGAGCTGCTCGGGATGCAGCCGTCAGGAGGCTGGACCTGAGCTCTGGCACTGGGTGGCCTTGCGCAAAGGCCATTGTGCCCAGGGTGTCCCCACTATGGGCAGCATGATTTCCTCTCCTGTTTCCAGCCTTGCCAGCAGGAGATGAAACCATTCCCCAAAGCATCCTGCTCCCGTTGTGGCAATGCATTCCCATCCATCCTGCTCGGCCCCTCGCTGCAGCACAGGCTGCTTTGCATGGCGTGGGGCAGGGGCAGTGGGACCGGGTCAGCTCCTGGCTTCCTCACTCTCAAATGAAAACGGTGGCAGGTCTACCCACGCCTCAGAGAGCTGCTTCCCGCTCTCTGGCACCTCCTGGGCACGTCCCAGCTCTCTGCCGCATTTTCCCCAGGTCTCGGCTGTACCAGCTGCATTTTGCCTTCTTGCATTTGTTTATAACTACCCCCAAGCCAACGCAGTTCTTGTGCTGTCCTCAACTTTGTCTAAGGTACCCCAAATAGTCTCTTCTGAAAACGCGAGAAAATGTGACACGAACCTCCATTTGTCACCTATATAGCCTGCGAGGCGTCCTGGCCTCTGTGATTCCCTCTGCCCTGCTGCCAGGCCAACCTCCCGTCTGCTCCACGTCCTCTCCTGGGCACCAGCACCTCCATCGCACAGTCACCCCTCCGCACAGAAACCACCTTGTGTCCCATAGCCCAGGACATAGCACTGGGTCTTGATTATCCAAAAAGCTAACAGAGCTGTGCCCTCGCCTTGGTTTTGGTGGGATGCAGCTGGAAAGCAGAGCTCAGGGACGATCTCTCCCATCTCCATGGGTTACCATTGCCATCACGTTTGTCTGGTGGCTTGGGGCTACGTGGGGCTGCGCAGGCCCTGTACTCTGCTCCTGCCCCAGCAACGGGCAGCGGCGGCAGCTGCCCCCAACAGCCAGACCTGCCCCCTTCCCGCTCTGAGCCCTTCGTTTCTTGTCAGGCCTTGCATGATGCAAGGTTATTTTGCACAATAGATATCGCCCGTGGTGAGCGCTTCCCTCTATTCCTGGACCTTTCAAGCATCTTTGTCCCCCCTCCATTTTTAAATTAAAAAGAAAAAAGAAGAAAAAAAGAAAAGATGTTTCCATAGGAACTCAGTGAGAGGCTGATCCCGGCCTCATTATTTGCTCAGTGAAAGGAACTTTATTTTCATCTGTTTGTGTACATTGTCAGATTTTGGCTAAACCTACTTTCCTGACTTTGTACAGTGTGTTCTTTTAATCTTCATTTCAAATGCATTCATCCTGTGGCTTAATTTATCCCGTATTGTGATCAAATTTAGCTGAAAGCGATCTGCTTTGCCAATTTTGAATATTCATCAGCTGCCTCATTCATTCACTGAAGCCAGCCCTGCTCGGAGTGGGTAGCTGCAGCCACAGCGGCCTTCGCTGGCTGCGGGTGGGCAGGGCACCTCCTGCCCCTTTGCTGTTACCTGCTGCAAAGGGGCCACCTGGAACCTCTGTCCCTCGTGTGCGACGCCTGGGAGAGAGGCAGGAGCAATGCCCACACTGTGAACATCGCCCTGCACCAGCTGATTTACTGCAAAAATGCATTTCCTCTTGCGTTTCCAAACGCAGGAGGCCCGTCGAGGCGCTGTTCTCTGTGTTTGCCCAGGGCTCATGCACAGACAGGATCGTTAATCTCTCCTCACGGCCAGTTGGCTGCTACTTAGAACCTGCCCATTTCCAGCCTTCTTCCTCCTCTAAATGTACAAATGTGGCAAGTTGAAAGACAGGAGAAAGAGGCACAACTCAGAATGTAGAGAAAAAATCATGAGATATGGGGTGACATAGCCAGCAGGATACATTTATCTGTGTTTCCCAAGAACTCCTGCCTGATCCCGTGTGCCCACACAATGTGCTGGATGCTGGACAAACCATTCCTTCCCTGGAAAGGTCTGTCACCTCCCCGCTATTGCTAGGCCTGTGTTGTCTCTACTTTGGGACCAACATGCCCATTTCTGTGAGCCCTGTACAGTGAGTAGAGCCGTGAGAGGCAGTGTGCCCGGGAACGTGTGGGTCCCTGTGCTCCAACCCTGCTCCGAGCAACCCAGTGCAGAGGACGGTGCTGGGTTGCTCGGAGCAGGTATAATGTGCTGGAGGGAAGCATCTCTCAGCCTCCGATGTCCAGCTCAGTATTGCTGCGTCTTAGGAGAATCAAACCAACGTGGAAATGACTGCAGGACATTCACAGAACAGCCTGCGTTCCTCTCCATCCTTTGGATTCTGTAAAAAGAGGATTTGTGTGTGACCACCCCGTGCCACATGCTCTAGGTGACTGTGTGTGTGCAGGGGGATTGGACTAGATGATCTCCAATGGTCTCTTCCAACCTTAAGGATTTTGTGAGTCTATGAGGGGCCAGGCACCCCTCTTACAGGACTTGGGAAGGGTTTTGGGTTGGACTTTTGTTCTCAGGCTACAAGTGAAAAGTGACAAAGTTGAAAGGAAATAACCTGTCCTTGGGTCTGATCTTGATGTTTCAGTAAAGGAGTTTTGGTAAGTTTTGAGGAGTTTGGGTAAAGGCTGAATTGAAAAGACATGGGGTTCTCCCATCCCCTGCTTTAACTGTGTCTGTGAATCAGCACTGTGTTGAAGATGTGAAAAAGGCAAATATGTTTGAAAACTTGGATCAAACAGTTCTGTTCACTAAGTATTAATGAAAAAAAAAAAAAGAGATTAAATTTCAGAGGTGGATTTTGTGAAGTGTGAGTGTCCTTCCCCCTCCTCCCAGACCAAACTCTCATGTCGCAGGGGATGAAGAGCAACCCGGGAGGCAGGATCACCTGGACCCTATAAAACTCCAATCCCAGCAGCTACCCTGTCCCTAGGGCAATGATCCAATTGCTGGTTTTCAGATCGAGGGTGAGTGAAGTACCCACAACCATACAAGAAAGCAGTGTAAAAGCCCTTGTAAGATGCTCTCATGGCCCCTATAGGATGCTCTTCCACCAATCTGTGGCATACCCTGGGTGAATTATGCCTTGATCCTCAGCTTTTTCATCCATAAGAACAAAATCTAACAAGATCTGGACAGTGGATCAAACTGGTCCTCTTCTTAGTGTATCCAGATGGGAAACAGGAGCACCTGACATGCCCAGGTCTTCTGGCTTCTAGGCCAGGGGCCAATCTAAGAATGGTATGGTGGGCTGCTCCAAGGCAGTGTTTCCTGTTCTTCTCCTGGGAGGAGTGAAATTGGTTATTTCATAAACATATGAGGTTTGTCAAATGTTTCACAAGGAAGATCAGCAGTTGTGGGAGTTCCGTGGCTGAAGAGCCAACTGGGCGAGGGACACAGCAGTGGAGCTTGCTTTGAGGGTGATATAAAATTGGAGCAGAGCTTGCTCAAAAGGCTTGGAGAGAGACCCCAGGGACCTACAAAATATCACCCCTCTCACTGGTTTCCCCTTGGCACTCAGTCCTTTTTTGTGACTGCAGAGCAAGAATCTAGGCATGGGCTTCAGGGATGTGAATAGTCTCGGACAAATGCTGCAGCAAAAGGGGCTCAGTGATGTCCAAGGCAGCGTTTATAACCGTGACTGAACACGGTGCTTCACTCTCCTTGCAGGGGGTAGCGTGGGCTGCCCAGTTACACTGGCTGAGCATCCCTCTCTAATCTGGTTTTGCTGAATACAGCTCAACAAAAACGCTAAGTGGATTGTCTTATCTTTCCTGCACTAACTCAATCTCTGAATTAGATCTAGCTGGTTTTTGCATTGTGTTCAAGTCTGTCCTGGAATCATTCAGAAAATCTGTAGTCGGGCTGTCTCACATGCTCAGTGTAGTCCCCAAGCTATCTGGCTCTTGTCCACTGCTAAACTGTTTGGAGCACACCAAATGCACCTTACCTCGTCTCCTCTGCCTTATGCAAACCTAAGTGTCTTCCTTTCTCTCCTTGTTTTGTTTTTGTTTTTGTTTTAGGAAGCGAGGGGAGCAGCAGGATTTGTCCCTGGCCTTGTTCTTTCCCTTCCCATCCATCTTTTCCAGAATGGCAAGACTTCAAATGAAGAAGCTGGGAGTGCTGCAGGGCTCTCCCATGCCTTATCATCTTAGCACAGGCTCTAACACACTCAGTAGGATGGGGGAAGAGGAAGAGGTGAGCAGGATCATGACCACTGCGAAGAGGCTGAGGTCACCTCACCAGACCCAGCCCAGCTGGAGGTCAACTCAGGACTTCGTTCATCTGTCAAGAAAGTCAAGGATGAGGGGCAGGCAGGCAGGTGGGGTCTGAGCTTGAGGCGAAGCGCTCAGGCTGAGCGGGTCCAGGAGCATCAGCAGAGCCCAGCACTGTGCAAAGCCTCCCAGGCCACCAGCTCACGGTGTGAAGAGCAACCACAGAGCACCCCAGTGCATGGAGCAACAGTGTCTCAAAGCCAAGGCTGAAACACCATATTCTTGACCTAAACCCTCTTGCAAAAAAAGTAAGGGCAGTCCAAACTGTTCTCCTTCTGAAGGAAAGTAGGGATGGAGGGCATTTCCCGTGTTACCATGTCATCATTTAGTCAGGGAATAGGTATTTGCCTTAGTGGAAACAGGCAGGTTAATATTTGGCAAGGAAAAGGCTGAGTCTGTGACGAACCACACTGTGTGATGTGCAGTCCCTGCCGGAACCAGTTTGTACCAGAGAGGTGCTCAGCCTCTTGCACCAACCTTATGGCTCTCCAGCCTTTTTAATAAGTTTCCTCATTGCTGTCAAGTCCTGTCTGTGGCTGGTGCTGGCTTTTCAATTCTCCAAGCTGCTTGCCAAGCAAGAACAAATTGCTTATTGGAATCAAAAGAGATTGGAGATGTGTTCTTCTGGGACAGTCACTTTCTTCTTTTTTTTTTTTTTTGTAGAGAAAAAGACAACGGTCAAAGATTTCAGAGAGAGGTTAAAGGTCACTCAACTCTCCAAGGCTCCAATTTAGATCAAAATCAACTATACTTAACTGTGAAAGTAACGTACAAATAGGGAGTCATTTCTGGCCATGTCTCCTCTCACATCTGGCACAGAACAGCTCCCGTCCAGCCTCAAATTCAATCTTAGCTCTTCACATGCAGCTACTGCTCAGTATCGTTTGCAAAAAGGATACAGTAGAGGCAAATGTTAGGCTTGATTTTATGCCCAGGCTTTGCAACACTAAAACGTTTTGAGAGACTCGCTTGAGAGTTTGTGTTTTTGAGCCAGGTATTCAAGTCCAGCTTGTATCACTCTTCTGAAGATCACCACTGCCCTCTGCCTCACCTCCACAAGGCAAAAAGACCCTTCTGCTCTAATGCTCCCCTACCTTTTTCCAGGGAAGCCTGGAAATGAGGCTGGCAAGACTGGGACCCGAGACTCCCTTTTTAGCAAACAAGGTAGGAAAAAGTTGACCAGCTCCAGCAAGCCCCAGGCCACCCAGGACCTTTCCATCTCCTATGGGCTGCTGTGCTTAGTTTGTGCCTGGCTTCCTCTATGTGGATGCACATGCGCTGCCCTGTGCAGCAGGGCTCTGCACTCACTCAGCGTCCCAGGGCACCTGCATCCAGCGCTAATGACAGGTAATTGCTGGGCTGACTTGATTTTTAATGGCAAAATGAGGCAAGTGCTGTGCCTTCCTCTCTCCGATGTGCTGAGAGAAGGAGGAGGAGGAGGGGGAAGAAGAGAAAGAAGAGGAGCAGCAGGAGGAGGTATTCTCCTGACCATGCCTCATTTTTGCAGGGATAAGGAAGAGTGGTGAGGTATGCGTAGCAAGTTGGTGTTACCACTTCAGCATCCAACGCATATCATGGGAAAAACAAGTCTAGTAATTTCCCGTTTGTAGTGACTTTGGTGATGCCAATCCTCATGCCAGCCATCATGGCCTCACATAAGGAGGACTTTCGATCCCCTGTGAACAACCAGAGGGCAGAGGAGGGTAGCCAGGCTCAGCTTCACCACTCATAGTTTGGGGTTGATCTTGTGTTGTGCTACCCTCTCTGCATGTAGGTCTCAGGTAATGCCAGAGAAAGCTGCACATCTGTAATTGCTCCACACTTGGTGGCTCTGAGTTCTTCTTCACTTGTCCATGGTTAGTTATAGCCACACCAATCTTTGTCCCAGCCTGAGACGGCCCTTACTTACCCTGATATCTGCCTGCCTTGACCTACACTCACCACAGCACAAGATGAGAATATGAGGTGGCCATCCATCTCCTCAAAGCCCTTCTGTAATCTCCTCCTTCAGTCCCATGACATGCAAGTTTTCTGTCTGGTGCTTAGAAAAGCACCTGATTGAGTCCTCATGTGCCAGCCATGCTGCCATTTACACCCACTGACAGAGTCTCTTTTGGTCTGTGCCCATGTCCCATCAGGGAAAGACTGGAAGGAAGGATTTAGGTATCTATCATCTGAACTGAGTCTCCAGAACGTCTCCAGGGACTGAGACTCCAGGGACTGGAGCATGAGCGACTGGAGTATGAGGAAAGACTAAGCGAGTGGGGCCTGTTTAGCCTGAGGAAGAGAAGACTGAGAAGGATCTGGTCAACATGTTTAAGTACCTGAGGAGTGATTGCAGGGAGGATGGGACCAAACTCTTCTCGGTGGTGGCCAGTGACAGGACAAGGGGTAACAGGTACAAATTGAAACCCAGGCAGCTCCATCTTCATGTGAGGAAGAACTTCTTTCCTGTGAGGGTGCCAGAGCCCAGGCACAGGCTGCCCAGAGAGGCTGTGGAGGCTCCTTCTCTGGAGATCTTCAAACCCACCTGGATGCCACCCTGTGCCCCTGCTCTGGGTGTCCCTGGGGGAGCAGGGGGTTGGACCAGATGATCTCTGGAGATCCCTTCCAACCTCAGCCCTTCTGTGACTCTGTGAACATCTTGCAAGGTGTCTTTCTGGCACATCCTGCCTGTGACAGCTTCCCTGAGCCTGCCAGTTCCTGCAGGTACCTGCCAGCTGTACTGCCCGCCTCCACAGCAGGGCACAGTCCACCTGCGTCCCTAACCATAGACTTGTCACATCTGCCCAATACAGGGGAGGATGGCACCATCTCCAGGCAGGGACTGGAGAGTCTCACCAGCTCCCTTTGCCCTTTGCTGAATGAGCTGAAGACTTGGAGATTCTCATAAAAGATGGGTGGGTGTGTTGTACCTGCACATGAGGTCGGGAGTTTGATCTCAGGCCACCATCCCAGGGCATACAGACTGGAGAGAAATCTTGAAGGCAAGTACAGAGCTGGTAGACGTCCTGGGCAAGTCACGATTTCTTGTAAAGGAAGGAAAATTTAGATGATGCTTTCCTGTTTCTCTACAAGTGATAGAGAAGGAAGACTGTTGGAAGGGAGCTTCATTTCTTACAACAACCTGCTCTGAAGCACATGATGTTTTTAATACTTTCAATTAAGTCAGGCAGGGGAAGCTAACTATCAAACAATATTACAGAAAATTGAGGAGTTCCGCACTCTGCACAAGACCTGAGCAGCTGAACGATGCCTTTAAATAAAGTACAGAAATCAAGAGAGAGCACAGAGCGGTCTGTGGCTCTAAAGAGGCAATCTTCCTAGGGTTAATGTATCCCTGATAAGAGATTATGTTGTTTATCTATTCCGACATGGCAGGGGAAAGCTCAGAAATCCACCAGAAAGTCACAGAATTAACCGCAAACCGATGAGGATTTGCCCAGACAAGGAAGATATCCAAGTCAGAGCACTGATGTCCTGAGATTGTTGACCTGATAGAGGATCACAGCCTCTAGGAGAGACACCAGCTCAAAGCTGGAGTTTACAAACACTAACACACAGTTCTACAGGGCCTTGAAGCAAGGTGACATTCCTGACATGGGAAACAGCTCTGAAATGTGCCAGGTGACCTCTTTTTGCAAGGGTTTGCCAAGAGTCATGGGAGAAGAAGCTGCTTCAGCATTTACTTGAAGGGTGAGTGCTTGGAGGGAGCAGTAGGTAGCATGGGAGCATGCAGAGAAGTGTGAGACACACTCTTGGCTCACCACCCTGAGCAGTGTGGTGTGAACAGCAGAGGAAGAGAAATCAAGTCTGTATGCTAGTAAACATTCTCTGTTACCTCCACCAGCTACTCCTCACAAAGAGATTCCCACCTAGGATGTGTCTGTGGGATCTGGAAGATGTGCTTAGGGAAGAAGAACCCCATGCTAATGGGGATTTAGCACCTCCAACAAATGTCCTCTTGTGTGCCCACTGTATTGACTCCAGCTCTGAGGTGCTTCACAGAAAATGGTCACTTTTGGAGAAAATAAAAGGTCTCAGAGTGTCCATTGATGGCTTTTTGATCTAAGAGAAAGTGGTCAAATAGCATGACCACAGGTTATGAGAAATTTTGAGAAAGAATTTCCTATAGAAATAACATGTGTGTGAGAGTGGCAGACACAGTGAGGTGTCAGACCGAGCTCTGAGAGATTGCTGGCAAAGCTCAGCCACAGCACAGAGGAGACCTTGCTCAATCAGCAGCAGTAGCAAGTTTTTCTGTGCTATTTAGAACCTCCCTCTTTCTAAGGAGCCTCTGCTTGTGCTGAGCAGTTGGGGCTGGGCTCCTGCTGTTATCGTCACGGGGGCTTCTTTGGCTTTGGGGCCCTCAGAGAGGATACAGGAGCATCAGAGCCCTGAGCATGAGAAGAGCATTGAAAGGATGGGCCAGCCCAGTAGAGGAAGGTGCATCCCTTTCCCAAGAGCGTGTGAGCCTTCTGCTGCTGGAAGGAAGAGGTACATCTGCCTGGCTGCCAAAAGCAGACTTGCAGAAAGCCATTCCCCATGCGCTCGATGCCGAGTTCTTTAGTTCCCCCACTAGTGAGAAACAAACCCAGGAGCAGGAGAGCCCCATGGCTGTGCAGGAGCAGGGTCTCCAGGTGACACGTGGACTTGCAGGTACCACTCACACTCACTCAAGAGGTCTATTTCTGCTGCTGTTTGAGCTTTAGCTCAAGAGACAGCCTTGCTTTGTCCTTGGAAGGCCCTAGACAGCCCCGAAGATGCACAGCAACTTGGAGTGGGACTGGGGAGGAGGAGGCAGCGCCAATCCCTTGGCTAGCGCAGAGGCACTCGCTTCCAACCTCCTCCGGGACCTTGCTCCCGGTTCTGCACTTACCCTCCACGGGACACAGGTAGGGACACTGGGACTCTCTGGCCCTTTCAGATGTGGTCGGGACCGTGTTTGTGTGGCAGGATGTCCTTGGCCTGTCCTGGCTTGTCAGAGAGGCCGGGAAGCCAGTGACGCTGCCACGGGGCCCTGGACATTGCCAGTGCGTGTCACCCCGAACCTGATGTTCGAATCCATACCATGAACCTTTCTTACAAATGCCCATTTGGGGATTTTTCTTATCCTACTGCCAGAGCTGAGATTAGTTCCTGTGGTTACCAAGGGGCTGTCATTTTGCTGAGGCAGTTTCAGATGAAGTATCTGTCAGCTTCCAAGGCCGTCTGGAAGTAGGGTGATGATGTGCTGGCAGAACCTGCCATTAGCAGAAACGGGAGAATGGGAAATGCAATAGCGTAAAAACAACCTGGGAAGAGAACGGCTATTACAGAGCTACACGGGCACTGGCGCATTGCTGTAACCTGTTCGGAGGACAGAAATGGAAAATGCTTTGAAATGCTTTGAAATGCTCCTCTCCTCCAACCACACGGTTCTCATTAGAGTCTAACACTGGAGAAACCCTCATCCTCCCCTCCTGATCCAATGGAAGTCCCTGGCAAAAGCTTCCTGCCTCATCCCACCTCCACTTGGCCTGGGCAAAGGGCCCATCTGCCTTTGCTGCCAGATCCCACTCCTCCAATGTGTCTTAACTCTGCTTCTTGGCATTAATTTTCCTGAAAACTCCAGAGGAGGATGAACCCATCGGTTTTGCTTGTCCTCATGCTCTGAGGAAGAGCAGACTCCCATTCTGACAGAGTTAGAGAGTCCTTGGGCTCATGCACAATGTAGTTTTAGTGCAGTGGTGTGAAAATCAGTGTCACAGAGGAGAAAACAACAGCAAGGGCATCCTACCCCACGGGACAGTGTGGGATAGATTTGCAGGACTCTGTTTCCTCCTCCAAACTCAACTCGGGGGGTTGGGAGATGAGCTGGGAGATGAGCCTGGCCCAGCTGCCTCCTGTTCTGTTGTGAGAGCTCTCGTGAGCGCTGGTTCCACACATGTTCCTGCAGTACCACATTTATCACCATCCCAGCAACAGTTGTGTGGAAGCAACATGACTACAGGAAACACTGGGCAGTATTTGTCTTCTATAGGAAATAAACCCCATAAGTCCTTGCCCTTGGGTTGCTGCTGAATCTGGGCAAGCTGGGGAGCCTTACCCCTTCCCGATAATACACACGAGCATCCTGAATTGCCAAGATGACACTGGAAGGGGGATGTTCCCACCTGCCATTAGCTTGTTCCCCAGAAGGATCCTTGTTATGGGTCAGTCTCCAGGAGTTATCTTAATGGACAGTGATGTTTTTTGTCTTTCACACAAGTGCAGCCTGATTCTTTAGAGGAATATTATCATACACACACAAATACATATGTATGTATGTATATATAAAACATAGAATAATGCATTTCTTGATTTATATTCACTGGCCTTTATCAACATGATGGGTGAGCTGCTGGGCTCCACCAGGCCAAGGCTGGCAGCTCTAATTACTTTCTGAGCATTAATCATACACAACCAAGAACGACACTGCTACCATATTTGCACCACAAATGTGGTTTGTGCAGCCACATTCTGCATATTACAAATCTTTGCATTTTGCATCCTTGCATCTACACTGGTGAGGCACTGCAGTGAGAGCATCCCCTTCCTGGAGGTTTAGCTGGTGTGGCTCAGGGCCAACTAAAAGACAGGGCACCGAGAGCTGTCCCCATCACTCTGGGGACCACAGGGACTGTGGGGTGACAGTGCTGTGGAGAGGAACAGTGAGGTCTGAATTTCCTTCCTGCAGGAGATGCTTTTAAGCTGAGGATCTGGTGCAAATCTCTGCCTTGTCTCTGTGGATCTGCTGGGTGATCACCAGGTCTCTAGATCTGGTTGTATCCCTGGTTCACCGAGTTGCCTTCATGGCTTGATCTCCATCCTTCTCCATCCGTACAACCTTGCCTGGTGATATAGATTCCTGATTGAACCTGGCTGCCATCTGCAGCCTGCCCTGCTCCGATGCCTGGATCCAGCGGCCCAGGCTGGCGAGGGCCACACGCTGCACTCACTGCACCCTGACGGACTTCGTACATAGTGCAGCCCTGAAAGGGTTGCTGTGCTTTGGCCTGTGAAACAAAATCAATACAGAAATGAGCCAGCACCTTACTTTACATAATATATCAGGTAAATGAAGTCTGGCTTTGTGCATCTGGTTAGGCATTCTGGCTGTTTTTATTTATTGACATTTCCCTGCAAGTTTTAAAATGGAAAATTTACTTGACATTACTTGTGCAGGAATTGGGAATTGCTCCTGCCTGTAACTCTCTTGGTTGGTCAAGTCTGGCCTTTTGGACCTGTCATTGCTTCTGGAAGGTTGGTGACCATATGAGCTCTTAATCCTGTAGTTCTGTGGTTGAACTAAACAAGCCATAGGGGAGCATCACTATGAACTTCGGCCATCTTAGGGTAGGCCAAACTTTCCACTAGCTGTTTCATGTCTTTGGACAGTTTCACGTCCAACATTTCTTGTTATATTTGAGTCTGTTTGTATGCAGGTACAATGTTGCTCTGCTTGATGGTAGAAAGCTACTAGTCACTTACAAATGAAGGCATATTTTGGAGGAAAATAGGTGTATAATTGGAGCTTAAACTACTCCAAGAAGTGTGGTTTTTTTTAGGTAATTTTGATTGTGTACGCTTTCAGTGTTAAAACTGATAGGATTGTTTCATTTATGGGATGAAATTTCAAACATCAGTGTAGCACCTGCTTGTTCAGTTGCTGTCTCGTTGTGATGGGACTTGCCAGACCTCTAAAGGTCCCTTCCAAACTCAGCCATTCTGTGGTTTTTCCTGCTTGGCCTTTTTTATTTCCTGAAGCAGGTTTGAGCAAGCCTGGCTTTCTTTTCAGGCTTGCTGTCAAAGATCAGGGCTGGGGAGTCCCATGCTGTTACCTACTAACTAACTCACTCACACTGTGCCATGCCCCGCACCTCCCCAGAGCACAGCTAAGGCGCTGTGCAGAGGCCCATCGCTACCCCAAAGAGTGCAGGCAGATATATATGTAATGTAGGTGTTGAGAAAATGAAATTACAAACTCAAAATTTGAAAGCTTTTGAAATTTTGAAAGATCCTTAGCTAAAAAGCAGTCTGTGGCCAATGGAGGCTGCTCAGGAAAAAAAGTAAAAAGCAAAAAGGCAATCATAAAAAAAAAAAAAACAAACAAAAAAGTACTGTCTTCTACTCAGCCATCCCACTGTGGTTTCACTGCCTGTTTACAGACTGCTGAGCTGGAAGAGCATCATTTAAAATAGCTGCTTTCCGTGTATCCCATCTTGAATCCCTTGATTCCCTTTGCCAATACAGTATCGTGTGGCAAGGAGGGCTACAATTTCCGGACATGGACAGATTCTTCCTTTGGCATGTTTTAAACTTTCTGGCTAGCAACTTCTTTGCTGACATGCTCCCGCAGCGTAGGAAATAGTGAATAACCACATGTGTTGCCATCCTCATTCTACCTTTATCTGCACCCAAAAAGCCCTGTGGAGCACTGACCTAGCCAAGTAGCAGGAGCTGAATTTCCTAGTGGGACTGTTCCCTTTTCGCGGGGCAAAGCCAGGGCTTTTCTCAGGACGAAGCCTTTTGCATTCCTGAAACTGTGGAGAGAAATAAGAGTGCAGGATGGTCTGACTGATGGTAAATCATTAAAAACAACCCAGCTCCGTGCTGCATTTCCATGGCCTTTTCTACTTGATTCTGAGGGCAGTAGCAAAAGACTCTGTGGGGGCCCATGCAAGAGCCGAGGACAGGAGTGTTCCTTACCCTTCCCTGACCACCTCTCCGTGTTGACCGATTGCTTCTATGGCGGATTGTTCCCACAGCAAATCCGGGCAGTCCAGCCCTGGATTGCAGGGCAGCTGTCTAGACAAAACCCTTCGGAATTGGCAGAAATAAACCAGCCGTATGTGAGAGGGAGCTTGGGCAAAGCATGAAATAGCTCCGTCCCGCCCTAGCAGTTAATTTCTAGATTGTCAGAGCTGTTTACAGATGTCTCTGCGCTTCAGCCTTTTTGGTCAAGGAATATAATATTAGTCAAAAAAAAAGTGATGAATAATAAAATTGAGGGCTTACATCCATTAACTCTGTCTGTCGGGCATACGCTCACATACACAGTACAGCAATCTCATGATGCTTGATAGGTAAAAGGCTGCAACATTAGCAAATTTCTGGGTATGTTGACAATAAGGTGAATCACCAGCGAGACAGATTCAGGCAGACAGCTGCCAGGCAGGCACATGGCTACATAAACAGAGAAGGAAATAGGTACAGTAGCTGATCAGTAGGTGGAAAAGCATTAAAGATCCTTTCATGGTTCATCTGCGGTGCAATAAATAAGGCTCTCACTAAGAGGTAGCGAAAGAATGCCTCTGTGGCCGGCAGGAGCGTGAGTGATGTATCCTTGGCACAATCTGTAAAGAGGGCTGATATAGTCCCTGATTAATAAAGCCAATGTCTTTTGTCTCCTAAGCTTCTCAGCATTGTCTTGCTGAACTGGGAGCTGAGATGTGCCAAAAAAACTAAAAAAAAAAAAAAAAAGAGGATCGCAGCTCTGCAGAGCAAAATTTTTGGTTTCTGGTGCACTGTTTTCCACTTCCAAGATTTCTTTGTTCTTAAACAAGAAAAAGAATCTTTGACCTTTATACTAAGATTCAAAAAATGGGTATTTCCATGCTGCAAACATCCCAAATCACACTTACATTAAGAAAAAATGCTTTCCTCGGTAAATAAAAATAGGTCATTTTTTAATTAAAAAGTTTGCAATACTTTTTAAATCTGTTCTGAAAACAGGATGACTCTTGCATTCATGGCTGAAGACTGAGGAGACTGGCAGAGCGTATTTTACCATTTCGTTGCATGTTAGCCACTCTTCAGGTAGAAACAAGAGGACTATACACATCCAAAAGAAAAAACAGAAAGAAATCTGTAGAAAATGAGAACTTTGTGGATGGACAGATGAGGGGGACAAGGAAAGGGAGGAATGGGATGGAATCTGGGCAACGAGCATGTAAAAACAATAGTGAATCTGGATGGAAAAATATGAGGACAGAGGAGAAAGTGGGCATTAGCAGAGGTCCTATTTTCTGAGCCTCGTCCTTGCATCTGGGAGCTTCATGCTGTCCGTTCGAGGACAGATCACAACGTATCATCTGCTGCGCCTGACTGCCTCCGTGAGGGATGTGCCGGAAAGGTAACAGGACGTGAGAGCAGCAGGTTTATGGGACTCGCAGGATTTACTCCGAAGAGAGTAGGGGCCACATGAGGTCCTGCACTGAGCATCAGTTGCCTCAGCATGCCTGACCGCAGGCTTTGGTCAGCATTTGACCACAAATCACCAAACTCATCAGCTGCTCATGCGGATTTGGAATAGCTGCCTCATCATGTGTCTTCTGGGTTTTGCATGGGGTTTTGTGAAGAATTTGAAGACAACCAAGTCCAGCAGAGCTCAGCCCCCTTCTCTGCATTGCGCTTGGGGCTGTACAAATGCTCTACCCCAAAAGTTCTTTGTAAATATAGAGGCAGAGAGGCAACATTTGAACCCACCAGGAAATCCTGCTGACTTTTGATTTTTTCATAGTCAAAATTCCACTTAGAAAACATTTACATTCATAATTATTTTTGATTGCATGTTCATTACTCTTAGTTTCAGCTTTGCATTACTGTTTTTATTTTAATGTAGTGCTCCAGTATACACATTGTATCATCGAAAGCCACATCACGGTGTGTACAACCACTGCTGATGTATCCTAATAGAATTGTTTTGTAGTGAAATGTTTTGACACTTTGAACAAGATAGGGAGACAAGCACACAGCGTACTAATTAGAGGACCAGCAGTTTTCAATATATTAAATAATGACTTTAAACTAACACAAAGCTATTGTGTCAAAGTATTTCATTAAGACACAAAGAAACACTTTGATCTCGAAAATAAGATGTTTCAATCAATGCTAAGAAAAAGCTATTTAGAGTGATGTAAAACAAATACAGTAATTTGAATAAAATAATGGAAGTGCAGAAATCCTATGCCCCAGTGTGTGTCTGAAGCGTGTTACTCAGTACTGCTGTTGACACATGCGGAATGATGTGAATGCAAAGAAATATAATTTATATCCATGAGGGGAAAAAAAAAAAAAATTATTTTGAAACATAATTTGGTCTTCCGTGTTCCAAACTGTATTTGTTCCTGAACTGCCCATTCCATACGCCACTTCTCAGCTCAGATTAAAGAAAGCTTCAAAATGTGACAATTCCTTATTAGGAGCAGTTTCCAAGCTTGGGACGCTGCTCAGTTTGGCTCCTCCCCTGCTGCTTCACTGTCTCCTGCCCGCACACAGCTGGATGGGGCAACCAGGGACCTCTCTCCTGCAGCAGAGCTCTGGGGTGCCCAAGTGGAGACTTCCCTGGCTAGCGGGCGGCCACACTGGATTTATAAAGCGGTAGGACAAGATCCTGAGTACGGCCACACTCCTGTCACACCCCTAAGCTGCCACAGATGGGCTGAGAAACTCACTGCTGTTCGCCCCTCACAGGCGATGCTCTTTGCCAGGGTTGCAGGCACGTGGGGTCAGAGCAGATACGGGGGGCATCAGTCTCCAGAGCCTCCTACTCCTCCTCACTGGGAGCAGCGTCCGTGTGACGGCTGCGCTGCCGGGCACGGTCCCCGCGATGACAGGATTTTGTAAGAAGCACTGCAAACCTGCCCAAGCTGAAGGCCTCCCTTGAGAAAACAGCATCTCTGGGAGTCCCACGCAGCCTCCAACTCTCACATAGGCCTGGAGCCTAATTCCGTGCCTCCATCGCACACGCGAAGCTTGGCTTCCTCGGAGGCCGGGGTGCCGTTCTGAATGTACAGACTGTGACTGAGAGCAGAGCTGGGTCCCTCGCTGGATCTATCGCTGCTAACACTGCTGCTGCACTAATTAGAAGAGCCGTTTTCCACTCCGTACAGCATAGACAGGCTGGGGTGAGCATGGCATTAATTCAATCTTAGATGCCCTCGTGCTTCATGAAGACCCGGGGAGTTTTCTCCCTGGGTTATAATGTCACAGCATCTCCATGCAGTTATTTTCCCCCATTCCCAAGTAGTGGCTTTGTTGCTATTCCCGCTCCACGCGATGCTGTGGACTCAAAGCCCTGCAGCGCCACCAGGACAGAGGACCTGCTGCTGGGTGTGTGCCCGGCTGTCCCTGCAGCTGCCGGGTGTCCCACTGCACAGCCTCCCTGGCCAGGAGGCAAGCCTGACATTTTCTGCTCAGTCCTGTTTTTCATGTATATGCTAAGCAGGTAATCCTGGCCAGAAGACATAACCCATTCATCTTACCTCAGCTTGGGATCCATACATTTCCTTCCTCTGTTCCGCAGAGTTGTGCCAGAACTTGCTGGCAGTACTTGGAGCTGGAAACGCGCCCAGATGCTACAAATCTTGTCGGGCGCTCAGCATAAATTTCCTGATTACGAACACAGGTAGGCAGCGCTGAGTTTCTCAGACACAGGAGTAACCAGCTCCTGTTTGCCTCACACGCATGCCAGCCCAAAGGATATTAACAGGCAGGTTGACCAACCTGCTCTTGTCCCCTGCTCTAACACAAGCACATGTGGGATGGTCACAGCGTCAGACTGACTCACACTAGCTCCAGAGCGGAGCACGGGGCTCCCTGCAGCCTCCTCCCACATGCCAGAGACATCAGGAGCTCCCAAAGAGGCAAATGAATGCCCTGGTGCAAAACCTCAGCAGGGTCCACACCATTGCTTTGGAGAAGGAATGCTCTGTATAACTGCTTCTAGTTGCTACATTTAAAATACTGAAATAATGACGTCACTGTTTTCAACCCAAGTGAGAGTTTCCGTAGGATCCACTGTTGCAGTGCATGGATAGCTGCCCCTGTGACGGGCAGGAGGATCATTTCTGACTCTAACTGCAGCAGTACAGAAGGTACCAGCCAGCAACTCCAGGAGAACCGGCCAGCCAGAACCATCACAGCCTGGTGGGGTGGTCTTGGCTCTGAGGAAGGGCTACGTAATTGCCTGGGAGTCCTCAGAGCGCCAAGAGGACGATGCTGCAAGCTCCACCCAATGCACCGAGGTCAGTGTCCTTGCTTGGAGGCCTGGGTGCAGAAGAGTGGCTCCAGCTGTCCCTGAGATGCTGCCTGAGGATGCACAGCACCAGACAAGGCAGCCCATATGCAGGGTGCACAGCCAGGGCGCTCCAGCTCTCCAAGGGACAGCTCTCCTTCCCATCACGGAGCAGCCACAGCACCACGGCCCTTCCCAAGGAGCACAGAACGCAGGCAGGGCCATGCATGGCATGATCTGGGCTTACCCAGGCCAATGTGACTCCTTGCACAATGGTCCCTGCGCCTGGAGATTGCACCTGTTCCACCACAGCGGGCTGCTGCCCGCAGAGCGCTGCCTCTCAAGGGTTGTGTCTGCCTTCCTCGTTAACCAGAGGCCCTAATCACACCCCACGGACACTGTGGGCAGCATGAGCATGCTCTGGACGAGGCACTGCTCCTCTGCAAGACGTGCAGATGGGGATTGCAGCTGCGGTGATGGATTCTGCCAGAGCACAAAGCACAGCTCAGCTGCTACCTTTAATCTAGCCAGTCCCACAAAGGTAGTGGCAGCCACCAGGAGATATATAGATTGTCAGTAAAGAGGAAAAAAATGTCTGTCAGTGAAAAAAAATTATGTGTCAGTAAAACGGCAAGGTAATTTAGAAAAATTTGCTTTTCTTGCTTTGGTTTTAATCATTGGTTGTTGTCAATGCTTTGCAAACAGAGTGTGAGTCTAAGGACTTCTTCATATTTCAAGATTCAAAATGATGGATTTGATACAAAGGGGAGCGCATCTCTCATGGAGTGCTGGATGGAATGATGTCTCCTCACTGCTGCTCTGTCCCCCACGTCCCTGTCTATGGGCAGGGCTCTCCCCTAGGGCATGGCAGTGTGGTCAGGTCCACCTAGTGTTTGTGGTGGCTGCTCGGGCACAGCTGGGAGCTCCCCAAGCAATTGCTTGTCCTTGCAGTGCCACCACCCCTGTGCACCCACCACCCCTGTGCACCCGTTGTCCCTAGGCTCGCTGGCAGTCCCTTCCTGTGAGATTCGGGCTGGTGTCTATGTTGCCTGTGTTGTACAAGGCTGAACCGCAGGGTCTGCCTTTTAACAAGTGTCCATCACTGTGTCTACAGAGAGAAAACAAGGTGACTGTCTGCTTCTTCACTACCCAGTATGGCTTTCTGCATTGGCCGTGCGTAGTAGCCATTCTTCAGGCCATATTCCTTATGCAGAGATTTATCCTCCAATAATGCATGTGTAAAAGAGCCGGGTTGCTTTTAGTTTCTTTTGGAGGAAGATGTTGTGAACTTCTTCCAGTTCTAACATCTTCTTTGTAGGTTGGGGGGACCAGACCTGCAGCTGATGTCCAACAGGTGGGCAAACCCCGGTTTCTGACTCTCACTATAGCTTTGCTGTCCCCTTTCTTGGCGCAGGTGGTCCAGGTGACATTGCACGGCTCCCTTGCACTGGTAGCTCCCTTGGGTGTCCTGAGTCCCTTCCTCTCTTCCCCCCCAGCTTTCTCCATCAGCATTAACACTCCAGCTCAGAGACTCAGGCCATGAAGGCAAATGCTTTGTGACACTCTAAGTACATTATATAACCGTGTCCGCTGCATCTCCAGTAGCGGCCACAGCAGGAAGCTCCTCAGAGGAAATGGAAGGGGCATTGTAAAGACAAGAGCTGTTTTTTTAAGCAGTAGATACCCTTTTTTTTGTCTTGCAGAGACCTGTCCCTGCTGCTGAAATGGGCACAGCTTTAGCAACTCCATTGCCTCTTCTGGGTTGTAGCCAGCCGTCCATTTCCATCATCTTTTGCTCCCCACTAGGAGAATGCTGCAGGGTTGGGTTTGCAGTTGCTCAAGGAAAGGGTTATTTGGCCTCCGTCTTCTACCCATTGGCACTGCCTGAAACATCCTGCCTTTCTTCTGTGTCACCATTCATCTCCAGAGTGCCACCATCACCTGTGACATTGTGTCCCTGTAGGACCGGGTGCACCATGTTTGTCTACCCACAGAACAAAACAGTTTTCTGACATTTTCGCTGTTTCTCTTTGCCCCAGCCAAGGAAATAGAGCTGGGGATGTGGCCAGGAGAGCCTTGTGGTGCCTCATGTTGCTGCAGCAGGGCAGATGGGAGAAATTAAAACTAAATCCAGCATCAAGCCCTTTAACTGCAGGAAATCAGGAACCTAAACCTGGAGCCAAAAGGGCAGGAGTGACCCATGAGCCGGGGCCATAGTCCATGTGAAGGAGCGGAGAAGCCTTCAGCTCCCAAGACATTGTGGGATTCTCTTCAATTTTGCTATAGGCTTTTTATTTGATCTCTGAAACCAGCCTTGTGTGCTTTCTGGGTCTTAAAAAGGGAAAAGAAAAAAAAATTAAAAAGTGGCATATCCACACCACAGGGAGATAATTAAGACTAATAATGATCTGTGTTGTAAGTGATTTTAAAAACAAAGCACAGCTATTTCTATTTCTATTAAGCTTTTATAGGCTTTTATGAATCTAAGATTTGGCTTTCTTAGAGAATTAACTGCTGGCCCTAGGCTAAGTGATGCTGAAGTTGCACCTTCAATCCCACCTTATTCTCCTACCCTGTGTCAAGCGCTCCTAGTTGGGGGACCCTTCTGCATTCATCTAACAAAACTCCTCCCAACATCTTTTATTTTTCCTCTACATTGGTGTTAAGCTAATTGCTCCGTGATAGCTCACTGATTCTACATGCTGTTGTGTTTACTGATTCCCAGTCCCTAAGAATCTTGCTTTACTTGAGGGAACCCATAAATGTGACACTTAATCTGGAGGCTGCATTTCTCTTGCCTCGAAGATAAAGTTAATACTTTCCACATCTACATTTTCCCAAAGAAAGTGAGGAAGCAAAACTATTCTTTGTTCTGGCCAAGAACATCTGATAGTATCTGATGACTTTAGCCAGGAACTTATCTAAGAACAAGAGTGGAGCAAACTCAGAACATGTCCATAGGAAGGTGACATAGGTGGCACAGCAAGAATAAGTGGGAGCAGCTCTTGATGGCTCCAGGGAACAAAGCCTGGCCGTGGGTGTTTGCATCACCAGTTTGGACTGGACGTGCAAAACCTCCTGGTCTCCCCTGCTTGCCATTCCGCAGACCAGACCTCTTTGGCCACTGCTTGGTCGGGAACTGTAGCTAATGAAAGAGGCTTCTGCTCATATGTGGCTGCTACATTATTTATAAAGCAGCTGGGTATCTGAAGCAGGAAAAGAGAAGGGATTTTAATCACTCTGTAATAACTAATTAGGTTTGAACTATTAAGTAGCGCTTGGGAGAAAAAAGGTACTTCTGTTAACCATTGAACATTTTTGCCTCTGTACTTAAAGAAGTCTGTGATTTTATGCACAATAGAATATCCTTAGTCCCTTCAGAAGAAGAAAAGAAGTGAAATTTGGGGTGTATCTATGAGAAGAAATATCTTCTAGGTAGGTTGCCTACTTCATCCAAAAGAAACAAAGTCTTTTAAGAATATCCCTTGCAAGGTAACTGGAAAAGTTAAAAGAAAATGTGTTAGGTATGACTTGCCAATCAAATGTCGTATAAGATCAGATGAACATAGCATGAAGAGAGGTAGGGAATAGGATGAAAAAGATTAGCCTGGTACCGAGGCCTATCCGTCATGGTAAAACATCCCCAAAATAACAAGAGCCTCTGCCCCAGGCTGTCAGCAGGCGTTCACTGCATCTCCCTTCCCAACGAGGTTGTCATTCTGCAAACACTGCCTTGGTTAGAGGTGAGAGTGGTGGGATATGGCTTTACTGTCTCATGGCAAGTGTTCAGGTTTGGAACCTGGTAAATAAAACCCTGCAGCCGTAACCATGGCTGTACATGTCTGCTCAGCTTTGCTTTTCTTCGTGGATAGCAAAGTTTCATCATTTCTAAGCATTTTGGTTCAATTTCAGTCAGACTGTAAAAATATTCATTTAATCCCTAGCTCAGACTTCAAAATCAAATGTCAGTCAGAAGCAAAAAAAAAAAAAAAAAACCTTCCAGAATTATTCTGTGAGAAAATGCTAAAAAGAGTTCTTCAAACTTTTGCCCAAAAATAAAACAAAATTTCAGCTTGGCCAATTTTCTCCTGCACATTTCTGTGCTCCTGGTGGGTCTGCAGCAGCACTGGTTCTTCTCAAGAGGGCCACAAGACGATCCAGTTCTGCTCCAGATCCAGATCCAGTTCCCTGCTCTTGAAATCTGGCCCCAGGGGAGATACCCAGGGGAGAGAGCACTGTCTGCACGGCACTGAATGCACATGTTGTCAGCGACTCTGAGTGGCCCTTAGACCCTGGCATGGGCATTTGCACCTCATGTGGGAGAGCAGCATCCTGCTGCAATCATTTCTGTGGTTAGCAGGCTGGCATGGCTCCAGCTGCTCTGTGCTCCAGCGAAGCCTCCTTCATTTCTATTTCTGGGTCACATGCTCAATCTCCCTTCTTACTGGATTGCATCTATATTATTAATTGAACACACTTCTGTTTAGCTGGTGCATCTATCTCAGCTGCATCCTCCTTGGCAGAAATGTGGCATGTTTCAGGAAGTTCACATGCTGAGAGCTATTACCAAGCCCACTGCAGCTCCGAGCAGTGTATAAAAATACTGGGTTTTGGGGAGGATGTGTGGATTTTGGGTGCATGGTTTTAATTAGAAATTGACATTTCTAAGCCTTTGGCTGCCAAGCAACAAGCATCTAGAAAATGATCTCAGTTGTGATATGTAGGTACCCAGCGTCCATCCTGTACTTGCTGCTGTATTTAAAGCTTCAGAAAGGGCCACCTCACTGTTCATCACACAGGCAGTCGTCCGTGGTTGTCAGCAATTAGGCTGAATGGAAACTGATGCGGAGCAGCTGACCCTGGGCCCTTTGGCCCCAGCACTGCTGGAGCAGCAGAGAGTGGGTGCAAAATGAAGCAAGGTTGAAATTTAGCCTCGGAGCCAGCAGGATGCTCTCAGACTGGACTTTGAGCCCTGTCTGAATAGAGCTCTGGCTGAAGCCTGTCTGTCCATCCTTTCTTGCTTGTACTGCCTTCCCTGGATCTCTTTGCCCAGAATGGTAGCAGAGGAAAGCCAAGAGACAGCCCCTAGGAGCAAAGACCTGCCGAGAAGCAGTCAGCCCCTGGCACCTCATCCCATTCTGCAGGTTGCAGGTGCAGATGGGCACTGCATGCTTCTACCTGCACAAGCCCTTGTATCCTCTTGCTGAACTGCCCGGGCACCTCTTGTCTTCCCCATCTGGGCTGGCAGGAGGAAAGGGCTGTAACTGTGACTGCTCCAGTGACTGCCTGGTGGAGCTGCTCCCCTTATCAGCTCCAGCAGGATTGCCCTTTGGCTGTAGTCAGAGAGCACGGAAGCAGGATGAGCACTTGACTAACACAGACCGAAACTGATTTATTCATTTCTCTGCAGGAAGATATTTCATTCCTGTCTCTGAATGGAAGGCACCTCTGGAGATCATCCTGCAAGGAAGGGTCACCTAGAGCACATTGCATAGGATCATGCCCAGGTGGGTTTTGAATATCTCCAGTGAATGAGACTCCACTACCACTCTGGGCAAACTCAAAACAGTTAACACACATAGACTGCATGGGATAGGCCTTGCCCTTGGAAACCATCCTCTAGAAACACCCTGGAGCAGATTGATGGTTCATTACAGTCTGCCACTGTATCTCCAACACTATCTCAAAGAAAATGCTCCCAAGACAGTCATCAAGTCCTCATAATTTGCTAAATTGTGTATTCCCATCCTGTGGGAGAAGTTCCACTGATTCTGACTGACCAGCAGCTCACGTTCTGCAGCATGAGGTCAGCCATTGCTTGTTCTCATCCCCATCTGGCCTAGTGTGACTGCTCCTCTTCTTTGTTAGTATCCAAGTATTTTTCTGAATCTTGCTAAGTTCTTCCCTTTGATTTTATCCCGTTATGCTTCCAGACCTACCATGGTCATTACTTGTCTCATCCCATATTGAATTGAATTTGATGCATTGCAATCATGAGGGAAGAGTGTGATTGAGTTTAGTCCAGTTAATTATTTCATGTTCCTGGATCCTGAGTCCTTGATGTGCCCTCTTTTCATGCTCTTTGGGGTATTTTTCCCAATGATAGTCTGTTGGATCTTGTCCAAGTCAGCTGTATTTCTGCTCAGATATGCTCTTGGGCTTATTTAGGAAGGGTAAAAAACCTGCAATATGGTTTTGGGTGTCTATAAAACAATTCACCCAAGCATCCATTGATGCCACATTCTGTGGAGGAAAGAACTGGCTAGGAGAAGTTTTAGTGAATAACAGAGTAGCAGGTTTGTGTGATGGACCTTTCCTCTCCCCTGAAACCGGTTTTGGTCTGAACAGTCACCGAAGGCCAAGGCAGGGGCAGAGGGAAAAGGGGACAGCTTCCATGAGCAGGGCACAGAGGACACAGAACTTGGGGCAGAGATTTTGAGCATGCTCTACATACTCTATATAATGCTACCTTGCTTTCTTTATAGCTAAATTAAAAGTACATTCATGTTGGACTTTCCACAATTCCCCACTATGAGACCAGCATGGGAGGATGCTAGTTTCACACTCTTAATTTGTTTCCTGCCTCCTAAAAGCCAAATATCTGGTTTTGCCTGAAGACTCTTCATACATCCAGGGTCCCTTGAGGCTGAGCAGCGGGGTACAGGCCCAGAGGAACTTGCTGGACTAATTTCTAGTCTTGGTTAATTCTGGCTGTCTGCTTTAGGGATACTATGGCCAGGCTGTTAGTCACCAGTCTTCCATTTCAGCAAGGAGCAGGGAGGAGAATTATCTTCTGAGGGGTTTGTTGAGCAGAAGGCCAAAGCTAACCAGGGCTGCCCTCTGTCTAACTGGAAGGTAGAAGAGGCTCCATCATTTGCTTTTGAGCTGTGCGTGTGTCTCTGCCATTATAGTCAGCTGCAGCTCTCCTGGCTTTCAGTCCTCGGTGATTGCTGAGATATCAGGAGGTATTTGTACCATGACTGGGGCTGTAGGCTCTCCCTGGAAGAGCCACACTGCTCTCCCCAAGCCTGGGGGAAGCCAAGGCTATGTTCAGTGTACCTTCCCTCTTACGTTCTTCCGTGTGTCTGCGTGTGCTGTGTGTCCATACGAACTGCTGCTTCCCTGCAGTGTCCTCCGCTGAGTTGACTACATCTGTTTCCTTCATTCACCCCAGCTCTCAAGTAAGTCAGTTGTGGTTTTTGTTCTCACAGTCCTACCGACTCAGCAGCTCCAACACTGCTCAGCACCACGTCCTCTGCATGGCCACTTCACTGCTCCTCTGACCTTCCTCCGAGGATGTCTGCAGCTCCCTCCCCAGTGTTGGTTATTTACCATGCAGAGCCAAACTGGATCATTTCTCCTGTTGGCAGTGAATGCTTTCTGCCGTATGACTGAAATGTCCAGTGGCATCTTTGACAAATTATACCCCCCTTGGATACTTGGATAATACAGTGCCAGAGGAATTGTTTCTGCTTAACAGAAGTGAGTCACAAGCTACATTCAAAGACTGCCATGTGGGTCACAGAGTAATTTGCTATCCAAACTACTTGGAAAGTAAAATCTGAGATAGGAGCACTGTGGTGTGAGCAGAATGATCTTTATTCTCACACACTGTACCCTTGGGAAAAGTGCATGCACCCACTGGTCACACAGTGCTGAGGTACAATCTCAAAAGCAAGGTGACTCCCTCACTCTAAATCGTCTCTCTTTGGTTCTGCCTTCTCCTCCACTCAATGACTGTTTCTCTCAGTGCCTTGAGTGTTGCTGCATTGTTGCTGTCTCTACCTTGCTCCTCAGGCTTCTCCCACACAGTAGCTTGCCACTGTCTTCCACAAGCGATGTAAGTGATAGTGCTGTGATATCCCTCCTCCTCTTCTGCTGCTCCATGAAGGTCCATCTCCTGTGGTCCTCAGTGGGATTCTCCTGAATCCCTCTGTTCTTCCTGAGCATCCTGTCTCCTTTTGCAGGGAGAGCTCCCCCACACACCTCTTCTCTATTTTCTGCTCTGCTTTCTCTCTAGCCTTTTGCTTTGCTACAGACTCTCACACTCACAGTGCAAACACCTCAAAGTCTTAAGAAACCGTCTCCAAACACTACACTTTATTCTTTAGGCCTTCTCCCCCTTTGCCTTGATGCTCTCCCTGTCTCTGCTTTACCTTCTGTCTTCCTCAGCATAGGTTTCTGTATCCAGATTTCTCATGATTGTTTCAAAGCTATGCTCCATCCTTACCCCGCTCTTTCTCCTGGTTTCCACACCTTCAGTCACGCTGCTTAGAAAGCTGATTCTCCTGAGATTCTCTGATGTCCTCTCGGTTGTGCCTCTTTCTTTCTCCTCTCCGCATCTCTGCCTCTTCTATATACCTTCCTTCTTCTTCTGTGAGATGCCCACAGCATCCTGTCCCTCAACCCTTTCTATTATCCTTACACAAATTATTTCTAGGCTCATATATGATCTCCACGCTGCCCCCCAGATCTCCTGTGCTGTGTCAGACTTGTCTCTTCCTCTCCAAATAATAAAAAAAAGAGATAGCCTGATGCTTCCTGGTGAAGATCATGAACCTAGCCTCAGTGTAAAGACAACGGAGTTCATCATCTCTCACTGACACCTTCCCCGTCTCACCTAGGCACACGAGACTCCCATTCTGCGTACTGCTCTGCACGGCCTTGAGCTCAGCTCCCCCAGCTATGTCTGAGTCCCACACATTCTCTCTACATAATGCTTTCAGACAAAGCCTCTCCTGTTCATTCCTCCAGCTAAAATACTTGTCTGGCTCTAGCACACGGCATTTTGATTACCATCACATGCCTTTCTTGGTCTGACAACAGCAGACTTGCTAATGGATGTTCATCAGACTGGTTCCTGCAAAGATTACTTCCCCATTGCCTGAATGTGTCACCCCCTTCCTACACCCCTCTTCATGCTTGCTTCCTTATCATGTTAAATATCAGACATTTGTCTTCATGTGGAAAGGCCTCTATGGCCTTCCTGTGAATATCCAAGTCCTTGCTTGACTCCTGTGCATCTGGGGAGCCACTGTTTCGGCTGTTCTTCAAATTCCTTTCTTCTCTCTCTTCCTTTTCCCTTCATTTCTCATCTCCCTCCTTATCCTATCATCTTTTTCCTCCACATGGGCTTTGCTGGGTCAGGAACTAAATTGCAACATGGGAACGTGCCAGCCTGACGTGGCTGATGGCTGCTACCCTGGACATTGCTTCATACTGTAAACTTCTTTACCAGTGGCTTTCTTTGAGGAGCACACATACACTCACGGTAATACCAGTAATAAATAGCATTACTCATGCCTTTATCTACTTTTCTTCTTGGCCAGCTGGGGCTGACATGAGGATCAAGAGGGTTATAGAATGGGAAGGATGATGGAAAAGGCATTAGCTCTACATAGCCAAAAGGTTGAAGATTGTCCAGTCCTGAGTCTGGGAGCTGGGAGCTGCCTTGCCTCTGAAGAGATGCAAAAGATGCATTTTGCAAAGATGCATTTTGCAAAGAGATGCAGAATGTATTTTGCATCTGTGGTAGCGTGGTGCTTTTTGAAGCAAGGCTCAGCTCCTGCTTGTTTTTGTCCCCAGGCTTCTGGGCTCCAGTCTCCACTACTGACAAATAACATGCCAAATTTCATTTTAAAAAGAAAAGTCATTTTAAACTCATAAGCATTTAGAGAGGTATTTTGAGAGCACATAGGTAGCTTTCATGCCTGCAAGCACGGCAAAAGGAGCGAGGCACCCCGAAGCTTGGGGGAGGAAATGGTCTGGGTTGGGAAAGTCTTTGCGGGTGTACAGAGCACTGTGGGGCTCGTTGTTCATTTCTGCTTGGTCTTTTCCCCTTAGGGCTGTACTGAATGGTCAATTCTGTATTCAAGTCTGTGAAGACAGCTGCACTTTTGCTGAATTTGCTAGAGGAAGGAAAAAAAATGTGTATATTTCCATTTTACTTAGAGAATGGAGCTTTTTCCCCAGAAATCCAAGCTCTCCATTTGCAAAAGCATTAGGGTAGAGTGTTGGGAAAATAACCATGATAGCTGCTCATGGCAGCTTGTATTCATGCTATTCCTCAGGCCTGACTCCAAAGCCTCTGAGGAGGGAAACTGAGACACACAGTGGTTAAGGTTAGGTAGTTCTTGGGCATGACCATTACTGGGCTCTCTGAACACCTCAGTTTCACCTGAAGTAGTCCAAGTGAAGCTTTCCAAACCGTCAGCACTCCTGAGATAGCATCACCACCAAAAACACACAGATAAATGAGTTGCTCAAGGCCAGGATGCGACCCCACCATCTCAGAGGGAAGCAGGCCAAGATGTCTTCACCTAAGTCCCTTACTTTAGCACAAACCAGATTAGCCTTATTCTGCCTCAGACCTGGCTTCTCAGTGTATTTAGGAGCTCATTTCTTTTACAGCTCAAAACTGTCCTTTGCAATGTAGGCCAAATGCCCGTGTGATTAAAGGGATTCACATGAATAAGGGCACTGGTTTAGGCAGAAGGATGCATCTGTTCCACACACTCTTGGCTAATGAGAGATGCTGCTTCCATTCTTGGAGCCTGCAGGAATTATGTCTTTCCTGAAGGTTACATTCAGCACAAAAAAAAAAAATAAAAAAGAGAGAGAGAGAATAAATACAGCAGAAAGGTGCCTTGCCACATGCATCATATACAAACAGCAATGTCACAGCCTGGCTGTCCAGGGAAGGAGCTGCTCTGGCACAACAAGGAGAGTTTAAGACCACAGGCTTGAACACATGAGCACACATCCCAAAGAGACATTCCCCAAACAGGTCTCCCTGCAGGAGAGGGCTGCATCAGGGGCATTGGGGCAGGCTGGGCAGGGGGACATGTGCCACCTTGCTAGGGTCAAAATGCACCTGCAGAGACACCAGAGAAGGTGCAAGAGGCTCCTGCCCGCAGCCCACCACATCTGACAAGGTCACTTTGGCCTCATGGCAAGCTAGGCCTAGAAAGATGCATGATAAAGGAGGGGTCAAAGACATGGGTGGAAGAGGAGAAATAAGTGAGCAGTTGAGCCTAATTTGTGTGAGGTTGTAAATTAAAACCCCTGTGGCAGATGGTCAGGAGATTATTTTTCAGGGGGTTAAGCAGGCTGCAGATTAGGAAAGACTGAAAAACTTTGATGTACTGTGCAGGACCTTGCTCCAGGGCTCCAGACACGCAGTGACCTGTGAGGGGGTCATGGCTCTTTAGGAGGGTGGAGAAGCCCTGGCACAAGATGGCAAAGCTGGGAGGTTGCAAAGGCAGGTGCGAGGCCGAGCATCCATTCTCGCCAGCTGCCAGCGTCCTGGGCTGGCCACACGCACACGGTGGGGCCTTAAGTGTCCTCAAGCCAAGCTCCTGGCTGTGGTGGCTGGTTACTCCCAACGGTCAGCCCTGCCTAAAAGGAGGACATTTCAGTTTTGCAGGGGAGCCCCCACACCAGCCTAGCCCTGCACAGGCCTTGTCCGCTGCCCATATTCCCCTTCCCTTCTGCTTGTGCCTGCCACGCTCCCCGCCAGCAGCGCTCGGTGCTGTTATCAGCGAGTGGGGGGGTCTGTGCTGGCCCAGCTCTGCTCCCTGCCCTAATTTCCTCGTGGAAATCCCAGAGTCTCCGGTAGATCCAGCTCTGGTTTTGGGGGCAGCCATCTCTCTCTCCGTCTCTCTCTCTCTCTTTCCTCTTCCCTCCTTCTGCTCTCCTTCCTCCTCCTCTCCCTCCCTCCTCTCCGCACCGTACTCTCCGGGGGCTCTGGGTACCGCTGCAGCATCACTAGCCACCTCCATCCAGGAGGCTGGGAGCGCGGGGCGGAAGGGGAGGGCTGCGGGGGACACGCTGAATGAATGGGCATCGCCTCGGCGCCGCTGGAGCCTCCGCATAGGGGCGAGGCTGCCGGACGGCGCCGCGGGCGAGGGGGCAGCGCCGGCAGCGGGGCCGGGCCGGGC
>VWPW01006294.1:0-136018 GCA_013389825.1 Crypturellus undulatus | reverse complement strand
TCGTCCGCGCCCGGGCTGCGCGGTGCGGAGCAGGGCTGGCCGCTGCGGGGCTCGGGGCTGGCGGCGCGGGGCTCAGGGCGCGACGGTGCTGGGGCCAGGCTGCACGGTGCGCGACCAGGCTGGGCGATGCTGAGGTCGGACTGGATGGCGCTGGGTTCGGGCAACAAGGAGTTAAGTGGCTGCAGAGCTATAGGTGTGTGTGTGTGTGTGCGCGTGTGGCTCATCGAACCCCACGGGTGTTTGTGTGCCTGCTCAGCACAGGGCAGGTGGCAGTGTGGCCCGTCACACCCCACGGGTGTTTGTGTGTTGGGTGCGCGCAGGGCAAGTGGGAGACCGGGAGCACAGGACACACCGTGCCAGGGAGCCGCGCTCTGTGGCTCTGCAGGGGTGTGTGTGTGAGAGCCACAGCAAAGCACGTCTCCGCTGCCATGTCCCCGAGAGCCACACTGCGCCTCTGTGTGTGAGAACCCCCAGACGAAGCGTTAGAGTGTGTGTGTGTGCGCATGCATGTGAGAGCCACTGCAGAGCCAGCGTGTGTGTGTGCAGGGGTGTGCGCTTCACAACAAGCCAGAGTGTGTGCGAGATGCACAGCCGAGCGTGTCGCGGCTGCCGCGTGCTGGCGAGCCGCATTGAGTCTGGGTGGGGGGAGAAAGCCCAGTCGGAGCATCCGTATGCCCGTGCGCACAAGTCGGTGCATGTGTGTGCACCCGCCTGCGTTTGCGTAGTGAACGGAGGAGTGCGTGTTGGTCAGGGACGTGTGTCAGCGCGTGTGCTGGGAGGAGTGCTCTGTGGGGCGCACCTGCATGTTGGGGTGCGCAGGGGGCTGTGGGCGTGCGACATGAGCATCATGTAGGGGAGCGCAGGGGGTCTGAATGTGCGCGAGGGCTGCCACCTTCCTCGGAGGGCTGCATGGGGGTGCGGGAAGCCAGATGGTGTGCGAGGGGAGCTCCTGTCCCTGCACTGATGGGACCGGCTCCCTGGGTGCCGGGACCTCCGGGGAAAGGGCAGAAGTTTCTGTGCCCTCGCCTTGCCAAGCACATGGAGCTCAGGCCCGAGGCCTCCTCCTGGCTGTGTGTTCCTGGAGAAAGAAGGCAGATCTCAGCTCCCCCTCACCTTCCCTCTTGGCCCTAACGGTTCCCCTCTGCTTTTCCCGCGTTTGAGATAGGGAACAGGTACCTGCTGGCTGTCCTGCAGCAAGGCCCAGCAAGGCTCAGGCACTTCATGGCCCTGACAAGAGGGTGGCAGCCCAAACCTAACCCACAGCCGCTCTGCGGGTTCTATCTGTGCGAGTAAAGGTCCTCCTGCTTGGAGCGTCTGACACCCGTGCTGCTACAGCAGACACCAAGGTGCTTTCGGGAAGACGGTTGCTAGTGAGCAGAGCTGTCCGTTCATTCCTGCTTGGATGTGGCTAGCAGGCATGTTTCCTGCATCCCATCCTCTTGTAGTAATGTTACACACCGGCCCTGGAGCTGTGGCAATGTTGGTGCATTATTATTAGGTGCATTTTGAGACAGACAAGGCTCCCCCCACGTGCCAGCCCACTTTGGAAGGACGGTCCATGGGAATCTTTCTGCTGTAGGCCGACAGCGTGATGAAGTTAGGAAACCCCAAGCAGGAGCACGAGGAGGCCTCGTTACCATGAATTCAAATGGAGATGGCACCAAAACGCCTTCAAGGAGCTGAGCTGTAGCGACTTTTCCTGTATCCACCGTCGCAGTGTGTGGCTGGTACATTCCTCACCATGGGCAAACGTGTCCATTGCGTGGAGCAGGGATGGGCGGCCGCCGGGAATGGCTGAGGATGGCGAGCAGGGAATGCCATCAGGCCCTGGGCATCCTGCATCCTGCGAAATGGACTCTGGGAGGCTTGCAAATCCTTCCCAAATTGCTTCTTCTCCAATGAAGCAGAAAGCAGAGCCAACACAGAGGCTTTCTGCAGGAAGCTAATACCTGGTCTGAGCAGCAGCTCCTACTTCCAGGACACAGGCTGACAGAAATGTGTTTTTCTTTCCAAATCCGGGCTCAGCGGCTAGTGTACGTGAGCCCAGTTCTGATCTTCACAGAAGCTCTGCTCCCTCGCTCCTCTCTGTGTACTTAATGTCTGAAGCACAGCTTTTTAAGTGGCAAAAGAACAGAGAAATTCAAGAGAAACCTGCCACTCCATAGCAGGAGACTTTTGCACCTCACCTCCTTATGGTCTCATGCCATCCACCAGCGCTGGGCAAAGTTTCACCATCGGAGAATAAACATCTGCCAAGCCAGAAAGGATTTGAATCAAATAAACATCAGTAGTAATTGGAGACCCATTTTGAAATGGGTTTGATACCTGCATGCCTCCCAGGCAAGCTTTTCTCATGTTAACCGTTGTGCATCTTTGCATGAAAAATGAGGCTTTATTTTCAGTCTGGGTAATAGCAGCACAGCATGGATAGGAATGAACACACTGTCCCCCTGCTAATCTGTCCACAATCAGGCTTCTCCCAAACGCTGGTTTGATGCTGCCGTCGTCAGAGATGAGCAGTGCTGGCTGCAGCAGGCAGGCTGCTCTCCAGCGTGCCCACAGCCTCCCTTGGCCACCCGTGAGCTGGAGCTGCGAGTGGTTCTGGTTTCACCCTCATCCATACCCAATACCAAACTCATCAGCTGGAGTTTAGCAGTACTAGGCACAGGCAAAGCAGCACCTCTTTTTCAGAAGCTGTATTGACTTTCTGTTTGCTCAGTAGAGTGATACAAAGTGCTTATTTTGAGTCCTGAGCTCCACATTTCTCTTTCGAAGCACCTTGAGTTGGACCTGTAAAAGCCATGTCCGAAGCCGCAGCTGCAGGAGCCAGCTGTGTCTGGAGGCAGCAGGTTGCCCTTTGCTTGGGCTCTGCAACCCCGGGCAGCGTCTTTGGCCTCCTAGGCATCACCAAGCTGAGATGTCACCTACCTCTCCTATGCGGAGGCTGTTTCTGAGTGTTGTCCCTCATCTGTGCTCACTGGAAGCAAAGGGGTTGCATCCAGACCCACCGACTGCTGCTGGGGGAACCTGGGATGATCTGCAGGAGTTACTCTGAGCAGGGCATCTGCTTGATGATTCTTAATTTGGGGGTTGTTTTTTGGGTTTGGGGACTAATTAAAGGGAATTTAGCTGCTCTATAAATCACTGCATATTACTGGGAGCTTGGAGCCTTCTGGAGAAGCCTCCAGCATAAGCGGTTGTTCTGGAAGGGCATTATGTGACAGTAAACTTTGCTGAATCTGTGCCATAGGAATGTCTGTCAGTTTGACAAGTCAATATGCGGGTCCCAATGGCCATTGCATACTACTGGCATGTTTTTAAGCGCATATCTGCGTTGCACGCTTTGTAACTGATCTCCATGTCTAATTTGGGAACTTAGCTGATTTCTTCTGTGCACATTCTCCCCGGCTACAAGAACTATGCAAGAGTTTGCAGCAGACTCCTCGTGTGACCTTATTTTGTGTTTTCATGTGTCCAAGAGAAAGGGAACACAAAGCCCCTTCTTGCTTGCCGAGGCATTGCATGGGGAAAATTCCCATTAGGCCAAACTCTAATGCACCAGCTCTGCAAGCTCAAGCAGGCTCCGTGGCCTCCAGCTTTCCCCACCTCTGAAGGGTGCCTTGTGGGTTTGAGCCATGGTCTGTCAGGAAATCTGCCTTCCTGGAGAGTTTTCCTGAATGATTCCTGGCCTCACAGCCCTTTACAAAGCTTCCCCACTGCTCGGAGGAAGCACATTACAACTTCCAGAGCTGCCACAGTCATCTCTGTGTCTCAGGGGATCCTAAAACTTTATGTCCTCTGTGGACAGAGGTACAACAAATCTATGCTCTGCTGGCTCATTTATGTGTCTCTCACAAGTCAACTTTTGTGACCTCCAGGCTGCACGGTCCCTTTGGATCATCTCCTGGTTAGTCTTCATGTTGAGGAACCACATTCCCTCAGGCCTTTAGGTTTGACATCCTCCCTTTTCTCCCGTGCTGCCCATAAACAAGTTGTTGGGGATTTGGGAGAGCTGAGGGAGGGATCCAAGAGCTTTGAAGAACAGTCTTGGCGCTCCTGCAAGTGGGCAGAGATATGCCGTGTGAGCACTGAGGTAGTTAGCAGTCCCTTTTCTGTGTATAGATAAAACATGTACAAGTGAAGAGTATTAAAGCTACTTAGTACTGGGTTAATTCTGCCCTCAGGAGGAGTAGGATGAGACCCATGCTGCGTGTCATGAAAGTCCCCTCACATCAAGTATTTAATATCCAAATCGCTCAGCCATTTGTCTCAATGTGTCTTGGCAGGACAGGGGCCACCCACACAATTTCCTTTGCAAGATGACAAATGCTTGACAGCGCCACTGGCTCCAGTCGTTCCCTTTGCTCTGCCCAGCTCTGCAATGGGGGTCAGCTCACTTAGTCAGTGTGCCTGGCCCCTCTCCTGGCTTGTTCATGGTCCCTTTGAGATATGGCATGGCAAATGCTCTAGCTATGGCATCTCAGGGCCTTGCTACAGGCGCTGGAAGTTCACTGGCGATTTGTCACATTTGGTGCCCAGGCTTGCCCAGATGATACCGGGGAATTTGCAGAGAGCAGCTTCCTTCTACATTATGTGGGCTGGAACTAATGTGTGGCAAATGTGTGGCAAATGTGCCCAGAATACTTCAGGAGTGCTGCTTGTGCCCTGGGGAGTCTTAACTGGCATCTCTTCTCATGTAAGAAATTCCCTGCTCTGTGGCCCAAGGGGTGGGTATGGAAGAACTGAATGTGTGTGTCAGAGTGGCTCGGGTTCAGCAAAGTCCTTGGCTTTGGGGGCAGGGACCCTAGCTGTTGGCTTTGGAAACACCCTCTGGGTGATGATGCCACCCGCCTTCTTCTTACCTCCATCCTCCCCCTGAGCACAGCTCTGTCCCCACTGGTGTCTTCCTGGGGCCGTACAGCTGGTGTCAGCAGCCTTTGCCCTGTTCGCGTTCCCGGTTCCGTTGCGTGGCTGCATGTGGGATGTTCCCAGCAATGCCTTAGACGGTCGTGATGCAGCTCGTCCTTCGCTTTGTGGGGCAGAGCAGGGAAGTCGGTGACTCAGGTGACGCTGCACGTATCTTGTGGCTTCTTCGCACCCACAGCCAGCACCTGTGACAGGCAAGGGCTAGGCCCGCTGCTCTGTCAGCAGAGCAGCACCCCACAAGATATTTATAGTCTCAGTAATGTTATTCCCCTGCCAAACTATTACTGAAATAGGCTCAGTGTGTGTCATAGGATAGAGGATTTTAATGGCACAGTTTCTTCAGTACAGGAATGGAGTTGACATTCCCTTGCTGTTTCTTTCATCCGATTAATCTTTCCCATGGTGGAGAGGCCGTGAGGAGATGGCTGGGCCATTCTGATTAAGCACTTGTTTGGCGGATTGGAGTTCAATGGCTGCTTTTGCTGCAGCTGGCATTTGTGAAGGTGGGCAAGCCCTTGAGGTGGACTTGTCAGGATGTTTTCCCTGCCCAGTGCCCCACGGGGAGCAGCTGGACCTTGGGCCTCCATTGAGGGAGGCCAGCTGCCACGCGGCAGGGCTGGGACTTGTGCCTGGATCCAGCGTGCAGGAGTGATGACTGCTGTCAGCAGCTCCTCACAAGGCCTCGGAAAGCACCACAGCGTGCAGGGCACAGCCCAGGCTCCCTGACCTCTGCCTCTGGGGACTGTTCTGCAGAGGGGCAAGCAGGGCTTCCTCCACTGAAGTTGCAGACTTCATACTAGGGTTGAATGGGAACTATGTGAAAGGGAAAAGTTATTAAAAGAAATTATCCCAATGATCAAAAAGGGGGCACTTTGGCATTTTCCAAATAAAATACCCTTCTTTTCTCTCATCTAGATGCTTCCATTGGTTTTGGAAGAGGCAAATGTCTATCATTTTGGGCATGTCACAAAAAAGCGTTTCAGCTGGCTGAAGCTCAAAAGGTTTTTCAGCCTGTCAGATCACAAGCGTTTTCATAATTCGCTGTCCAGCCCCAGGTTGCTTTTGGTAAAAGTCTCTAGGATGGGAAAACTTTTTCCCTGTCAGATCTAAGTTTGGAGTCAGGCTTTTGGGGCAATGTTCTGGATGCCACTGAGGCTTCAGGTGGGCAGACAGACCCATCTGCCACCACACTGTGTCCACTGCCTTCTCCTGTAGTTGTAACGAGAGAGAATGCCGCCCTCCTTCCTCCTGCTGGGAGTCACGAACAGGTTTCAAAGGACTAGTCCCTGTCCCTAGTGTTTGGTGACGTTCACTGGAGATTTACGTGCCCTCCGCAATGGGATGTGGGGAGCAGACGGGGCAGGAATAGGGGTGTCTAACAACACAGGATTCATGGAGCTTGCAGGGTATTTCCTGTCACTGTCCAGGCATAGTTATCCTTATCGAGCTATGCTGGGCCCAGGCGGTTGCGTTGGTCTGGCCATGTAGGGTTTGAGCCCCTAATAGGAATGTGTTGAGGAGAGGGCACCTATGCACCAGGCCAGCTGGCCAGGGGCTTGTGGTTGTGGCTTATGGCCAGCAGCTGCTGAGCCCAGGGCCTGCTCAGCCCTGCAGCACTGCTGACAAACACAGCAACCTGCAGAGACAGACTGGAAACCGGGAACCAACACGACAGAGAAAAACATCCTTCCCACACAACCCAGCCTGTCTTCCTGCCTCAGCTCCTGCTCCTGCTCGTGAACAGCGTGCTGCGACTCACTGGGAGTCAGCAAAGACAGCAGTGCCGTGTGGGCACGGAGAGACCCAAGGGCAAGAGCAGGGGGCGTAGAGGGAGCTTGTGGCCTTGGGAAGCTCTCCCTGGGATGCGTTGGATGTCTTCTGGGAGAAGATGCCTGCGGGAGCCCTCTCCTCCTGCCTGGAGATCCACGGGCCTCCCATTGCCTCCCGTGGGCTCAGCACACTGTGTTTCATGGAGGTTTCTGTGGATGGGACACTGTGGGCTCCGGGGAGAGGCTGTGCCGCTCAAGGACCTGCAGCTGCTGGAGGCAGGAATGTGCAATGTGTCCGCACTTCACCTCTGCCTTTTGTGGGCTCATCTCTCATCTCTGTGCCCTGCATCCCTGCCCATCCTCTTCCTACTTGCATCTCCTCTGCTCCCAGCCCTCCTGTGCAGGCTGCCCAGCCAGATGGCCCCATCATCCTTTCATCCTCCAGTTATTTTCCTGAGGGCTGTTCCTGTCCCTCTGGCGGCTGCATATCCTGCGATCCAGTGCAGAATGCTCTTCTCCTCCTCCTTGTTGTACTGTCCCCTAGGACAGACCATTCAGCTTGCTCCTCCTCCTCCTTTTCCATTTCATTAATGAGTCTCTTTGCACTAAGAAGTCCTGATAGCTGCCAGGGGATGCAGGAGGACAGGCTGCACCATGGAGAGAGTGGGGAGGCCACCAGGACAGTCCAGAGCAGTCCAGGCTTTGGGATGCTGTGAGCTCTGTGTGGGATACTGCAGTGGGTGCCTTGGTGTGGTGGATGAGTCCCCTCTCCTTGCCCCGGCACTGGCTGTGCAGGACATGTCAGTCAGATACGAGCTCACTGGCAGCACAGATGAGTGAGCCTGGTGTCATGTAGCTCTAAGCTGTGGCCGGCCTCTCCTCAAGCCAGCTTGGCATCATATCTGCTGCGCCCAACTGCCCTATCCCACTTTGGGGCTGCTCCTTCAGTGCTCTGCTGGACACTGAGTCTGGAGCCCACGGGGCCTCCTAGTCCATCCTTCCTGCAAAGCTCTTTTTGACCTGGAAACGCCTGCAAAGAGCAGGGCATTTTACAGGATTGTCGACCCTGGTGGGCTTTGAATTGAGAGGACTGTCTGAGGCAGTGAGGGCAGAGAGGGTCTGGGGTAGCCTCTGGCCCTCACCCAGCAGCTGATCCCATGGCTTAGTGTGTTCTGGTTAACAGCGTCGGGGTTTAATGTAGCAGCTACTTGTGGTTTAGAGATTGCTATTGAAAACTGGACTTTTAGAAAACACTCTGTGGACAGTGTTTTAACTTCTCCACGTCTCAACACTCCCTCAAACCCGAGAAACTGAGATGGTTTCTTCTAGGGGGTGGGTTGTTGTTTCTCTCTCTCATACATGCACACACACACATACACACTCTCTTCCTTCTCGCATTCCTCCTTCCTTCTCCAAAAGACTCTTTGAAAAAAAATTTATTTCCAAAACTGTGGCCCCTGTGCAGTGCTCCTCCAGAGCAGCTGGCCTGCACTGGGCCGTGTTTCTGAAATGCCATGGTCATTGCCCCTCTACACATATCCACGAGGCTGAGGTGGCTGCAAAAGTGGGCAAGGAGCTTAGGTGGCTGCACAGGGATGTCCACAGATGTACTGGCACATGTAGCTAAGAGCAAACCTCTCGTTGCTTCGAGTGCAACTGGTTGGTTCCCTCGACACAGCAGTAGAATGAAGCACAATCTTCTGCTACCATCCAGCCTTGCTCTGGCTTTGTGGAGTCCTGCTTACCAGAAGCACATTTGGGGACCGTTGCAATCCGGTAGCCGCAGGCTGCTGTCTGCGGCTGTCCTGCTTTGCAGAAGGGCCTCTCCCTGCACTGTGCTGCTCGCGGGTGCTACGGCCAAGGTGCCTGCTGAGCCTCGGCACAGGGCTCCCGCGGCAGGACAGGGCCCGGCGATGGGCCGGGGGTGGATCAGAGTTGAAACCCCCTTTGTTGTCTTGTGTGGAGGGGACTGACTCACTGCTCTCCCGTGCTGTCATAAGCAGATGGATGGTTTAATCACCTAGCAACCAAAATAACGTCAGGTGAGGAGCGCTTCCTCAGCGGCGCTCAGCCCACAGCCCCTCTGCCGGGCTGGTGACAGGGACCAGGCAGACCCCGAGACATTGCTTAGCTCCTCGCCTCCCCTCACCACTGCCTGGAGCAGGCTGCGGAGGGGGCCCTTTGCTGTGTGCCCCACTTGAAAGCCCCACCGAGCTGCCCTGTAGCACCCTGCATCTGGAGGCCAAGCAGAAGAGCTTCCCAAAGCCACATCGGAGGAGGAGCACCCAGTGCCATGTGTTGGGTGAGGTCCCCCAAGGCCAACTCCTGGGAAGCTCCAAGGGGCATCACCAAGCTCCTCGGCATGTACACAGCAGGTCGAGGGCTCCAGCACACTTTGGGAAGGTTGCTGACCATCTGGAGCACTGAATCCGTTGTGGGAAGAGTCCTGTGTCCAGGACCTCCAGAGCACAGGGAAATTCTTGAGAGGTGAAACCAGACGACTTTGGATCTACCCATGGGCTGGATCCCTCCTTCCCTGTATGCACCGCTGCATTGCCAGCCCTGGGCACTTTTGGCTCCCGCACAGTCCTCTTGCCTGGCACCCCTCAGAGGGTGCGAGTGACCCTTGGAGCCAGCATTTTCATTCAGTTTCTCCTTTAGTAAAGAAAAAGGTGTTTCCCTCACCTGCTTGTGCTCTTGGTATTGGTGTGAGAAGAGGGATGCCCTCCTACTCCTGAGACAGCACAACTGCCTGCTGACTGTGTCCCCCTGAGACACCCTGAGACACTGCAAGGCGGCCTCAGGGACCTCCCGAGGCTGCTGGCACAGGGAACGTGGCACTACAGCCCGTCCTGCCTTACCATAGACCTTAGCCAGTCTGCAGCCAGGAGTGCCCTGAGGGAAAGCAGGCGCCAGGCAGGAAAAAGGCAGGCTCAGCCACCCGTGGAGTGCATGAGGACACCTTCAGCCAGGCCCAACCTTGGCTGCGTGTTTATGTCACCCGCTTGGAGCTGCATGGAGTCGTTCGTCACAGACGCGTGGCTCCTGGCAGTGGCACATGTGCGATGTTGTGCAGGGAGGACACATCCTCCCAGGCTGGGAGCTCTGGCTCCCTTGTCTGTTGGTACTGCAGGACTGATGGAGACAGGCCTTGGGTGCTGGCCTCTCACAGGGTGCCCCAGCTGACTGTCGGATCCTTGTTGTGACCTGAAATCACTCCCAGCCACGCTGGAAATGTGTAGCTATATTAGCCAGCCCAAGGGTTACAAGTTGGGACGGGGTGACAGGGCTGGACTAGGTGTCTTGTTGACCATAGCACTGTCTTCCTCCCACAACTAGCCAGCAAACACCTAGCTCTGGAGAGGGGCTGAGCCTCTCTGCTGCCTCCAGCACGTGGAGGTGCAGGTGGAGGAGGTGGCGAGGCTGAAGGATGCTGGGCTGTCATGGTATTTGGGTTGGGCACGTGCTGCTGCTGAGGCTGTCAGGGATCACGGAGAAGTGCCGTATAAATAGGGCACCCCATCTCCAACTTCTCTTTGTGGGCCAGGGAGCTGATATAATTAGACAATACGCTCTGTTCTGTGCGGCGCGCTGAGGAAGCCTCTGTGCCGCTGCAGCCCGCAGGGAGCCAGGGAGCCCTACTTCAGCTGCTTGCTCGTCCCAGCGAAGGTGAGTGATTTCCAGGCAATGAGCTCCTGCCATCTCACTCACTCGTTCACTGTGACTGCTCTGAGGAACACGACAGGACTGGGGGCAAGATCAGTGGGGCACAACAGGGACAAACACCACATTCCCAGTGTGACAGGAGACTCAACAGGCCATGCACATGGTCTTCAATGTAGGTAGCAGTTAGACACCAACCTGCCTGCTCCAGCCATGAAGTAATGGAGGTGGGGTGCAGAAGGGGAAGTTTTGTGGAATGACCAGTCTCTTCACTAGAAGATCATCTCCTCTCTCGTCCGCTTTGGGATTCAGTGTGCCCTGTGATCTCAGATGACTTTCAGAAGAGAGGTTGGTGAAGTGATGCTGGCTGAGCAGTGGCTGCAGCCCTGAGCATCTGTGGAGAAGGTACCAAACCCAGCGCTTGTAAGAGAAACGCAAGTGGCCCACTGGGACCAAAGCAGCAGGACACCAGACTGGCCTCTGTAAACTGAAGCCCCATGGGCAATCTGGGAGGTGAGGACTCTCAGTCTCATATGTGGACATCTCAAACTGCATCTTATTGCCCCTGGATTGCCTTGCCACTCAGAGTATCCATCCCACTGGGGTGCATCTAAAGCATACGGGTGGTGTACAACTTCCTAGTAATCCTGGTGGCATGTGGCTCCCCGGTATGCAGAGCTCTGTGGTACTCCTGGCGTTGTGCAGCTTCATGGTGTTCATGGTAACATGCCATGTCAGGGGAGAAAGAACACCAGGGCTTGCTCTAGCTTGGCTTGGTTTATTTCTGCTCAGTGCCATGACTCTTCTTTAAATGCATTGTGGTTTCTGACTGCTAATATGTTGATTGATTAATGACCACAACCTAGGCACTAAGTGGCCAGGTATTGATTTCTGCCCCAGGGCGTTCTGCACATCCCCATTTGTATGAGTTGTCTCTCCTTGTCATGCCAAAAAAGATGAGCTTTAGCTATCTGGGAACTCCTCCTTTGAGATTCTGACTTCAGAGCCATGAAATACCACTCTTTTTGCCCCTGTCAGCAGTTAGAATGGGGTCTGACTTCTCTATAGTACTTATAGTACTTATAGTATGACTATAGTACCTATAGTCTGACTTCCCTACAGTATATCAGTCATATCTCCTTCACCAAGTTGGGCTAAAACCAAGCCCACTGGTGGCATCAGGGTGCCCTCTTCCAAAGCTCCCATCCAGGTCTGCTTTGGATCTGTGAGTGCTCTCTGAAGAGTTTAGACTGCAAGCATCCCTCATATTAACTGTGTGACACAACCTGCTGCAGAAACAGGCAAATTTTAGAGACAGAAAATGAGAAAAGGGTAGTGAATTCTTTTTTTTTTTTTTTTTTTTTTCCCCAAGGTGTGTTTACACTGCTCTGGGGGTGTACAGCTGCTTTAATTTCCTTTTTCTCAGGGAGGTGTACAGGCATACTTGTGTGCACTTCAGACTCAGGGCTCATATCTTCAAGCTGTTCTTCCCCAAGAGCCAGGCCTCCCTATGAAGAGAGATTTTTTTTTAATTCACTGGGTCAGAAACTGTACCTTGGCACCCACATGGCACCTCCATACCTTTGGCAGGTCAGCCGCATCCCCTGACTTGTTTAGGTTGGAGCACTACTACCCTTAACCATCATCCCTCACTCTTGCATACACAGAGGAAGAAGATTATTTAGTCTGGAGGAGTCTCATGGCAGACCCTATCGCTCTCTACAACTACCCAAAAGGAGGTTGCAGTGAGGTGGGGGTTGATCTCTTCTCGAGAATAACTGCCACAAGGACAAGAGGAAATGGCCTCAAGTTGTGCCAGGGGAGGTTCAGGTTAGGTATTAGGAAAAAATTCTATACAGAAAGAGTGGTGAAGCATTAGAATAGGCTGCCCAAGGAAGTGGTAGAGTCACAGTCCCTGGCAGTGTTCAAGAAATGTGTAGATGAGGCGCTTAGGGACATGGTTTAGTAATCATGGTGGTTGGACTTGATCTTGAAGGTCTTGAAGGTCTTTTCCAGCCATAATGATTCTATGATTCTATGATGTGCTGCCCTCTGTGCAGGACTACCTTGATATTATCTGCTGCCTCTGAAGTGCTGGCTTGGAGCTGGGAAAGTATTCGGGAGCTGAGATGGAGACAGTCAGGACCTTGACTGAGGTGTTCAGGAACAGAGTTAGAGACTGACAACTTTCTGCAGCTTTTCACATTCCCAGTGGAAATGTTTTGGCTGTGGTGGGGCTTCTGGTTTGACAGGAACATAAGGGTGTCCATATATGTTGCATATGTTTGTAACTGGCTCTCTCAGGCAGGTCTTTCTCCACTCCTTCCCATAGGATTATCCACAACTCATTTTGATGTCTTGACTCAGGTCTGGTGGGATAAAAAGACTGACATCAACAGCAGCCATAATGGACAAGTTATGGGTGATACAGACCACATGCGCATGGTTGCCATGAGGTCTCTTCCAAGGCAGAAGTGACATAACACGACAGAAGAGGAGTGAAAGAGGCAGCTGCCTTGACATCTCCCTCCCTAGACAGGTAGATGACCATGGGTCATCACGGGGTGCAGGGAACCGTGGGCCAGCCTGGGACCTTTCCATGCGCTGGTGCATTTTAGCCTTTGGGGAACTGTCAGCTGATGAAATGAGGAGCTATGGCTCATCCTGGCCTGTGCCCCTGTGCAGCACCCTGAGGTCTACAGTTCAAATGGGCTGCATGGGCTCAACCAGGCCAGCCAGCCCAGGGAGCGCATGGAGGCAGGGGAGAACTTCTGCCTCTGCACCAGACCAGACCAGAAGATATAGTCTGTGCTCTGAAGCTGGAAGGGCATTAGGAAACGCCCATGTTTTCCCCAGTCCCACCAGGCAAAAGGTTCTAGAGTTGCTGTCGATAGGGAGAGCAAAATAGGTGGGAGCAGGATAGGATGCTGGCAGATCATATGGCAAGTCATTTGTGAATGTCATGTCCTTGGCAATGTTGATGGAGGGAATTTCCTGGAATTTCTTTCCAGCCCGCGCTGGAAGGAAAAGACCATTTTTTGTCAGGGAGACAAAATGGTTGGGGACAGAGCCATTTCCGTAGCTGGGCAGGGCTCGACTCTGCTCTGAATCCAGTCTGGGCACCCCCATCAAGGAGAAACCCATGTAGCTCCCAGGCAGCAGTTTTGTGAAAGCCAACGAGGGAAAACCCTCCCGTCCTGCCCCACACTCCATGCCAAGGAGGGCCAACCCAGCCAAGGCACAGCTCGAGTCCCCTGGGAGCCCTAGTGTCCCTCAGCAGCTTGACCCCAGCTGTCTTTGCTCAGGAGGAGGAAAATTGCAAGATCCACAGCAAGATGGAGGAGAAAGTCTAAAACTGGATTTCAGAGCGATTATCCCAACTTTGGAGCAGGTTCTGCCTCTTCTATTTCCACCCTGATGGGAAAGACAAAGCCTTTTCACTTCTCACTGGAGTGGGAACTGCTACCCTAGCAGCCATCCAGCACCAGGGATGCGTGAAGTCTGATTCTTTCAGGCTCACTGGCATTGTCATCCTCAGTCTCAGTGATTTCCAGTCACCACAGTGCCCTGCAGGGACCCTCACCAGCAGCCTCGCCGCTTCTTTGGCCCCACTCAGCCTTGTGTTCACTGGGCCTTGTCCTGCCTTGCTGCTGGGAGAGGCTGTGTGCGTTGGTGCAGCCGTTCTGCCCTGACCCCTTTGCAGTAAAAGCCACTATTCCTCACGGGCAGGCACTGAACTGCCCGTGTAAGGGCATCATGTCTGAATGGTCTTGCTGTAGTGTCCATTTGATTTTTCCTGTATCGCTTTGGGAAGGAAACAGTAAATCAAACCCAGGCCACTTGAACCCTCCAAGAATAAGTCAAAGAAGTGAACCTCAAAGAAACAAACCTCTGCCAACAAAGCAAACAAGGGCCTCCATGCTCCTAGCATGGTCAGATGCCCTCCTTGGCTGACGCACAGAAAGCAACCAGTCCTCCTTGGGGCCTGGAGACCAGGCAGGCACCAGACATGACAGGGAAGTGCTTCATTCCCTGGTCAAATTTGACTGAGATCATCATGACTTTGGTGGGAAAGACATAACGTGAAGGCTCGTCAGGCTATCCGTGCTGCACTAAGCAGGAGCAAGGTGTGCTCTACCAGTGGCGCAGGGCCAGCAGCGTGGCAAAGACACCACCTGCAAGGGAGCGTGGCAGGGAGCTGCACGGGCATACTGGTAGCAATGCTCTCCATTGCAGTGAGAAAATACAGGGCTGACCGACCACGGCAGTGGGAAGGAGAAAAGCTCATTCTCATCCCATCTGAGCAGGAAAGGATGCTTGGAATCAGGGAGGATATCTCTGGGAAAAGACATAGCACCGTGAGGCAGACTTGCTTGGGCGTATGTTACGAGCGCTCTTGGGTTGGAGTGTTCTGCAAAGATCGGGCAAAGCCAGGCTCCGGAGGGGAGGCCGGGAAGATGCAGCCTCCCTTCCCTGCAGCTCTTTTGGAGTGCATGAGTCAAGCTCACTTCTTCAGTTAAGGACAGTTTGCAAGTTCCCTCAAAGCTGCAGCCAGCGTCAGCAGGAGGGTGGAGTAATGGGGCCAAAGCAGATGACAGAGCTTCTGTGAAGGAAGATGTAAAGGTGCGGCCAGTGCCCAGAGACCACGACCAAACCCAGAAGTGCCCATGCAGGCGGGACATGGACAGGGTATGAAACTGAATGGCAAAGCCTCTCCCTGTCCAAATGGCAACTTAACTCGGCTGCTTCTGCAAGGATATCACCAGCAGACTGGCCGTTAGACAGGACATATAAAGGGAGGATGGACCCTGGCAGACCTGGCTTTCCTGTGACAGTGATTTATAGACTTGCAAGATGCTATTGGAGCTGAGGATTTAGTCATCATTTACAGGACCCAGAAATCAGGCTCTCTGGCTATGGGCACAATCTGTTTTTCCCAATGTAAAAATAAATAAACAAGTATATTTTTACATAGAAATTCATTTTTTAATCTTTAGCTTACCAGAGTATGAAACCTTGCCTCTCATAGAAATCTATGCAGCTGGGGCAAGAGGTTATGCCATTTTTAGCAGGCATTGCAGGCAGCTGCATTTTTGACAAGGAGTGTTTTCTCCCAGCTGTTGTACTGGGGTTGTGTTTTGTAGCTGTCTGCAAAACTACAGACAAATGTTGTAAAAATGTGTCTGAAAGTCCTTTTCTATCTCAGATCATGTTTATGGGCATAAAGAGCTTTTATAGAGAGATTACCTTAATTAAAAATGAATAATCATGAATACCACTATAATTCAACTTAATAATACCTAAAGCTGGTCAAACTAATACTGTGAAATAAAGCTGCTTCTCCGGGGGTGTCAGAGAAGTAGGGTGGGGGTCTAGGGTGGTGGAGGTTATTTAAAGCCCTGCTTGTGGTCAGAACAGGCCCATGTGAGTGACATTTCACTGTGTTGTTGTCCATAAAATCCTGGTCATATTATTTCTGTCATCACAGAAATGGTCTGGGGAAAACAAAGCGCCAAAATATGAAATTACAGTGTAAAAAAATACGTAGAGGATGGGATTGAGGAGTAGAAAATAGCAACAAAAATAAAAGGAAGGACGTGGAGCCAGATATGAAGGAAAAACTTTGTGCATCCCAGACAAAGGAAGGGGAAGACGCAAGGTATGAACTGGTTTCCCGTCTGCAACTTGGTAGGTGAGAGCACCTAGGAGTTGCTAGAAACATAGGAAAGGGGACTGAAAGAAGGCCCTGACTACGGAATCCAAGAGTTCAGATGGGTCCAAAGCCAATTCTGCCCTTCACTCCTGGGAGCAGCATCCAGTCTGCAGACAGTTGCTGGAGAAGCCGCTCAGAGAAGTCTCCATCCACACTGTCAGTCTGCGGGTGTCACTCAAAACACACGTGCATGGGGGCTGCCTACTCCTGTGTCCGGCTGTGTCCCCAGGTGGGCACTGGTTCCTGTGGTGTGGCTGGCCCTGTCCACGTGCACAGGGAACGTGTCACTCTCTATCACGAGTCCCAGCAAAGCCCACAGTGGCCAGACTGGGAGGCCTTCCTGGAGTCTTCCCCTACCCAGAGCCATCTCCCTGCCAGCAGAGGCCATGCGGGGAACAAGGCAAGGGGGGAAGCCCAGCAAGAAATGTCCATGAGGTGCCCAGGGCACATCCTCGGCCGGGGCGTGCGGAGGCCATGTCACCAGCACACACTGCTGGCAGCAGGGAGGAAGGAGTCACATCCCCCAAGAGACGGGGCAGGTGGCCGCTAGCCCAGCGCCAGATCTACCCTTTTCGGGAAGCAGCAGGAAGATTCAATTTGTCTCCCTTGCCTTAGCCGGGCCCCACTAAGCAGGTTTTAATTTTGTTAAATAAATATGAAGTAATGGCAGCAGGGAGAGGAGCCAGATCGCCTGGAGACATTCTGGAGAGCCAGAGCAGCTCTGCGGGGAGGCAAGACCGCCCTGCGGATCCAGCAGCAGCAGGGAACAGCGTGAGAGCCCGGCAGAGCCACGCGGGGAAGCGGCGGGTGCCACGGCCGCCGGGTGGACCCGCACGGGCTGGCGTGAAGCAGATGTAGCTCCGCACTGCTGCACCTCGCAGCACCTTGCTGCCTTCAGAACAGCTTCTAAATGGCTGCTAAATACCACTGTCAGAATTGCACTCATCTTCCCTCCCTAATTAGTGGATCAGACAGTAGCTTTTAATCCTTTTGAACAGGAAGATCTTAGTGTCTAGCTGCAGAGACTGGGCAGGACACAGGAGACAGCAGAGTGCAGCAGGGGCCAGGAAGGCTTATGGGGGGAAAAAGCAGAAGGGCTTTTTGAGGACTCCTTCGGTCTCCACAGGAACTGGCTTGTGCTGTCTTTACCCTACACATCTTCCTTTTCCCTGTCCCGAGTTTCGGCATTTTTCATTTCTCTTTGTGATACCCCATGTGCAATGGTGAGCATGGCAGCCCTCAGCAGCAGGCCGGCTCCCTGACTCGCATCAACTTTTCCTCATCACCAAGTGTGGTGCCTGCTGCACACTCCTAGGGCTGGGCCTTGGGGTGGCATATGCCAGCCAGGAGGCAGGAACATCTGCTCCAAGTGTGAACCGATCAGGCGCAGTCACTGGGCACAACAGGGAACACCTGGAGACTCAGCGCTTCCCTGCGCAAACTTGTCCCAATGTGGATGGAAGGAGGTCTGGCCTTCACAGAAACACAGAATGGCTGAGGTTGGAAGGCACCTCTGGCGATCATCTAGCCCAACCCACCTTGCTCAAGCACAGTCTCCTACAGCATTTTGCTGAGGACCAAGTACCGGTGGCTTTTGAATATTTCCAAGGGAAAAGACTGCACAGCTGTTATGGGGAACTTGTTACACTGTTCTGTCACCTTCATCGTAAAGAGGTGTTTCCTTATGCTCTGATGGAATTTCTGATGGAGTTTGTGCCCATTGTCTCATCCTGTCACCGGGCACCCCTGAAGAGCCTGACCTCATCTTCTTTAGACCCACTCTTCAGATATTCATGCATATACCCCGCAGTCTTCTTTTCTCCAGGCCAAACAGTCTCAGTTCTCTCAGACTTTCCTCATAGCTCCAACAGCTCTATGTCTCTCTTCTACTGGAGAGCCAAGAACTGGACCGAGTACCCTAGATGTGGCCTCACCACAGTTGGGTAGAGAGGGAGGATCACATCTATGAACCTGCTGGCAGTGCTCTTCCTAATGCAGCCAGGACCACCAGGCCCTTCCCTGCAGAGCTGCTCTCCAGCAGGTCGGTCCCAGCCTGTCCTGGTGCCGGGGGTTCTTCCTCACCAGCTGCAGGGCCCTTGCCCTTGCCCTGCCCTTGCCCTTGCCCTCCATGAGGTTCCTCTCTGCGCAGCTCTCCAGCCTTGCCAGGTCCCTCTGGATGGCAGCGCAGCCCCCTGGGGTCTCAGCCCCTCCTCCAGCTCGGTTCCATCAGCAAATGTGCTGAGGGGGCACTCTGTGCCTTCATCCAGGGCGTTGAGGAAGAGGTTGAACAGGACTGGAGCCAGTGCTGGCCCTGGGACACACCGTTAGCTACAGGCCTCCAACTAGACCTTGTAGCACTGGTCACAGCCCTCTGAGCTCTGCCATGCAGCCAGTTCTCAACCCACCTCACTGTCCACTCATCTGTCCCACACTTCCTGAGCTTCCTTATGAAAATGTTATGGGATGCAGTGTCAAAAACCCTAATGAAGTTAGTGCAGGCAACACTCACTACTCTCCCGTCATCTACCCAGGCAGTCATCCCATCGTAGAAGGCTCTCAGATGGGGTAAGCATGATTTCTGCTTCGTGAGTCCCTGCTGGCTACTCCTGACCACCTTCTTGTCCTTCAACACTTGCACATGGTAGCTAGGATGAGCTGATCCTCATCTTTCTAGAGGTGGAGGTGAGGCTGTCCTGCCTGCGCTTCCCTTTTGTGTGCTTGTGTTTGCAGATGCAGCTCTATCTGAGCTGCCTTCCCCATGGGCTTGCAATACTCAAGTGCATTTTTATGACTGAGAGAAAAATGGGCAGAAGAAGGAAAAAAAAATGTGAAAAATGAGACATAGAGGAGTTGCGCTTTCAGGGGCTTGAGAGAGGGAATGAGGGCAGGAGATGCACAGAGGGCAATGTGGTTAGGAGGAGCCAGGTGCAAGAATACTTCCTTACTGGTCAGAGAGAGCAGGAACAAATTCCTGTTAGATTGGCAGGGAGGCAGAAGGTCCCTGGCTGGACTGGGAGTAGTTAAGCACAGTGTTTGAAGCAGAAGTCTGGTGTGATGGCCACAGCTGATCTGCAAGCACTGGTGGCTCCATGTGGCCCTTGGACACATGAACCGAGGGGTCCTCGAGTAGCTGGGAGACGCTCACAGGGGCCTTGCAGGGGTTCCTGCACATGCATAGGAGCGGGAGAGGGTGTTTGTGATGGGGCTGAAAGAGGAGAGGGGCAGCAGACAGAAGTGCAGGCAAAAGTGGGTTGATTGTGTTGAGGCTCAGAGAATTCAGGAATTATTTAGCAGCTCTGACAGGCAGGAACAACACTTGGGCAGAATAAGTGAAGCCAAGGCGTAGTATTAATGTGCTGGGAGCGGGTCATGGAATCCTGACCATGCTACAGATGATACTGAGACACATACAGGCTGGTGTCTTTAACATCAGTTAATCTAGGAAACGCATATCTGTCCTGCACGAATTAACCTTAATAAATGATATAGAACTAGGTGCAGATGCAAAGCACGGGAAGGCTTGGGGGACGCCTGTAGACACAGCTCCTGTTGTCACCCCTGGTGCACAGGGCACCTGCCCCAGGGCCCACGGCCGCGGGGAGTGGGTGCTGCAGGGGCAGGTGAGGGGGAGCAGAGCAGTCCGGGGTCACACAGCAGTGAGCGTGATGTGGGGAGACAGACACTACCAGTGACTTCAGGGAACACTCCTTTCTTGCTGCATGTCTGCAGCCTTTAAAATAAAGTGTTTCTAATAGCATTAGTGACTCACTGAGAGCTCTGTACTCACCAGTTAATCACAAAGCATGGTTCCAGAGCTCTTAGTGACTTTGGCTTAAATAAACTCAACCTTTCGCCCATGAATATGGGAGAGGGGTCTGGTTCATTAAGAAAGAGCATGTGGCAAGCTGTATGGGGAAGGTGGGCATCTTCTTATCCTGTGTGGCAGCCTATGTCCATAGAGAGAGCAGTTAGAGCCACCACCTGGAGCCTAGACAGTACATTCCTTCCATGCAGCAGCCTGACTGGAACACGGGGTCTGCACCGCCTCCTTTTACTTTCTTTTGGAGAAGAACTTTGGAGTAGATATGGAGTTCCTGGAGGAGCTGGGAATGCAGGAGAACATGTGCTTTGGGCCATGGGAAGGGAGGAGCACTGGGGCCACAGCAGGGAGCTGAGGAGCACCAGGAACAGATAGCAGACTCATAAAGGAATGAGTCTGCAGGGGTCAGACAGCTTGTAGGGCAAGCAGGAAGCTCCAGGAAGACTAGTTTTAAGCCAGACTTGGCTGTTAGTGGCCATTGCTCTTGGTGACTTGCAAGGAACAAAGCACTGGGACAGGGTCACCATGCAAAGAAAGATCCCTGTGTGGCAGCAGATCCTCAATCTGGAGTAGGATGGGTTCTGCCTTTTTTGAAGAGATTGTTTGTCCCCCTGAAATGTTTGAGATCCTTTTCTCAGTCATGCCCCAAAGGACCTGTGGTCATAGGTAAAACATGCCTATCACTGTGGGCTCACTGCAGGAGCCACCAGCCTGGCCCAGGGGCTTCACTGATGATGCAGGGCTGGTGATTGATGATCTCTGGAGAGTGGAGGGAGTGGGAGAGGACCCCATCCACTGGGTCCTGGCCAGCTCACTCTCTGTGAGGCTCCTGGGGACGTAACTGCTGGCTAGGGCTTGTCACTCCTTCTGTGCCCACCTGCTCTACCTCGCACTGCTGGGATCTCGCCCCCAGCCTGCTACTCTCACTACCAAAGCAGTGAATCATGAACCTAGGGTGAGTGAATATGTGCAGGTAATTGCAAGACTGTCATCACTATCATGGGCTTTGCCCTCCAGCCTGCCATCCCTGACCTGCTCACCAGGGCGGGCTTGGTTTCCCCAGCACATGCTGCAGTGGATTGAGTGGTTTAGGTAAACTAGACTCAAACCCTCCACAAATCTTGCCGCTGTCAGGAGCAGGCTTAGGCTGCCTCTGCGTGGCTCTGAATGAAGCTCCTCCACCTGAGAAGCTTGGGCACCATTTCAGACTGATGCATGTTGGTGTTGGTAGAATGTAAACACGTTTCCTGCACGTGTCAAAAGCATGCACAGGTTGGAGGCAGTGCTCAGGGGTGTTTGCTAGGGCTGTAGAGGGTTTAGATTTAGGTCTCTGCTCTGTGAGAGACTTACTGCATGCCCACATCTCTGCAAGCTTGGACTTGTGCATGAGACCCCTGAGGTGGCTGTAAATGTTTTTATCTTTTCCCTCTGCCAGGCACGAGCTTGGAAGCTTTGAAGCTACTGCAGGCATAGGATGTGACGATGGGGATGAAACTGGTGCTGGAGTGACAGCTAGGCCATCCCTGGGCTGGAGAGGGGACCTCTGAGAAAGGAGATGGGAAGGTGATCTCTGCCTGCTCTGTCTTCCACGCACTGGGCTCTCCCCTTCTTCCCCTCACACTCTGCTGCATCCCATGGGGTCTGCAGAGGTGAGGCTGGAGGCTGCTCCGGTTCCTCGGGCCCGTGGGCTACACAGCCAGGGCCCCCCAGCTGGCAAGAAGGCCATGGATTGTGAGCAGATGAGCTAACATGAGGTGCCCGGGGCTGGGGATGTGTTCTAGAGGAGCAGCAGGCTCTGGGGATAATGTGGACCTGCATGTTCATCAATGTCCCTGTAACCAGCATCAGCAGCAAAGGCCTAGAGAAAGCTCAGGAGGGAGGAAAGCAGCGGAAAGCTTCTGAGGGCTCTGCAGACCACTCTGCTGTCCTGCTCTGCCACAAACATGGAGCCTGAGGAGCACCTGCCCCGGGAGAGCCTCGCTGGAAGGGCCCTGAGCGCAGGATAAGCTTTGCTCTTGCTCAGGTCCCTCCTGAGATTCAGCCAGTGCTGGGGAGCGCCTTGGTGTTGGGAAGCCGGGGGCTCTGTGGAGCCTCTTGGGGATATGTCAAGGGTCTGCAGCCCTGGCCCAACAGAGCCCAGGACTTCAGGCAGGTGCATCAGACATTTCTGCAGATGCTGTTTCGAAATTGCTTTTGACACAACCGTAGGCTGCGTTTGAGCCACTTGTTCTGCTGCAACAAGGTATTTTCTGTCTGCCTTATTACTTTCCCAGGCTGCAAGGTGGAGCATTTTTGGGGACACGGAGTCCTGCTGGGGGTAGGCCAGGATGTGACCCGCTAGGTGCTCTACAGAGAGGTCAACCAGGCATCTCTCCAGCACAGTAGCTGAGAAAGGAGCTAACTCGTGGGTTCCACCGTGGGCCCTGGATGCACTGGGTTACCTGGTGTGTCAGGTACCGGTGATGGCAGTGGACGGCTTGTGTCGCCCTATGCAAGAGCAGGGGATGTTACAGCCTGCAGAGCAGGGAGCGGGAGCTGCTTCTGTGGCAAGGTGTAAATAAGGATAGGGGAGCCCATTCCAAACCATTGCACCAGGAAGGGAAGCAACAGGAATATTTATAGGGTAAATTAGAGTGGGTGATCTTAAAGGCCTTTTCCAACCATAATGATTCTATGATTCTAAATAAACAAATTCATTTTAAGATTTTTTTTTCTAGGTTTTCCTTTTTCTCCCTAAATTACAAATCTGGGACAAAGAGCTGGCTGTTTGTATTTGTTACACACACACACAATGTTACATCTATATATTATCTTGACATCAAAGGGACTGTGTGTGACATTTCTCCGGCTGTGCAGGCGAGAAAGGGCATTGCCTGCTTTTGGGAGAGAAGTGGGTATTATCAAAGGGTTACAGACAGCTGCTGGAAAGGAGAATGAAAAATAAGGACAGGGAGCACAGAACTGGAAACGACAGTGATGAGCTGCAAAAGCAAATCTTCTCCTGGTCTTTTCATCTCCACTCTTTATTAAAGCAGGGTGAGACAGAACTTCTCACTGCACAGAGTTATTATTTTAAAGAAAAAGAGTAAGTGTGAGAGTTGGAGAGAGCTGGTAGGGTTCTGTGTGGTGAGAAGACTAAGGAAAACCTGTGTGCAGACCAAGCCCTGCTGCAGCGAGGCTCGAGGTTGAGGCAACGCAGTCGAGGGTGCCCCGGGCTGAGTCTCGGATGGGACCGAGCTCCTCAGCGAGGAGTCCCTGTGTTGGACTTCCCAGGAATCGCTGCATTCAGAGGCTACTTTCAAACAAAAGAGTACAAAAATCACCTAAAACCTCTTTCCTGGCTTGGTTCATTTTTTCTGTGAACCTTTCTACCTCCATGAACCTCACACCAAGCTGCACCTACAGGTAAAACTAGAATCTAGGTTCAGCCACCAAGGAGGTTTAAGCATCTCACTCCCCACTGAGCTAAAATGCCTAAATGGGCTGCCAGGTACAGTCCTAATAGGTGCTTGTCTCAGAGGAAGTGTTGCGAGGGCTGATTAGCTGGTGTGTGAAGACAAGGTGCTAATGAGAAACACCCAAAAAGAAAACAATTTTAGCACAAATTGTGGATGCCATGTGCAGCCCTGTGTCTGGTATAGCAAAAAGCCCAGGCGGCCTCCCCTGGATTTCTGCTGATGTGCTCTGAGCACCCAATACCCAAAGCTCTTTTCTCATGACTCTATTGCTAAGAAGGGCACAAGTGTCTGAAAACCAAAAAGCTTTGAGCAGGGGCAACGGGATTCCCGGCAGAGCCAGGCCAGCCTGCTGAAAAGCACAAGAGCCAGGAAAAAGGGTCCGGGCGTCACCACAAATCCCACATGAGCAGCAGAGCGCTGTGCAGAGCCCAGGCTCGCATATAGCTCCTGGCAACGCTGTGGCGCTGCGTGGAGAGCTGGATGCTCAGGAGGGCTCAGTGTGGTGAGCAGGTGCTGGTGGCTCTAGATGCCCCATTGCAAAGCCAAATTAGTCCTCGGGACCCCCTGGACTTAGCTTCTCCTCTGTCCCCATGCTGCCCACCCGCACCTCCTCATGCTGGTGCACAGCGATGTGGGCCTGGGCAAGCAGGAGCAGCTTCCCAGCCCGTATCAGCCTCCTCCTCGCTGCTGCAGGCTGGGAGGAACCATGAGGAGGCACTTTGGGATGTTACAAACTCCATCGGCTGGGGACGTGAGCAGTCACTGTAAATCGCATATGAAGCATGGGAGATGTTCCTCTCCTAGGAACGAGCTCCTCGTTTCTATGGCAATCCTGGGAGCTTCGATGTGTCACCGGGAGCTGCGGTGCTTGCTCCTTGCGTGTGGATTTCATGACGGCATGGAAATCCCTGACTTCAGAGAGCAGGGCCAGGCGCGCTCCAGGGACGCACGTGTTTGGCAGGATCCCAGGCACGTGGTCCTACCTGCTGCATCTGCTGGGGACCGACGGGGCGGAGGGATCGCATGGTGCCCTGCTCCGCCGGCGCTGCTCTGGGCTGGCATCACACCCTATATGCGCTTGTGTGGTGGTGTCAGTGTGCATCAGCGCCCAGGTCCGGGTGCTGAGGCTGCTTCTGGGGGTGCCGAGCGTGTGCATGTCCATGCAGGCCAAGAAGGGTGACCACTGGCACGCAGGGTTGTCTGTGTGCATGTGAGTTATAGAATCACAGAACCACCAAATGGCTGAGGTTGGAAGGGATCTCTGGAGATCATCTAGTCCAACCGCCCTGCACACGCAGGGGCACCTACAGCACGTGGCACAGGGTCGAATCCAGGCGGGCTTTGAGTATCGAGTGTGTGCCGCCAAGCAGGGCTGTGCGGAGGGGGCTGCCTGTCAGATCTGTCAGTCTGGGTGCGTATGGGGAGGGGGGCATGAGGGCCAGTGCCATTGCTCCTGGCATTTTGCATTGCCAAAAATAGAGAGGATAAACGGGGCCATTCCCCCCAGTCCAGCATGAGCTTGCGATGCTCCTACCCAGGCCACTGGCCATCCCCTCCTGCCTTCCTACCCACTCTGCAGGGTCTGCTCCTGCCCAGCCTCTCTGGAACAGGCTCTGCCTCCGTCACTGCCGGTGCCTTGCCGGGGGCTTCCCCACATCCCTCTCCCCGTGCGCTGCCATCCATCCTGTGCCCGCGCACGCCGGCAGCACCGCTGCCTTGCAGCTGAGCCCTCCACTCGCACAGAGCCATCCCCTCTGGTGCCAGCTGGGCAGAGCCAGCTGAGCTGCTCCCAGCCGGCAGGGAAGGAGCTTGCGGTGCCTACAGCCCTTCAGCTGCCGCACACAGCCCTTTCCCTCCGCCCCAGGGCTCCCAGGGCTCCCAGGGCTCTGCCTCCCGACACTCAGGCTTTGCTGCAGACACCCGGCTGCCCGAGCAGGCTCAGTGCCTGCTGGCTCAAACAGGGAAAGAGGGGCCGCTCGCCAGCCCCTACCTCTCTTCACGCACTCTGATCTGCCAACGGGAGGACCCCCTTTTCTGAGACAGCCCCTGTCTCACATGAGCTGTCATTTGTGTTGTGGAGAGCTGAAGATAATGTCTCCTGCTGAGCCTCCCTCTTCCTGCTCCATTTCTCTCCTGGAGCTGGAGACCATGGCGTGGGCACCAGGAGAAAAGCTCTGCATCTGCTCGCCAAGGTGGTCCAGCCAGTCCTGGCTGTGCTGGCAAGACGGTTTCCTGAAGAACCCCCGTTTTGAATCTTGTTCTCCCTGAAGCTCTTGGTACCAGGACAGTACAGCTGTGCTCTCCTCCCCTGTCCACACTGTGGGAATTCAGACATCTTAGGACTTTCCTGACTCCTGCAGTAAAATACCTTCATCTAAAACCCAAGTGGAAAAAGGAGAAAGCCTCCAAGACTGTGGCTGAGGTTAAACGCTGCAGGGGCATTCCTGCAAGAGATCAGGCCAAGGGGAGAAGCTAACTTGTCCCCATGCACTGCTACAGCACGGTCAGTGTGGGTCAGTCCTCACTGACCCACAGACACATCCAGCCATGAGCAGGAATTCACCACCGGAGAGCAACAATCCATGGGGACTGGGATCTCTGCACATGTCCTTCCCTCCACTCAGGCTTTCTTGTCTGACCCCGAGGAGGCCTGAAAGGCAAAAAGGCTCCTGCTGTTCTTTCAGCGGCCAAGGTCACTTCTGTGAGCAAGGCCAGATGCCGGCTGCCATGTGGTTCATGCCCAGAGCCCCTTTGTGTAATTAGCTGGAAAGAAGGTCAAGTGACATGGGAGGTGGACAAGGAAAGGGATGGAAATAGCAAAGCTGGGCCTAGGCTCAGATCTGAGGAAGAAGCTCTGAGCTCCAGTTTTCAGCTCCTAGGGAGCCAGGCAGACTTTGCATGAGTAGGTTTGTGGTAAGAGGGATGGGGGCATGCGCTTACTACCAAAACAGCTTCTGGATTCCGCATCAGAGCACTGTGGGCCCCCCCCCCAGCCCTCTGAAATGCCCCCAGACATCCTCCCCTGGCCTTCCACGGACAGATTGTGTTTGTTTCAGCTCAGTGTGCTCATTAGATTAAAGTGGAAGAGTCGATCTGATCAAACTTGGAAATGCAAAAGCAGGCGTGCTGGGTTCGGCAGATGGAGGGAGCAGCCTGGCAAGTCAGGCGAGGAGCAGGCAGTGCCCACGGCAAGCGCTCGCAGCAGCTGCTCTGCAGCAGCCCCCTTGGACAGAACCTGCTCTCTGCTGCGCGGGGGGCACCTGCCCCGCAGGCGTGGCGACGTGGGCACCACAAGGCTGGGGTCTCTCTGCTTTGTGGCCTTCGGGGTGCTACGGAAGATGGGGAGCGCGCTGGGGGCTGGCTCGGTGCCTGGGGCTCATATGTGGTTTTTCCCTCCAGTCGAGCGCTGTGTGGGACTGGTCTCAGGACCATGTTATGTCCCTCCTGCTGTCCCACTGCTCTGCTGCCCCCAGAGCTCCACGGCACTGAGCATGAGAGCTGCTCTCGCTGCCGCTGGGCGGCCAGGGATGGGGGTTCCTGGGATCCTCCCAAGAGCTGCCACTAACTGGGGCCCTGGATTTGCCGGACGTGTTCATTGTGAACCACAGCAGGGATAAAGCTCATTCCTCATCTTGAAGGAATGTCTTGGGAACATAGATGAATGGAGCTGCGCACTCTAGTATAGCTGCCAGATGAACATTTTACAGGCTGTTTACTTCGCACTGTGATGCTGAAGCAGAGTTCAAGCAACACTGAAATCCATCTCCCCTGTCTGTTCCATCTCATTAACACCCCAAAATCAGCCAAGCCTGCGAAAGCATCAGCCAGGCTTCCCTTGTGGGGAACTTGATGTCCTCTGCACTGGCAAAGCCTTCGGCACCGAGAGAAGCCTTGGGAGAGCCTTGTCCTGGAGCTCTGCCCTTGTACCTTCCCCTTCCATTTTTATGGGCACTAAACAGCCTTCCTCCTCCATCACTGAGGGAAGAAAATCTGTGGTTGATCCACAGTGAGTTGGTTCAGGCAGCCAAAAGAAAGCTGCTTTTCTCTGCTAGAGACATCTCTGCTTCGTCTCTATTCATACACTGCTGTCTGCCCCTCCGATTTCTGAGTGTCAGGGCTCCTCTAAACACAGCAAGGGTTAGTTATGCTGGATCTTTGCCTTATTTAAATTCCTAATGAGTTTTGTCACTTGTTTTAATTACAAAGCAATGGCACGTTGGAAAAAAATGGCCAGAGGGAGACTTACATTGATCAGAAGTGCTGTTTGCTGTCATCATTTTTTGGTGTGTTTTTTTTTCTTTTTTAATTTGTTTAATTTGCTCATGTGGAAGTGAGGCCTCATGCCCCTGTTTCCAGCCCCCCAGGAAATGATAGGGCTGGGCTGAATCTTTCTGCTCTGCAAAGACAGGAGATTCTTGCACCTGTGTGTCTCTGTTACTTCCTTCTAAGCAGATGCTTTAGGGTTTGAACCCCTCTCAGTGGCTTGCAAATACCTGGGTTCGTCTTGGTCACTGAAACAGAGTGATATTAGAAACGGTCAATTGTGCAGGCAGTGCTGGGCTTTGCTGTGTAGCAGGGGCCCTGCTTGGGTACAGGCAATCGTCTTTGCTTTCTTTGTCTCAGCAGGGTTATAGAATGAGGATAAAACTGACCTGGGAGGGAGCTGTGATGAAAGAACTCTGGTTCTGTTTGGTGCTGAAGTATCCAGAACTCACAGCCCTTGGAGACTGTCTTGGTGCTGATGAAAGCAGCAGTGGAAAGCAGGGAGTCCGACCTCCAGGCTGTGTAAGGAATCGGGTTTGCAGGGAGGGCTTTGATGCCAGACAGGCAGGACAGGACAGCGTTTTGCCCTGCCAGGTGGCGAATAACCTCCGTGGTGCCATAGGGATGTGGAAAGTCACAGGGGAGGGATGTTGAGGTTGGAAGGGCTGTGACTTCCCTCTGTCCCCACAACCATGAAGGAAGAGCCTCATGCTCTGTGTTTGAGAATCCTGACCACTTGTCAGCAGTCGCTGCACACTGCATCACCCTTGCTTTTCTGCACTCCCTGCATCATGGATGTGACTTACATTGAGGCTCTTGAACACCCTGTCTCGTTGTCAGTTCTTTTTTTCTTTTTCTTTTTTTTCAGGGCTGACCTGTGCTTGCTTGTGTCTTGAGCAAAGAGAGGAATTTTTAAATCTTTTCTGTCTTAGGAACTCTTTTTTTCATCCAAATGTTTTTCCCTCTTTGTGAAGAAAGCAGCCTGATTAGCAGCAATTAACAAAGCAAACTGCAGTAATAACCCTTAGAGTATGTTCTGTGCAGTGTCTTTGAGTGCTGTGAAGGAGAATAAGCCAGATGTTTGGGATTTCTGCTCTGTGACACAGGGCCGGGAGAGGACATGATGCAGTGGGGGATGTGCTGAACAGGCAATTATAGTCATTGATCTCTCTGGACCTCATTCTGCTGAACTTCAGGTGAACAGATCCCCATATGCAGAGTATCTGCAAGCACTGCTGCTAATACCTGTCAGAAAATCAGACCTAGGCTGCAGGACCCAGCACCAGCTGGGGAGCCTCTGAGGGCTGCACTGTTGAGCAGCTTCTTGCACCACAGCACAGAACCACAGAAGGGCTGAGGTTGGAAGGGACCTCTAGGGATCATCCAGTCCAAGCCCCTGCTCCAGCAGGGACACCCAGAGCAGGGGCACAGGGTGGCATCCAGGCAGGTTTGGAAGATCTCCAGAGAAGGAGCCTCCACAGCCCCTCTGGGCAGCTTGTGCCAGGGCTCTGGCACCCTCACAGGAAAGTTCTTCCTCATTTGGAACTTCCTGTGTTTGAATTTGTGCCCATTAACCCTTGTCGTGTCACTTGCCACCACCAAAAAGAGTTTGGTCCCATCCTCTTTTCATTGTCATTTCAGGTATTTGTACATGTCAATAGGATTCACTCTCACTCTTCTCCAGGCTAAACAGGCCCAGCTCACTTAGTCTTTCCCCATACCATAGATGCTCCAATCCCTTCATCATCTTCATGGCCCTACGCTGGCCCCTCTCTAGCAGCTCCACGTACCTCTTGTGCTGGGGAGCCCAGAACTGTCCCCAGTGCTCCAGGTGCCTCCCCAGAGCTGAGCAGAGGGGCAGGATCCCCTCCCTGGCCCTGCTGGCAACGCTGCTCCTGCTGCAGCCAGGAGCCCATTGGCCTTCTTGGCCACGAGGGCCCATTGCTGCCTCATGTGTAACTTGGTGTCAACCAGGACTCCCAAATCCCGATCTGTGAAGGTGCTTTCCAGCAGGTCAACCCCTAATCTGTGCTGGTGCCTGGGGTTCTTCCTGCCCAGGTGCAGGACCCTGCACTTGTCCTTGTTGAACCTGCTGAGGTTCCTCTCTGCTCAACTCTCCTGCCTCTCCACATCCCTCTGAAGGGCAGCACAGCGCACTGCTGTGTCAGCCACTCCACACAGTTTTGTAATTGCTCTACAAACTCTGCAAGCTCTCTGAGGGTGCTCTCTGTCCCTTCATCCAAGTCCTCCCAGGACTTGGCGGACACCACCACCAACAGACCTGGCACTGTTTATCACAGCCGTCTGAGCTCTGCCATCCAGCCAGTTCTCAACCCACCTCACTGTCCGCTCATCTAACCCATGTTTCCTGAGCTTCCCTTTAAGGATATTATGGGAGACAGTGCAGAAAGCCTTGCTGAAGTCAAGGCTGGATGACATCCACAGACATCCTCTTGTCCATCCAGCCAGTCATCCCGTAAAACTCTCAGAATCCTTTGGCTCATCTAGTTCCTTCAGTCAGTGAGTGGTGTGATTTTATCTTTCCGTGTCATGCTGCTGCACAAGAGTACATTCAGGAGAACATTGCATTCAGGTGTTGCTTTCCCATCCATCATCAATAATTCTCTTTTCAGCTGCTTCTCAGGCTTCACCTTTTTAATCCAGCCGTCTCCGGATTTACGAATATTCTTTCTTCAGTCACTTACACGAAGCTGCAGGGCTGTTTCCATTCATCTCATGAGCACAACGGGAAAGCTGTACATTCAGCTGAGGCTACAAAAATACAGCTGAATGCACAAGAACTTGCACCAACACAGCCCTTGCTGCCCCATGCAGTGTTAATCTGCACTTAAGCCTAAGAGATCATGTTGGCATGAGGTAGCTTCACTCTCAGGTTTCACCACTGAGAACATCTCAGATTTGGCACATGGGTCCTTCAGGCATGGGCTTCATGTGTCAGCAGAGCAGCCTCCTCAGACTTCATTAGAGGATCAAGGCTGGTTCTTCTGTCCTATTCCCTCTCTCCCATCTGGTGCAGCTACAGGGATGACATCTCAAAAGACATGAGCAAAAGGTGCCTGGATCTCTTAGAGCAGCAAGACTGAGAACAAGCAGCCTATGTCTGCTGCTGCTGCAGCGGCTCCTGAGCTGCTCTCCGGCCCACAGGCATGGATTGAGGTTAGAAGAAGTCACACAAGCGATGAAGAGTCTCAGTAAATGCCTCTGCAATGCACAGCACTGGAGGGCGGAGGAGAGTCCTCTGCAGAATGGACCTTACAAGAAGGGAAACCATTGCTGTGTCTGATCCTGCATTCAAGAGGCAGAAGAATGATTTCCCAGTCTGGGAATTCACAGGGACTGCCAGTAAAGTCCCATCCTTGAAAGGAAGCAAAATCAGAGCCAGAAGATGCCAGATCCCCTCACTGGAGAGAAAAAAAAAAAAAAAAAAAGGCTATGGGGAGCATCCTGTGCAATGGGAAAGCCTGTCCACTCCAAGACCTCACAGAGGGAACAGTGCTATCCTTGTTCAGACCTGGGGTTTTGTCATTCCAGTTGGAAAGATATGCTTCTGGAACAATGCTCCTGTCTCCTGCAGCGTGCCCTTCCCAGAGCTCCACATCTCCTGTGCTGAAGCTCTGGCTGCAGGCACAGAAAGATGTGTGGTGACTGCAGGGCGATGCTGTGCACCCCGCAGGCAGCTCTGCCGAGCTGCTTCCCAGACTAGGATCAGCTCAGGTTATTCCTGCACCACGGCCATTTTATCTCCACATTTTAATACCCTGATCTTGAGGGCTCCTCTCAGATTAAAGCACAGGCAAGCAGGCCCCTCCCTGGATTTATTGCAATGCAGTTTTCTTCCTCTAATCTGATCAGGGCTGCTGTCAAGCTGCTCTTTTCAAAATGCACAGGGAGGATGAATGTGCATGGCACTGGTGCTGTGAGCTAGACTGACTGGAAGCCCTGGGAAGTTGTCCTGTTCTCTAGATTGGTAACACATTGGCTGCTATCACAGTTTGAACACCGTTTCTGCTCTGGGCCCTGGGGAACATCCAGGTAACATGCCAAGTACACCAACAGTCATAAGGGAAAACGTTTGCTTCTGGGTAGAATGTGTTGTTTTCTAGCATATTGGGATCTGTTGGTCTTTCTGGACACCATCATCAAGTTGAAGGCTGTTCCTCTGACAGCCACAGAGACCCCAGAGTCAGAGGAACAGAACTGTCCATCTCAACAGGACCCTGAGGGTGGAAAACTCAGCAGAGGTTCGGGAGACATCTGAGGATTTGGCCTTTGCCATGTGACTGCCAACCAGTCACAGTGGATTTCTTGTTTCTGGCCAGTTCATGGATCAGTAGTTGCACATAGGGCTGGAGAAGCCGGTGATTTATGCTGAATCCTTGCCAAGTTCCTTCTTTGCCCCTGTGCCCTGCTCTACTGAGGGACCAGAACGCAGGGATCACTTCTCTGTGCATGGTTGGCTCTGCAAGGCATCTCTTGGTCCATCTGATGAGTGCCTCACATGTGTGCAAGCTAGTGTGGCTAGTGGACAACAGGGTGTTAGGTACCAGTACTCTTGGGACACTGTGACCACCTGCTGGGTTGGCTGGACTGGCTTTGGATGAAGCACCTTCCCTTCTTGTACTGAATTTGCAGGGAGCACGAAGGAGGGCAAAACTGGCCATGACCATGCCAGGCGGTGGCACTGGGGGGAGCACGAGCAGCAAAGCATATCCCAGTGCCCCCACAGTGCAACCCAAAGGGTAACCAGGATTCATGCAGCCCCACTCGGTGTGTTCGCAGGAGGAGCAGTGATATGAGGGTTCACAGGGACTGTCGAGGGCTGATGGAGAGCAGCATCTGTGGGAGGTACAGGATGCCTGGATCGTCAAGGAGTGTGCTGCAAGCCTCATGGACAGTGACGTATCTGGGATATGTTCCCTCAGTGTGTAGAGCTAAAGGGAACCAGCAGGGGGAAAGATGATTTTTCTGCAATAGAGGAAGGGGCTGAGGTTGTTTTATGTCTCTCTGAACTCACCCTTTTCTTTGCTCTTCTCAGCCCGAGGAGACTGGTGAGCACTGCCACAAGGCCACCGACTGCCTGTACCTACCCTGCAGCCAGCGCACGGACCAGCAATGCTGCCAGCTCATGAATGAAAACAACATCCCGGAGACGGCGGGGCATCCTGCACAGGAGCGTTCGGACTGTGAGTGCTCAGGGAGCTGTAGTGGGTACAGGAACAGGGCAAAAGGGCCCCTCTCCTGCTCCTGGTGGGCTCCTTGGGGTGAAAAGCAAAAGGAACTGGTGGGTCTTGGAAAATTCTCTGGTTTTCTTTTCTCGTGTCACAGTGATGCACAAGTGAGGGATGCACAAGTGAGCTGATATGAGATGTTGGCTTCTTGGGGGACCAGGTGGCTTGGGCACAGGGCAGCTTGGAGGCTCTGCTACTGGTGTGTCTGGGAGCCTGAGACAGCAGAGCTGGTGTGTGACTGTGTCCGGACGATGCCCATTGGGCTCAAACACTGCAGCAAGAGCACTGGAGCCTCCAGGGATCTTCTTGTTGTGGAGAAGGTTCTGCCTGGGACCTTCTGGGCAGCAGAGGCCGAGTCAGTTGCTAGTCAAATGGCAAGCAAACTCAGAAGACCTCTCCATCCCCCACAAGTGGGCTCGGTGGGAGCTGTGGGGCTGCCCCTCACTGTAGCAGGGCTGGATGCTCAACCCTGTTAGCTCTTGCTCCATTTCCAGCCTCTAGCAGTGCGTTGAGCCACAAGCAGCTTGACTGCATGTCTCTGAGCCTCCAGACACAGCTCCCGATCAAACCATGTGTGTGGTGGGCTCTGCTGGATGGGCACGAGGAGGACACAACTGCTTGATCACCTCTGGTGAGCCAGAGAAAGAGGATTCTGCAGAGTATGGCTAAGATTTGCTTTGCCATCTGGCATGTTCTTGGCATGTCTGTGCATGGGACAGAGACTTCTGTGTATTTTTGGAGTGGGGTCACTCAGTTCTGCAGTCCACTTAAGCATGTGGAAAACATGCTTACGGATGTGGAAAGCAGATATTTTTCCCCCAAAGAGAGAAAAACTGAACTTCTGTTCACCCAGGGACAGGGCTCTGGATTCAAGGAATGTTGTCACAGCTGCTAAGCTCCCTGGTGAAGCAATTTGTCCTGAAAGCAACAAACACTTACGAGATGGTAAACAGGCAGAGTAAACCTATGGAAGAAAAATGACATGCTTTATCCACACCAGGAGTGACCCCTGCCGTGCCTTAGGTTATGACATGGGCCTCATCAGCAGTTCAGTCAAATCTGGATTTCCAAAGGTTTTGGTTTGTCCTCATAAAAGGTGGAAGATGGGAAAAAACAAACAAACAAACAAACAGAAAAAAAACCTTCAGAAAGCACCAAAGAGCATGTTAGAGGCCTGTGTGGCCTCTAGCACAACCCTGGGAACTTGGCCTTTCTGCCCAGAATAACAGCAAGCAGCTGGGGAGACCCAAAGGGTGGTGGCAAGGGACAGAATGTATGGGGACCCAACCTGGGCCCTGCTGCCATTTGTAAGCAAGTAACTGCTCTGCCGAAGAGCACAGGCTACCTGAGAGCTCGTGATCCTCATTTCGTGCTGCTTTCTCAGCAGGTGCAGCAGCTGCTAAAAACTTTCTCCAAGCTGTTTTCATAGTAAAATATGTGATGCTTTTATAATTTACTTGGTCTTTTTGCCTACCACCTGGGTCAATAGAACAGCATCTTTGTAGCCTTCTGGAGTTATTTAGATAAAAGAGGTGTGTGGCTTTCTGGAGACCCAAGGCTGACATGCAGGGAGATTTCTTTTTGGCATCCAGTGTCCAGCTGGCAGGGCAGAGACCTGCAAGGGAATTTAGTGATGGGACAGAGGCTGACTGTGTGCGCAGAGGGATGGGCTGTGCACCGAAGAGCTGCTCTATTGCACTGAGTAGCAGCTCTTGTGGAAAAGACCTTTTCTCCTTTGCACCAGCTAGAAAGGACCTTCTCTGACTTTCCTTGCGAACAGCCCTTACACAAGCAAAACCCTTCCAAAACAAACTGATCATCTGGCTCAGATGATCCCGGCATCGTCTTTTAGCATAAACCTGGGCATGTGGTTTGGTCATGACCGAGCTGAGACCCAGGCAGTTCTCACACACTATAGTGCCGAGCAAAAAAAGGAAGAAAAACGGTAATTCCCCCCAGAGATATTTCTCCTCCATTTACCCTACAGGACACAACGGTGGATGGGTACATGGAGGAGAAATGTCTCCTTAGGGGTAATCCCTGGGATCGTTCATGGGCAGGGGACACCCCACAGTGTGCACACACCTGGGGCTGCCTCTCTCGGCAGGGCTCTCTTGCTGCCCTGGATCTGCTCGCTGTGACAGTGCTGTGCCGCGGGAGCAGGAGCTTTGCTGGCTGGTTATCCCTGCTTCTCCACTCCCTGGTAATTACCCGTCCATCCCTTCCCCTTAACTGCAATTGCTTTTTTCCTCTCACTTTTTTTTTCTCCTTTGTTTTTTTATGTGGGTGACACACCTTTGTTTCAGAGCACTTAATTACCTCTTGGGATGTGTTTCGTTTATTCATTAAGGCCAAAATTGGAGTTGTCAGGTTTGCTTTATTTTGATTTTTTTTTAACCTCTTTTGTTTCCCTTCTCTATTTTGCAAGGAAAGGACAAGGAAAAAAAAAGAAAACAAAAAAACAAAACAAAACAAACAACAAAAAAAACAGATGCCTCCATGATATGTGTGACCAGCGTCTCTTCAGGTCCCTCCCTCTGCCACTGCTCCTAAGTGGAGAGCAGGGACGGGCAGGAGCGATCCTCTCCATCAGGACAGGAGTGTGCTGGCCTGCTGGCACCACAGCTCCCAGAGGAACTACAAAGTGAATTGCACTGCTGGTGGCAAGCCAGCTCCTACACTGCTGGCATGGGAACCACTGGTTGGTGACAACCACAGGCCAAATGTCCTCAGGGTATTTGAGCACTTGAGCCTGTGGGCTGCACCCCACCGTGCCCAGGAGCCTGCACCGGGCAGGGAGGCACAAGCCATGCATAGAATCATAGAATCATAGAATCATAGATTCATAGAATCATAGAATCATAGAATCACAGAATCGTTAAGGTTGGCAGGGACCTCTAGAGATCATCTAGTCCAAGCCCCTCCCCCAGCAGGGACACCAAGATCGCGGGGCCCAGGGGGTCATCCAAGCGGGTTTGGAAGATCTCCAGAGAAGGAGCCTCCACAGCCTCTCTGGGCAGCCTCTGCCAGGGCTCTGTCACCCTCACTGTCAAGAAATGTTTCCTTAAGTTCTTGTGGAACTTTTGATGTTTCAGTCTGTGGTCATTTCCTCCAGTCGTATTGGTGGTCATCATCAAAAAGAGGCCAGCCCCATCCTCCTCACTGCCTCCTCTGAGGTATTTATACACACTGATTAGATCCCCTCTCAGCCTTCTCTTCTCCAGACTGAACAGGTCCAGCTCCCTCAACCTCTCCTCATAGGACAGATGTTCCAGGCCCCTGATCATCCTTGTGGCACTGCGCTGGACTCTCTCCAGCAGCTCCATATAGATGATGCCTCACCAGGGCTGAGCAGAGGGGCAGGATCACCTCCCTGGACCTCTTCTTAATGCACCCCAGGATCCCATTGGCCTTTTTGGCCACAAGGGCACATTGCTACCTACATCATGCTGCCTGATGCCCTCCACCCCTTCCTGGTGCTGGGAAAGCTGCATAAGACAACAGGAGGGGACAGAGACCTCATTCCTCCTCTCTCTGCCCTGCCAGAGGGAGAGGAGTAAAGTCCTGTAGAAATTTTTGCTCGTGTTTCTGTGAGGGCTGAGAGTCAGGGCTGAGGATTTGTGCACAGAACATGTCCTCCTTTCCTGCCTGGGCTCCTCCTGGGCGGCTGGTTGACACCACTGAGCTGGCATGGCACGGAACCCCCCACTCATGGTATTAGGAGTTGCTGTGGTCACCACGCATGGTGGTCTGCAGGTGAAGATGCTGGCATAGCAGCGGCCATAGTGGGTGACATACCAGGAGGTCAGTGAGGTGCACTGAGAACTGGCTGAAAGGCAGAGCTCAGAGGGTTGTGACCAGTGGCACAGGGTCTAGTTTGAGGTCTGCAGCCAGTGGTTTCCCCCAGGGGCCAGGATTGGCTCCAATATTGTTCAACTTCTTCCTCACAGACCTGGACGAAGGCACAGAGTGCCCCCTCAGCATGTTTGCTGATGGTACCAAACTGGGAGAAGTGGCTGATATCCAGAGAGCTGTGCTGCCTTTCAGAGGGACCACAACACATTGGAAAGAGGATGGAGTCAAACTGTTTGCAGTAGTGTTCAGCAATAGGATGGGAGGCAACAGGCACAAACGTAAACACAACAAATTCCATCTAAACATAAGGAAAAACTTCTTTACTGTGAGGGTGACATAGCACTGGAACAGGTCACCCAGACAGGTTGTGGAATCTTCCCTGGAGATAATTCCAAACCCACCTGGACGCGATCCTATGCAGCGTGCTCTAGGTCACCCTACTGCAGTAGGGCTTTGGATCTGCAGAAGTTCCTTCTAACCTCAGCCCTTCTGTGATTCTGATTTTATGATCTCTGCCTGCAAAGCAGCACCCCTGGCTTGAACTTGGTGTAGGCAACTCCTGCTTCCCAGCTCTGTCCTACTCAGCTAGCACCTCATGTTCCTGCTCCCTCAGACCCTGGCATCTTCCCTCAGCATTAGCCTGAGCAAATGCTTCACACCTCCCGCGCTCCCTTGTTCAACTGGACTAAAAGGAAGTGCTAGGTGAGAGCTCAGACCTGTTCTCTCCTCCTCCTGCCTTTACACGGGTTGTGTGGGACAGGAATAGGGGATGTGATGGATGTGGGCAGAGAGCTATAAGCTCTGCTGGATGAAGCAGCAGTCGCAGGGAAGACTGACCAGGAAGGATGTGTGTGGACTGCCCGTGACATAATGGTGTGGTGACACTCAGCTCTAGACCTATTACTAGAGATGCCCTCTCTGATGAATTATCCCACTGCAAAGGAGAAATTGCAGGAGCCAAGCACAATATTGGGATACAATTCATTGATATGATCTACCCCGGCATGCCTTTGCTCTCAGATCTGTGGGGCAAGCTGGAAATGAAAGGACAACGTCTCCCTTCTCTTGCTTTTACAATCCTCCCAGAAAGCGCCACATAGCGTAGATGTGGTTGCCTTTCTCTTGCCATACATATTATTAGGATCATTGTCTCATTCCACTGCAGTTTCTGCCTGGGAATTTGGAACCAAAATAAGCCCTCTGACTAGAAATGTGAAAATGGTTTCTCATGGCGAGCCTCCTGCTACCTATTGATTGTGAGAAATCAAATTAACTGAAAGGAGAGCAAGTTGCACTGGAAAACCCCATCCCATCCCTGCTTTGCATCTGTGCGTCGAAGCCCCTGGGACAGTTGCTATCTATTTGGGATAATTGCATAAGTCACCCTGTGTCTTACTTTGGATCTGGAGGTGGAAACAAGCCCATCTGGGATAGGCAGTGGGGGGAGCAAAGATGTGTTTGCTATGTCCTTGCAAAGATTCCTGCATATGGCTGGAAGGAGATGCTAGCCTGCAGGAGAACCGCAGAGCCTTTGTGCAGGGTAGGAGAGGAGCCAAAATTGAAAATTAAAAAGTGTGACTGAGGAGGCATGGGTAAGGGATCACTTAAGCAAGCTGAACCTGCACAAGTCCTGAGGCCCTGATACTCATGAGGCCTGAGGGATTTTGCTGATACGATTAAAAGGCCTCTCTCAATCACCTTTGAAAGGATATGGAGCTCAGGAAAGGTGCTTCGGGAGTGGAAGAATTCAGATGTCACTGCATTCTTCAAAAAAAACAAGGAGGACCCAGGGAAGTACAGGCCAGTCAGTCTCACCTCATTCCCTAGAAAAGTGATTGACCACCCCCCCGGTTGTCATTTCCAAGCATGCAAAGAATAAGAAGGCAATCAGGAGTAGTCAGAACAGATTAATGGAGGGGAAATCATGGTTAACCAATCTGAGAGCCTTCTATGATGGGGTGACTGGCTGAGTGGATGAAAGGAGGGCGTGGATGTTGTCTATCTTGATTTCAGCAAGGTTTTTGACACCGTCTCCTGTATTATCCTCATAGGGAAGCTCAGGAAGTGGACAGCGGGGTGGATTGAGAACTGGCTGAATGGCAGGGCTCAGAGGGTGCAAAGTCTAGTTGGAGGCCTGTAGCCATAGGTGTCCCCAAGGGGACAGTACTTGGTCCAGTCTTAGGTCCAGTCAAGTCCTGTTCAACCTCTTCCTCAATGCCCTGGATGAAGGCACAGAGTGCCCCCTCAGCACGTTTGCTGATGGCACCGAGCTGGAGGAGCATCTGAGACACCAGGAGGCTGCGCTGCCATCCAGAGGGACCTGGCGAGGCTGGAGAGCTGCGCAGAGAGGAACCTCATGGAGTTCAACAAGGGCAAGGGCAGGGCCCTGCAGCTGGGGAGGAAGAACTCCTGGCACCAGGACAGGCTGGGACCGACCTGCTGGAGAGCAGCTCTGCAGGGAAGGACCTGTGGTCCTGATGAACAGGTTGACCATGATACAGGAATGTGTCCTTGTGGTCAAGAAAGCCAGCTGCAATAGGAAGAGTATTGCCAGCAGGCTGAGCGTGGAGATCCTTCACTGTTCTCAGCCCTGTTGAGGTGACTCTGGGAGTACCGTGTCTGGTCCTGGGCTCTCTAGTACAAGAGAGACATGGAGCTGCTGGAGTGAGTCCAGTGAAGGGCTACTAAGATGATTAAGGGACTGCAGCATCTCACGATGAAAGGTTGAGAGTGCTGGGACTGTTTACTCTGAAGAAGAGAAGAATCATGGGGATTTTATCAAAGCGTGTTAAGTGGCAGAAGGGAAGGTGTAAAGAAGATGGGGTCAGACTCTTCAGTAGTACCCAGTGACAGGAGAGAGGTAATGGGTAGAAACTGAAAACAAGAAATCCCATATGAACAAAAGGAAAAGATTTTTTTTTCACTTTGAGAGTGAGTGAGCACTGGAAGGGGTTGTCCAGAGGAACAGTGCAGTCTCCACATGGAGATACTCAAAAGCCACTTGGAGATCGTCCTGGATATTCTGCTCTAGGTGATCTCCAGAGGTGCCTTCCAGCCTCAACCCTTCTTTGATTCTGTGATTAAAGATTCCAAAATTCTGAAAGCAGCTGAGGACTTCCTGCTCCTAATGGCTTTCTTTAGTAAGAAAGGAGAAAGACTTAATTTCAGACTGGTGTTGCTTATTGATGCATGCTTCAGAGTCAGTAAATGAGTGTATTCCTCCCGTGACACCAAGTCTTGGTCCAAAGTCAGGATCTGGCCTGTTTGGGATTGAGGGGGAATAGAGGCCTATAGTCCTATAAGGTCTCACTTTCTTGAATATAGCAGGAGGTGAGTGGAAGAGGATAGGATGACATTTATTCACTTTGTTCACCCCAACACTTTTCCCAGGAACACTCGCTAAATTTACTCTTGGAAGGGGATATATTATTTCCCGTGTTGGTCTGTAATGAAGTGTGGCTGAGAACCTACCCGTTCCCAGGGGGTTTGGCACAGCCCAGAGCAGTGATGTTTCCTTGGTGAGAGCCTGCTGAGGAGGGTTACTCTGAGCCAGTGCTCAGCATGGAGAAATGCTGGCATAGAACAGTGTGAATAAGGTGGGGCAGTGAAATCTAGCATCTGATTTGCAGGCTCTAGCCTGAAGTGAGTATTTCTTGTATAGGAGAGAGGTCTAGGCCCTGGATTGGTGATGAAGTCAGCTTCCGTATTCTATATTATGAGTTTGTTGAGTTATTTTGTCATTTGCCATCTGAAGGCCACTGCTAGAAACATCACTAATTCTTTTGGGAATTTGCTTGCTTAAAGACTGCATAAAAGCAAAAGAAGGACTTCAAGCCTGGTGCCCATTGCCTCAGGCCACATGTTCACAAAGCAGTTGTGTTTTATGGCAGTATTCAGCATAGACATCTGCACATCGCATCCTAAAACTGACACAAAAGTGAAGAACACTTTCTTCCCTGTAGAGAAACCAAAAAGAAACTTACTGGAACCAATAAATGGAGATTCTAGTGGTTGCCTGGTGGCCTTATTTGTTAAATGGCAGTCCAGACAACTGATGGATTTTATAGAACAGGAAAAATGCAAATGAATAGATGGATAGATGGTTGGATGGGCAAATGGTTTCTTCTAAAGAGATGAACTGAAAAAAATGTAACTGAACTAGTAGGTTATTATGGTGTGGGGGATGGGACCCAAGAGTCCAAGAGGCAGATTTTCATGCCTAGCTTGGCTAAGGAAAAATACATTTTGCAGGATCTCTAGGCGCCTCAGTTCATGGTTATACTTCTTGTCATAAGCCTTTGGTGCAGGTCAAGGCCCTGGGTTCTCCTTCTTTCCAAGGAAATGCCATTACCAGGGAGCTGAGGAAAGCGCCTACTTGGTTGCATTGTCACTCACTCCGCTGGCGCTGCCACAGTGGGATCCCACACAGAGGCCCGAGGGCTCTGCTGCAGGGGCGGCTTCCTGCTGCCGGGCACTGCTGCCCTGCGTGTGTTCAGAGCTTCCTATTTTTATTCCTTCCTTTCTACTCCCAAGCACAGACAGACTTATTAGGAGACAAGTGGGCTGGACCAAGGGTGCAAGCAGTTTAGGTCCTTCAGTGAAAGCTGCTTGCGAGCCGTGCCTCCCTCTCTCCACCCCCTTTTCTTGATTTCTACCAAAGCGGGAGGGAGAGTCATGTTTTTTTTGAGTCATCATGCCTTCCTGGTGAGAAGGTTCCTGATCCAAGTGGGGTATCACCATACAAAGCCCTCTGCATGTTTACTGAATCTCAGCTCCATAGCACTGCTCTTCCCTTCAGCTACCCAGGTGCATTCTCTCCCCTCCTTTCCCCTCTCCCCTCCTCTCCTCAAAAAAGCCCTCTTTTCCTGCAAAGGCCCATGCTGATGTTTTTCCTGGACTTCCAGACTCTCTCAGTCCTTGACCATCCATGGCAGGGAGCTCAAAATCAACCCTTCTCCCTTGGATAGTGGTGGAAAATGTTGAGTAAGGTGCCTCCCAAAAGCTTGGTTATGAGATATTTCTGGATTAGCAAACACAGGGGCACTCCAGATTCCCTAAAGATCTTCATAGCCAAGTAGTGCAGTTTGTCCAGCATGGAAATTTGCTGTTGAGTGGGCAATGTGGATACTGGGAAATGGAGAAGATGTGCAATTCCATGCATCGAGGTGGCGACTGTAGGTCTGTTTTTTCTAATCCTGTGTAATAGGAATTGGAATGGCTGGCAGCATATGAGCCCCAGTTGAATTCCTTCGCAGCTGTGGTCCTCCGATTAGCCTGACATTGGGGCTGCACAGGAAGAGTTGGGGACACTGCTGCACACTGCGTCTCAGGCCATGCATTTGCATGTCATTGACCCCTTCCTGGATGTCCCCAGTCGTGCTGCAAAGAGGCTGCAGCTACACTTTGTGAGCAGTTCTCCACATAGTTTCCAGCATTTCGCACATCTTTCACTCCACTACCAGGCAGCCTCCACAGTCCCACAAGTGTTCTTCTCTCTGCCTTCTCCTCCTCTCCTCCTAGCTTCTAAGTTTGAGCAGAGATCCCAGCCGGGGCTCTCTGTGCCAGAAGCAAACACAGGAAAATGGGAATGGATGGTCCTCATTCTCGACGAGCTGCCTGCTAGGGAAGCTTTAGCATTATCTACAGAGCCAGGCTCTCTGGTTGCCAATCCCAGGACCTGCCTTGGGCAGGAGAAGGTGCTGGTGCTATTCTGGATCTCTTTGCTCTCTGGAGAGGTTGTTTTCCTTCCAAGCAGCACTGCAGTATCAGATCAAATAGGAAGAGATTTGCAATGCAGAAAAAAAACTCCTACCCGCCACTCAGCAGCGTGTGGGCTGAGAGCAGAGCTGGGAGCAGCTGTGCCACTTGCTCTCGCTGCTTGGGCTCAGCAGTCCTCCCGCTTGTGCCCTCTGGGCTCTGCCACATTCCTGCATGTTCCGGGTTGGGTCCTGGCTCCGAGGCCCTGAGCCTGTCACAGGGTGGACTTGTGACCTCCTTCTGGGGCCCTCTCTGAGGCCTTCAAGTGTCAGACACTACCCGGGGACTTTGAAGGGCTGATGCTCTGGTCTCAGCTGCTTTGTAGCTTGATTATTCCTTGTAACATACTTTATTTTCTTCCGCTGAAACAGGAATATCTGCTGAACAGGGACAATACTGCTGGATTCATCATGTCTTTCTTGGAGGACTAGGCATGAAAAACATTATAAGGGAGATTATAGAAACAAGTATTAGACAATAAGCTTTTGTCTCCATGATCTAGCAGATCCGTGTATTATGAGTGAGAAAGGGTGGATGCTTTGACAATGGAACACTACAGAGAGAACCAGGAGGATTCAGAGGGCTCACAGGTTAGTCCTGACTCAGAAGGGAAAGCACTTGGTCCTCTGAGGTTGGGGACACGCTTGTTTTCCTGCTGGGAAGAGGAGGTTGGCACAGTGGATGCTGATGCCGAAGAAACAATGTGTGCTTGGTCTTGGCTGTTCCACACTCTGTGCTAACAGAACTTGGGCAGGCCAAGTGGAAGCAGGCCCAGTCCCTACACTTGGAAACACCAATGCTGGCTACACCATCCTCTCCTCCTCCACCCTGCTTCCTGTCCCCCAGGGAAGATCTAGTGTTACCTATAGAGAGAAGGAGTGGGAAGGTTTGGGCGATCCTGACAATTTCCCCGCACTGTGCATGTGGAGAGGCACAACACAGTAGTGCTGCTTTGGGTCCTTGGCTGCTTATCCCATTCTCAGCGTGGACAGAATTGGCAGTGGTGACTTACATTGCTTTCCCTCAAGATAAGGGTGACCTGGAGGATCATCTGCAGGTAAAGTCCTGTAGTTGTTTGGCTTGAGGTGTGCCCAGCATCATTCCTGCAGAGGTGAATAGTGATCTTCAGGGAGCTGCCCTATGTCCCCTCTCATCCTGTTGACCATGTTTCCTGGCAGCATGTGAGACCTGAATCCTGTCCCTGGGCAGTGGGAACGACAGAAGCACTTCTCTTCCCAAGTGGTCATGCTGCACTGCCACCTTGAAGAGGCAGCGTTTGGCCTTGGCTCTTCTGTGGCCTCTCCTTGAGGGAATCTGCCCTGGACAGACAGCTGTGGCACTGGAGATGCAATCAGGATTGCCCTTCACCAAAGTAAAACAGAGAAGTAAGGTCTCTCACCCCTAGGGTAGGTGTCAGAGAAGAGAAGAACTTCCTCGTGCTTGCAAGGGTGGGCAGGAGACCTGCCTGGCCTCCTGAGAGTTGGGACCACCGGAGCCCTCACAGGAGGGATGTGTTTTCTTGCTCAGGCACACCTGCCAGGGGGGAAGTCTCGGCACAGACTTCAGTGCTCAGAAACATTGTGGGCTGGGACATTTTGGGGAAGATTTTTAGCTGCAGCAAAGAAATTTGGCAGCTTGGAAGCGATCTAATCATCCTCCTCCCATATGTTTGGTTCTATTTAAAAGGGAGCATGTACCCGATTCCTTCCGACCAGCACGGTGACATTTCCAGAGTGCATTTGGAAATAAATTTGGCATCCGCTGTCAAAATCTCAGATTGAGCCCAATGTGGCTAATTTAGGCTCCGAATGCCTTGCCTCTGCAGAGCACCATTCCCCGTTGTCAGGTACTAAACGTTGCAATAGGAGGCTTGGCTTTCCCGAGACGGGGTGGCACGAGCACGGGCCAGGCTTGCAGAGTTGAGAGGGCATGCCCTTCCCGCAGGGAGGAGGCAGCATTTGAAGGACAGTCGTGCTTCAGGAGGGAAACACGGTGTCTGCAACCACTAGAATCACTTTCTGTGCCTCAGAGGGCTCCTGCCTGCATGAAGCCCAAGGTCACCTCTGTTCCAGGAGGATTTAAGACACAGAAATACTTTCGGACACATAAATGCTTAGCAATTGGTTTACTACTAGATGGCTCAAGGCCCTCTTCAAGCTATTTGCCCTGGACAGGTCCCCGGCTTTGCTGAACTTTCCTCTTCATGGAGGCACAGACTCATCCTGGTGTATTTTATGGGAGACATGAGACACTCTCCTTCTGCTTGGACACTGTCCCAACATCTGTCCTTCTCCGTGCTGTGAGGAAACCTCACTGAAAACAGTACATCCTCCCCGCCTTCCAGTTCTCTGCCAGCATCCATCCCAACCTGCATCCATCCCACCTGGCCGTGGGTTGAGGGAGGCAGACACAGAGCTGAACTGGGGTGGCTAGACCATCCAAGACCTTCATTTGGGGTCTTCCTTGCTTACCCTCTCTGATTACACCGTGGTCATCTGAAGGTCTGAAATGACAATCTGATGACAAAGCAAGGGTCAGAGCTACCTTATGCATGGCAGCATTGCCAGCACATGCTGCTTGGTGCTGTACACACATGAGGAAGTCCATCTCAAGCTGTCCTCAGCTTAGAACTGGCAGAAAATCAGGTACAGATCCTCGCTTGCATGCAAAAAACGTGCATGGGGTACCCCAGGCAGGCTGACTGCAGATGCCTCCTGGGCAAAGCCCTCACGTTGCTGTCAGGAACCGACCACCTCCTCGGAAGTTTGTGGCTGACCCACAGCAAGGGCAGTGCCAGGCAGCAGGCACAACAGGGCGCAGCAGGAATGGGCAGCCAACACGCATTTTGTGGCGATTGAAGTGATCCCACAACGCTGTCATCGTTCTTTCTCCCTGTCTCTGTGGGGAAGTTCCTCAGCATCGCTCCTTCATGATCAGCTTCATGGAAACTGCCCCTCTGCTCTTTCCCCGGGAAAAGGGTGCACACAGTGATGGGAAGGGTGGAAGAGGACTGGTGGGTCTGCTGTTACCAGACAGGAAAAGGGATTTGGGGGCTATCTCCTGCCTGGATCTGTCAGTTCTCCCTGCAGTCCCTCAGTCTTTAGATTCCAGTCTTGGTCCTCTCCATGCAGCAGGGTGCCTTGCTCTCACCTCTTAGACCACAGTGAGACAGTGGCCTGCTGATGCTCCCAGGCTGATCCCGGTGCTCCCCGAGATCCGTGTGCTCCCAGGGAGATCTGTGTGCTCCCAGCGAGATCCTGGTGCTCCCAGCGAGATCCTGGTGCTCCCAGGGAGATCTTGGTGCTCTGGGGCTGGATTACACCCCTGGTGAATGACACTGATGTGGGATGGCACACTTACCTGCTGTGCAGGTAGCAGTAAGGGGCAGAGCTGACAGATGGACATCCAGAGGGGAGTATTAGTGGGAATTCTGTGCTCACAGGTTTGGTGTTGTGTTAACCTATCTGAACTATTTGGGCTGGGATGAAAGGACTCTATCTAAAGATTAAAGGACTAGAAACGAGACTAGAGGCCAAACTTTTGACCAGGGGCTCTTCCCTCTTGGTTCTCAAAATCTCCATTCAGTTCCCCCATCTGTCTGCCATGCCCATGGCTCTGGCCGATGGTGCACGCAGATGCAAGGACATGCAGACACCTGTACGTGGGGACAATCTGCCCCGCTCCAGGATGGTTTTCCTTTCTCCCATGCTGCAAAAGGACACGGGGATGATGGTAGAAGAGTAAAGCGGGTTGAAAGCATATGGTTGGATTAACACTTTATCTCTGCCTCCTAGCTATACACGTGTTCCTTTTCTGCCTATGCCATTAGCTTCGTTAGCACCACTGGAGTGGTGGATTAAATCCAGTGAGCTGTGCAATGAACCTCATTGCTTGAGTCAGTTCTAAGGATTATGGCGAATTATGTAGATCAGAATCAGACAGCAATGCTGGCATAGCCTGATGTCTCAAGGGGGAGAAAGGGCTGTAACTTGGCCATTCAGGAGGTTTGTTGTGATCTAATTAGATGTTCAAACAGGGCCCCCCGGCCACAGCTCTACAAATCCCTGCCCGCATTTACCACTCTCCTCTGTGCTCGACTGCTCAGCCTCTGTAAAAAGCAAAGCCTGGGCCCGACTTGAGGACTGAAAGAGGCCAGGATGCATCAGTGCCTAGATGCCAAAGGGTCCTGGAGCCAGGGAGAGAGGAAAGGAAAGGGAAAAAATTAGGAAATGGGCAGATCCCTCTTGGCAGTTAGTAGGAAATGGGACTCGGTGTCTCCCCGTGCCAGGCCGAGCAGCCCAGAACCAAGGGGATGTGCCTGGGTACAAGCTGCACTCTGCTCCTTGCAGCCATTCAGCAGGGATGGCACTGCAGACATGCCAGATCTGCACTGCACATGAGAAATGCGCCTGCTTCCTGCTCCCTGATCTCATGGTGTAAGTCTGCACTGCCTCAGAGGATGTTCAGAGAGCATCCAAGGGTGAAAAGGGCAAAAGTAGAGGTAGGACTTGTTCCTTCGTCCTGATCAAGATCAGCTGCCTGGTAGGATCCTTTTGAGTAGCACCAGCCCCTTTCAGACCCCCTGGCTGCTATCTCTCCACCTCCACATGACTTGCTTCCCTCTGATCCAGGCAGGAGGGTGGGTGATACCTTTCCCTGGCTCTGCCTTCCATCTCTGTTTGATTCCTCCAAAGCCCTGCAGTGAGATGAAGTGCACTGTGTCCTTACAGCAAAAGCCCAGCAGGAGCTTTCCTCCCAGCAGAGACCTGACTAAAGCCCCATGATCCGAGGAGAGGTGTGCAATCCAAGGAGAGCTGTGCATCCTGTCCTGCTCCAAGAGGAAGGCCCTCCTGTGGCCAGCACCCTTTCATTAATGCCCGATTTCCATCCCTCTTTGGCATCCTTAGTGCAGAGAGAAGTTGGGAAGGAGCCAAGAGCAGGCAGAAGCTGCTGCTGAGAGGCTCTTCCCCAGGCTGGGGCTGCTGTAGGAAGGCAGCGCCCTTGAGCCGCATTCCCATGAGGGAAGGGAGAAGGAGGCTTCTGATCTCGGCCACCTCTGGATTTCTCCGGCTGCATCCGCCAGCTAAGCAGGACATGGACTTCTGCTGCATGCTCTGGAGGACTCCTGCCTGCCATGTGTCTCAGGACATGCTCGAGGGCTGGAGACCCAGGGAACTTTAAAGGGCCCTGTTGCTCAAGGCTAATACCTGCTGCAGAAGACCGGGCAGACTTCCCTGGAGAAAGGATGTTGTTCAGGCCCCTGGATGCGACCTCTGAAGGCCTTGGCCGCGCACTGGGTCTTACATCACTCTTCCCTGCGCCAAGGATGGGACTGAGGTTGTTCTTCCCACTGTAGTAAAGGCCCTCCAAACACAGTGCTGCAGTGGAGTCCTACTTCACCACCGCAGATGCAGGGCTGCCTGCTTCTACCTCACCTTACAGGGCCTCCAGTACGCAGCGCTTTCCCATGCCTGTTCTTCAGCCCTGACTTCCCAAACCCTGCTTGCTGGCTTGACCAGCTCTCAGAAACACAGAGCATCCTGCTTGTGCGGCCAATTTGGAGACACCCAAAGCCCTTCAGCGTGTCTCCCTACAGCCTCTGGAATGGAAAAGGGATTTGCAGGTAATCTGTAGCCACTTCCCTTTCCCCTCCCTTTTCCCCCCATTTTTGTTTTTTTAATTATTTTGACTGAAGAATCTAAAGTCAAAGTAGTGGTGCACAAGCCTGGCAGGAGGTGAGGAACTAAGGACTTGCATGGGGAATTTCCCTCTCCTTGGCACCATGACATGGCCATGGGCCTTTCAGAAGCGCCCCGACAGCTTTCCGCAGAGGAGCTCTGCTCTCAGGTTGGACAATGAGTGGAAGCAGCTGCCCAATTATAAAACTAAAGGTGTCTGAGGATGTACAGAGAAACCTGTACATGTTCATGGGCCGCTTTATCCACTGCTTTGCCACAATAGGTACATTTGGATTAAATGAAGAGTGAAACTTTCCCTGATATCTTTTTATTGTTACTGTGGTTCTTTTAGAGCTTCAGAGTATAAATTCCCTTCTGTCTGAGCACTGAAGTGCTCTCTCCTCTCCCTGACTGTTAGAAATAGAGTTGCCCTAAGGCTGCTGTATGCCAGGTACACTACCTCAATGCATGGTTGGCCATGGCAGTGGCCATACAGAGACGGGTGAAGTGAGCTTTACAGTCTTCCTGCAGGACAGTTCAGCAGGTTAGAAGGGAAACTGAGGCATATTAAGAAAAGTGAGAAGTACTCAGAGGGATTCAGGTTTAGAATCTCAGGTTCAGGTCAAAGTAATGGCATGAGCTATGAGAAGGACACGAATTTTCTGACTTTCAGTGCTTGGTGCAGGACACGGGACTTTCTTTGCCTTGTTGGGTTAAAAGATGCCACAAATCTAACCTCTGCCTTCCCCAGCAGCAGCATTAACGATTTCCAGTAAGAGTGAGGACTGCTCAGCCTCCCAGACTGGCTCTTCTCTGGGATTGCAGTGGCCACACTGGCACCCCAAGCAAACTAATGTTCTGTGACCGTTGCTCTCACTCCCGACCTGTCAGAGCTTTCACTGTTTTCACTCCCAAGCAGATAGCACAGCGCTCAGAAAGTCAAACCCCTTCCCATGCTGTCCTTACCCTGGTTCATTTCCAAATGACAGGGCAAGGTTAGCAAAGCGCCCAAGAACGTCTTCTAATTCTGTACCAGAGAATTCGGAGGCAGAGTCCTCCAAAGCAGGCTCATAAAATGAAAAGAGCATCTCTCGAATTTCCAGGGATTCCTGGAAATTTTAATCTGCAGCCACCCTGTCTCTTTGCTTTCCCAGTGGTGCCTCATTTCAGTGAGGATCCTACCAGAGGATGTGGCATAGCAGAGAAGGAGCTGGTGCTATTGCTATACAGTGACCATCATATGAGCTCTGGAAAGGGGGAAGGGATTTGGTGCCAGCTGCAGCAATGCTGGGGTTGGATCTACTCCTGAGCACAAAGATGGGAATCCAGAAGCAGCTGGTATGAATCAGCGTAACTTCAGGATGAGACATCTTTGTCAATACCAGATCCTGCTTCAAACGCACAAGGGTCAAAATTCCTTCCAGGAACAACTGCCCTGCGCCTGCCTGGCTGCAGCTCGGGCTGTTGGGGAATAACCCACTTTTGGTATAGAAGGAAAGAAGGGAGAGCAAACTCTGGGCTGGTCACAGCCCAGAAAAAAAAAAAGAAAAGGTCTCCTTAGTCTGGGTTATTTAAAGGGCCTGAGAACAAATGGGTGACAGATGTAGTCTCCATGACAACCCACAGCTGGCTGGGAAGGAATTAAAGGGCACTGTGCTTTGGTGGAGTGTCATGGACCCGCATTCCTCTATTGGTAACTTGCAGAAGCACTTGAAAATGTGCATGTCCAAACATCGTCTCATTTGAAGCCCTTTGGAGATAAACAAACACAAGGATTATCAACCAAAAGGTTAATGTCTTCTGGTAGGGCCCTATCATCCTTCATTTTCCTGTATGGTCATTCTCCTTGCATTTTGGGCAACGGATGAGAGTGGTGAAACCTCCCCTGTGTGTTCTGCAACAGATTTGCTGGAGGAGGAGCAAGTGCTGGTGCCACTGAAGGGGCTTTTCTGTTTTACCTTGCATTGCTTGGTAAACTGGGAGTTTGCAAAGAATGTGCTGGGCTCCACTGCAGGCAAATTAGCTGTAATAGGTAGAAAGCAATTAACGGCAGGTTTAACGGAATGCGTGTTACAAAGGCTCTGTCCAATGACATGGGTGATCCTCGTTCAGAGGACCGAGTCTGAGGACTTTTTTATGTTGGAGAAATCCTTTACTGAAAGGTGCTGTTTGGCTGTAAACAAGAGCAACTGAGAACAGAATATAGACCATTTAATATGGTAAATGGACTTTAGCAATGTAAAAATAAACAAGTGGAGATCAGCCTCTCCTCCGAACAATCTTTTGCCTGTTATTACTATAATAAGTCTCAAAGTCATGTGTCTGAAAGGGCTGAAGGGAAAAATCTATTTTTCTGTCTGTTTTCTTAGGCTGCTGCTTGTGTGACAGTGCATTCTGCAGTCGCTGCTCAGGGTTGTGCGTAGAGGTAGCCAGTTTTTCCTGTTGTTTGTGTGGGTTTTTCACATGGCAACGGCAGAGAGGATTTTTTTTTTCTTTTTTTTTTTTTTTTGAGGAAGAAGCAAATGTGATTGTAAAAAGCAGCTCAAATTTGCAGAGAAGGTAGGGGAGAGGAGAAGGAACACAGATGTCAAAATACTTTAATCCTCTCCCCATTTTGGGACCACCTTATGAACTGTTTCCAAGGCATGAAGGTGCCACCTGTATGGTTCCCTCCAAGGACGTGCCAAGAGCCCCAGTCTGGGGCTGTCCAGGTAGAGGGAGGCTGCTGAGTGCTGTGCTGGAAAGCGTTTTGGACTGGGTGCCTTGGGCTGCTGGAATCCTGCGGAAAGCTGGGAGAGCAAAGCAGCAGGAAGGGGCCTCCCCTTGCCCTTGTCTTGCCCGAGCGCTGCGCAGGTGCTCGGCCCTGCCAGGGAGCCAGAAGCGCAGGGGACCCCGGCGGGTGCTTGGCTGGTGCCTGCAGCAGGGTGGGCAGCCAGCCCGAATGCTTCCTGCAGCATGGCAAGGAGCGCGCGGCCTCGCGCTTCGCCTTTGCTGCTTGCAGTCCTCCTCGCTCTTACCTTCTCTACCCATGTGTGGGCTTCAGGCTGCTTCACTCTCTGCCCACTGCGCCATAGTGTCCCGCCAGGCTCCCTTGGAAAACTGTTCCCTTCCGCAGTCCAACACATCACTCCCACGGCTGATGCATGCGTCACTTTTCCCCCTTCTTCATATCACTGCCCTTTAGATATTTATATAGTGTTATCATGTTCCCCTCAGGCATCATCTTTCTAGGCTATACAAATTAAATTCCCTTAGTCTCTGCTTAAAAGTTATCCTCTCTGGTCCTGGTATCAATTTGGCTGTTGGAGTGGGGTTTTTTACCATTTCTGTGTGTGATGTCTATCTCTAAAGCCACAGGTACCGTGGGCACATTTAATATTACAGTTTAAAAATAGGATTAGGACCTATCTTGTCCAGAGAGTGATCCATCTGGACTTGCACCTGGGAGCAAGAGCTGCCTTTGAGCAACCTGGCAGCTCGGTGCTGCATCCCCATCCAGGCACGTGCAAATTTTCAGCCTTCAGTCACTCTGCAGCTAACAGTCCCTTGAGCTTTCCGCCAACCAGTGACTGTCCACACAGCATATTCTCCTTCCCAGGCCAGAAGATCTTGGTACATGTGCTTCCTGGCAGCTCCTGCAAGAGTGCTTCATGGTCGTGTCAAGGGCTGAGCTGGCAGAGAGCTCAGGTTGCCCTTTGCAAGGGAAATCCTGCTTGGATGCCCTCGTGGCTGGAGTAACTGCCTGTATGCTCCTTGGCCCCTTGACTTGTGGCAGGTATTGTGGGCACATTTGAGCGCTCACAGCACTCTTGTGCCCAGTGTCCCCACTGCAGTACCCATGGTCAAAACAGGAGACCCGGTGGGCATCCCACATGGGACAAAGTGGAGGCTTCTCAACTCTAAGGGGCACAGATGGCTCAAGGGGGCAATTTGAGGAAACTGGGAGAAGAAGAGATGATTGCTCAAAGCTTTCCTATGGGAACAGCTATGTGTGTCAAAGGCCTCTAAATAATGCCCCATGTGCTAGTATTTCCCAAAGTTGGAGCATTTCTCCCATGTCCCCCGGGGCTCTTTGCTGAGCAAAGGAAATTGTTGGCTTGTTCATAGGAAGATGAAGTGAACCCAATGGAGAGAGGGACATGGAAGACTTTTAATGTAAGGTGCAGAGACATAGCTGGGGTAGGTGTGCGTTTAGGACATGTCAGAGGGAAGCAATCTGCTTGCACCCACTCAAGGAAGGCAGCTTGCATGAGATGCCGTGGAAGCATGACCAAGAGATGCCAACAGAGCATTGGTTTGTCCTTTGCCTGTAAAAGAATCACTTGCTGAAAATGTGATTCAAAATCTGGCACTTTCTGCCTTGAACATCAGTGAGCCTGGAGTGACGGTGCCAGGACTTGCTCCCGTTTTGTTTTGCTGACACTTGGCTGGTTGCAGAAAAATGGACAGGAAGGAAAACATATTAATGTCGCTTACCCTCTACCGCATGACAGAGGCCACGCTGGAGAAATAACAAGTGCTTGACAGAGGATAAACTTATATGCACAGCAGCTACATTCCATTTTATTCATATTTCCTCCAAGAAAATTAAATTTTATCCCCAGCTGTTGCCACTTTTTTACATCCAGTATAAAGTTAACTTAGTATGTGTGCTAATGGAGTGCCCTGAAGCAGTGCTGACAGGTTTTTACACCTGCCTGGGAGATAGTCTCGCTATCACTGCCTCTTCCAGGCTGCCACAGTGCCACGAGGACCTAGGAAGGCCTTTTGAGAGAAATTATTGTAAATTCAGGAGTCAACCAAAAATGTTTCTCTAATTCTCACTGCCGTGTTTAGAGCTTCTCCTTGTGTTTCTTTGGAATCCGTGTTCACCCAGATCTAAAACATGAGCACATGTAAGAAAACACAGACAAAAGGGAGAGAACGTGGGCACATGTATGCAGAGGCACAGAAATTAATCTGCACAAAGCAACAGATATAATCTGAAAATGGGGGAATTGCCAGCGTTTGGCCTGTGCACATCTAGAGCAGGGAGTGCAGAGATCACAAGGTGCCCATCGCCTTATAGAAACGCACACAAAGCAGGCAGACACCCTTATAGGTTGCATGGGGGGGTCCTTTCTCTATGTGGATGCGGATGTCTTTGTAAGGACAGGGAAGCATCCCTCTATCCTTTAGATTATTCATACCTCTCTTCTCCTGTGTTGCTTATGGTGATTATAACCTCCCCTCTGAGGGCAGCAGGTCCTTGATGAGCTTGGCCTGGTCCTGGGTGCTGCTGAAACATACAGCCACCCACATTGACAGGGGCAGCGACAAGAGAGAGCCACGTGGCTGTAGCTTGTGTTGTAGGAGCTGGAAAAATAGCCTTGACAAATAGCTTGGTTCAGATCCATCCCTGTTTTCTGAGGATCACACAGCTCACAAAAGGTGGTGAGTTCTCACCAGCCTTCAGTGCCCATCGTGTCTCTCAGTTCAGAGCCTCTCCTTTGAGAAGTTTTGTATTGCCAGTCTCAAAACCACAGTCATCGTGCCCAGATCTGCCCAGCTGCCACCCAGCAGGGATGTCTGTGGACCAGGCATCTGCTCGGAGCAAAGGGGTGGTTTCCACAGCCTCAAGCCCTGGCGCTCACCGCCACCCCTGCCACTGTGACAAGGCCCCTCCAGCCTTTGCCAGGCTGATGGTAATCACGGGCATTCAGAGAGTATTTTGAAATCACGTTACAATCTCTTTTTTCATCGCTGGCATCTCCATATGTTTCATCTTGGAATGCTTGATATTAAGAAGTATCTCATGAGACATGATGAGAGGATTATGGAGGCTGAGTTAATAATGCATTTTACTTTGTAGCTTCCCTTTAAGCAAGACTGGCTGGGGTGATCTGCTGAAGCAGGTGAAGAGCAGTGAATGACAACATATAGACCAGCTTCTATGACTTGTAGCGTTTTTCTTGGGCATTAAAGTTAATTAAGTGATAATTAGTTGAAACACTCTTAAGTTTCACTGTCACAACAACCTTGTGTATCAGGGCTTGATCTATATTCACATAAGTCGCTTCTTACAGCAAGGCAGCGTGTTTTATGGATATAATTCAACTTCATGTTGCATACCTACCTTGACTGACTAAGATGGCCATGATTCAGGAAGAAGCTTGAGTTCTCCGAAAGGATTTTAAGCAGGTTTCAATGGAACACATGGAAGGGGGGTGAAAACCCATTTGCCAAAGTGATGCCATGGGACAGGGGAGCCTGCAGAGGTCTGTTCCTGACCGCATCAGCTGTCCTCCAGGAAGGGAGTACGTCCCATCTGCCACCAGCAGCACTAGGGTTTGGTGGCAAAGCAGCTCCAAGCACCTCTGATAGGAAATGTGCAACTGATATGATCTAGGCAGTGAGGACCTGTTACCACACAGCTCTGCCTTGCTCCTGTTCTGTGGGATCCTGCATTTTCATGATTGCTTGAACCTCTTTGCTTTCATCCTCTTTTCCCTTGAAGGGGAAAATCTCCATGGGAATTATCCTCTTTTAAGTCTGCTACAGCAGCATCCTGAGTCTCTGCTTTGCCTCAGTGCTTTTCTGACTTCCATTCGCTGTCTGGTCACATTTAATTTGACAGTTTCCTTTGATGACTCTTTTAAATTCAGTCAGGTGACACTAGAGAGGCTTTTTGCCTGCTGGAAAACAAAGAGTTACGTCTCTAATGTCTGTGGAAGCCTTTGGGAAGAGTGGAGTTGAGGAGATTCATCCTGAAATGAAAAACCTGCTGTTTGCATTGTTAAGGAAGGCTAAAAAAGGCAACCATTAAATTATTGGAAAGGCAGCCGCTTCACGGAAGGCACAGAGTTAGGGTAGGACATGTAGGTCTGTGAACACCAGAGTTAGTGGAGGAGCAGAGAACAGCAAGGAAGAGATATGGTATGTTTTGAAACTGATTGGACTGATTCTGATCTCAGTTGCATGACTTCTTGGAGGTAAGATTTCTGGGGTAATCCTGACCCGCCAGAACTGAATCCAGCCCACTGGATTCCAAGTTTACCATTCAATCTGTCTAGATTTTTTCCCTGGAAATCGTGAGTTTGCACTCCAGGGACAAGAGCAAAGTGAAATCTTGTTTCACAAACTATTACAAAACTGTCAGCATCAACAGGAAGAGCACAGTGTGAGCAAGGGGCAGAGATCGGGAGAGCTCATTCCTCCCTGTGCTGGGGGCTGGACCATGCCAGCAGGGCAAACCAAGCCCAAGATGTGTGCAGAGACAGGCAAGCAGAGCATTACCAAAACTGGTGCCTGAAGGAAAAAAATCCCTCATCAGGACAATTGGTTTCCCCTTTTAGCAGCACAATTTCACCCTCCTTTGGTTTTATTCGAACATGAAGGATTGCATGAACAAGCGAATAAAAGGGAGCATATTGCTAAGCAGCCATGAGAGAGAGGGAACAGATTTTCTGCAAGACTGGCAAGGGATAATTAGCAGTTTATCCGGGATAATCTGATACCTGTCCCTCCCTTCCCCGCAGTGGGTACAGTTGCTGTGGGTACATTTCCCCCACCCCAGCACGACCTGATGTGTCAATGTCCTGCTCAGAGCACCTGCCGAGAGGGCAGCTTAGGCGTAAGGCTTAGGAAGGGTTGCCCAAGGTACAGAACTTAGCACACCCTGGCATGGACCTCCGGGGTTCACCCTGCAGAACCTGCATTCTGTCTTCAGCTTAGTCTCAGCGAGCACCAGCAACGGGCTCGGGAGCTGGAGGGCAGTTTCTGTTCGGTGTCCTTTCTTGTTATACCTCTTCCACCACTCAAAATCTTCCCGTGCTTTTCTGTGACAGCCTATAACATTGTGCCAAAGCAGCAGGAAGTGATCCAGCAGACTGGCTTTGAAAGGGAGGTCCAGAGGGTTATATGAGGGAAGCTCATCTGTACATATTCATGGGCAGCTTGTTCAAGGACTCCGCAAAGGCAACGGCTGAGTCAGGCTCAGGCTTGGAGAAGGACTGGATTTAAGTTACTAATGGAGACTAAAAGATGGCAGTTTGTTGGCCATCACAAAATGAAAGCTGTGAAAACCTCCCTAAACACACCAAGATGAGCAAAAGCAACGGAAAGAACAGCCCAAGTTGAAAAAGAACAATGTTGGCACTGAAACAGGTGGCACTTGAGCAACTGTTGGGGATTAGAGGGCAACTGTGGAGCAGACCTCCCACTGCCAGACGTGCTGGAGCCAGCACAAGACAACATTTGAAATCCTTTCTGGTTGGATCTTGGTAAACTGGATCTTGGTCAATGGGGAGGACATGCCCTCCTGTCCTGTGTCCCTGCAGAACTCACAGGAGTTAGAGCCATCTACCAGGATCAGTTTTTCTCAGAGCTGTGTATTGAGAAGCTGAAGGATCTGCCACATAGATTAGAATCAGACAGAGATGAAGTTTGCAGCTGGATCTGAACCCTAGACCTGAAGGCAGATCCCAGCATGACCAGTCGATGCTGATCCACCTTCTCCCAAACTGGATCTCTCATCTCCAATACCAGCCCATGTCACAGTTGCCAAGTTCTTTAGTACATTTTAAAGGGCTCTTTGTCTGCCGGCAGCATTGTTCTAAGGTCACTGACTGTGGCAGACCTAAGAAGGGAGCCTGGTGGCACAGGAGCGCCAACCTGAGACAGTCCCTGGGTGACACTAAGGATACTGAAAGGAGACACCTTTGCTAAGGTCAGTCTGGCACTGGTCAGAGAAGTCTTTTTTATTTTTCAGAGACACAAGCTATCCTATGCTAACGCCAATTAAATTTTAGAGGCATCTAAAAATTTAATCTGAGTTTAGTCTCCTTTGCCAAAGCCATGAGTCCATGCTAAATATTTTATTTCCCTCCAACTAAAGAGACTTCGGAATAATTAAAGAGAAGGCGACTCCTTCACTTGAAACCTCCCAGACAGAGGCATCTGCCCTCAGGCCCAGGGTCTCTCCTCAGTTTTCATCCTCCTCAGCACACATAGCCACGTGTCCAGCCAAGCACAGGCCAGCCAGACACTTTCTGCAGTCTGTGTGCTTTACTGAGCAATTTGCAGATAATGAGAGAGATTTGCTGTCTGCAACAACATTTGAGGAAGGAAGAGAGAAAGGCATATGAGAAGGTCACTGCTTTCTCTTTAGAGGGTTCATTTTTTCCTCAATGAAAGAAGTTGCTGCTCTCCTGGTCATTTGGAGATGGCACTTGCTGTGTTCAACATGCTGCATCGACACTTTCCGCTCTCCTCAGAGTGGGGAAATTGTAGAAAAGATTTTTTCCAAAACCCATTACAGTTTATGGGAAATGCAGCAGCAATTAGAGATGCTGTAGGTGGGAGTTTAGGTAGGCAAAGAACTTCCCACCTTGCTAAGGCAGGGAAGAGCTTTCTGTGGATTCATAGCCAGGGCTTCTCACTTGATAAATGAGCAACAATAGCTCCGGGAAGATGAATGTAAAGGAACCAGGCTTTCAAAAGAGGGTGAGCACAGTTCCGTGGTGCTGTGGCTCAATGGAGCTTGCAAGTGTTATAATGGCTTTGTCATGGAGCAAATGGTCTCATACAGAAATGATGTTGCTGCAAAGTCTCACCAAGGGAGTCCATGAAAGTCCTCTCTGCGCACCGGGAAGCAAAGTGCATCAGCTAGTATAAACCTGTTCGCTAACCGGGGGGGCAAAAGGCTGATTGTGTTTGCACTGGTGTAGAGCAAGCTAGGAAGAGCCTGGGGGAAATAAACTGGGCCATTACCTTTCTTTTCCAATGGAGTAATTTAACTCACCTGTCTTTCTGACAGGAGCTGACTGTCCCTGAGAGCAGTGTAAGAGCTGACTCCATCGTACATGCTTGGGGGAAAGCGTTTCCACCAGCACCCCCCAGCGCCAGGCAGAGCTGGGCTGGAAGGGACTCGCACTGCCTGACACAGCAAGTACTTCTCCTGGGATCGAGTTTATGCTCATGGTTTACACTCCAAACTAGTCCAAGCTTCACTTTCTTAGTTAAACCAGCCACCTGCAGGTAGCAAACCAGTGAGGTAGAAACGTTTGGTGTGTTAGAAGTGCCTCTGGGGTGCGCAGGCTGCGCAGGGCCACTGCAATGCCTGCACCCCTCCCTAGCCAAGACAGGCACCAGGGCATCGAACTCTGCTGTGGGGCTCCGTGGGGAGGAAAATTTGCAGGTGCATTTAGCTTTGTGCACCATTTTTTTCTTGTAACTCTTGTATTTTGGCTCTGTAGGATGGTGCTTATGAAAACGGCCATAAAGAAGTTAAGAAGCAATGTGCTAGCTCAGAGGACTCATTCAATATCCTTATTAAAGATCCGCAATACTGGAGCCATAATAGTACTTGGCACTCAGAGGGCACCTTTCATCTCATGAGTTCAAGTCACTTTACAAGCACTAATGAATTAAGCTTTATAACAGTCTTGCATGCAGAGCCTAGCATCTAGTCTTTTCATCTGTTCTCACAATATAAGGCTTAAATAATAATAATAAGGTGGTTAATTCTGCCTCTTCTGCAGTATGAAGATTGCCACTGAATGATATCAATTCTCTAAAATTTATCCAGTGTTAGTGCTCGTTATTTCTAGCATTTAGGATCACAACGCCAGGGTTCTGCATGTTTGATAGCCTGGCTTTGGGTCAGCGCAGCCATATGGTGGTTTCTCCTCCTGGGTAGTGATCGGCTTCAGTCTGACACTGAGACTTGGATCCTGACAAGGGCCAAGCACTCACCCTGGTCCAGCAGAGCCCTTAACCACATCCTTGACTGAAGCTCATGAGCAGCCCAGAAACACCTGGGGAAATGCTAACCTGCCAACGAATTAAACAGGTACTATAAGGTTTTCCTTAATGGTGATTAAGTTAGACGGTGCTTCAGGAGATGAATCCAGAAACAGGCAGAAAACACTGTGCTTGTGAAGAGATACAGCGGAAGTACTGAAATGGTTCAAATGCTTAAAATTAAGCACATTCTGAAGGACCCTGTTCAATCAGAGCTTGGATGAGCATTCAGCCGATGCAGATGTTACCATTAGAAAGTTTCTGGCTAAGAAGATTAATGGGTGGAAGGGAGGAAAGAGGAGAGAAGAAGCAAAAGAGGGAACTAGAGAGGGAGGGAGGGAGGGAGGGAAGAGAGAGAAGGAGGAGGGAGAGGGGGGGGGGAAGGGAGGGGGGAAGGGAGGGGGGAAGGAAGGAGAGAAAGAGGGGAGAGGAGGAAGAAAGAAGGAAAGGGGGAAGAAGGAAAAAGAAGAAGGGGAAAAAAGAAAGGAAGAGAGGAAGGAAGGAAGGAAGGAAAGGCATTTGCTGGATGGGATCAAACAGGGCAAGGTTAGAAACAGATGCAGATGAAAACAGGAGTTTGGGGGACTGCTTTTATGTCATGAATGGGTGGGTGACAGGGAAGTGTCCCTCCGCCATCACTTTCCCCCTCCCCAGCCAGGCTCGGTAGCCTGCAGACCAAGCAGGGCAGTCAAGGGCTGCAATACCCCCTGCCAGCAGTCCCCAGTGTCTGCAGCGGTATCTCCTTCTCCCCACTACCCATGTAGCCAGTTTCCAGTCTCAAACCAAATGCTGCACCCCCTACCCCTACCCCAAGCCTGGGTCACAGACCAGCTCTCATGTGCTTTTAACTTAACCTGAAAGAGGAAGATGGTTTGGTTTGAATGAAAACACAAAATAATCAGGCTTTCCCCACCATCACCAGAAAACCCAACCATCTCAACACGCTGTCTGTGCTAGAAAGGGCAGAGCCTGGGCCACAGAGCTGCTCCTGGAGACGCTCCCTCCTGCCTGCCAGGATGGGCTGGCCAGGATGATGGGCAGGGAGCTGCCCTGTGAAAAGGGGCTCCGGAAGCAGCCCAGGGAAAGCAGGACGTGCTGATTGTGCAGGAATGCACAGGCATGGGCACTCTTGCCCCTTCCTAGAAGGAGTTCATGGCCCATGCTGAGGTCTGAGCATCCAGGCCTATCTGTTCCACCTCCGAGGACAATGGAGATATTCCCTGATATTCCTACCTCTAGATCCCTTCCGTCCTGGTTTCCATGGTGTTTACTTGGGCAGGAAATATAAGGATTCTACAGAAGAACTTGCGGCTGTGTTCATTTGTCTGAATGCTGAGGTCACCTTCTTCACACTCGCACACAAACTCAAATTTAAAATAATTCTCTAGTTGAAATCAAAGTCCCCAAAGCAGAGGAGCTGCCTCCCCTGCGAAGATGTGAGATAAAGCAATGCTCACTGCCAAGGGGCTGCCTTGGTGCCATTTTCTCCTTCTGTTCTGGAGCACACAAGCTTCAAATGGTGCCCGAGGAGAATGGTACAAGAGGGTTTCAATTAGTGAGGGATTCACAGTGCCCACATCAGAAAGCAGCTCTCAGGAGGGGATGTCAGCCTGGCCTGCAGGTGAGGGCCCACAGAGAGCAGCCCTGTTGTTGGAGGCTCTGCTGTGCTCGTGGAGTCTGCAGACATGCAGAGTCATAAAAATAACAGCACCGAGGAGTCAAGGGCAGGTGGATACGCTTGGGGGCTACCAACAGCTTCCTGCCTCCAGCTCGGAATAGCTGCTACTTGGAATCACAGATCTCACTGGCTTAGATGACTTCTTCACTCACCAAGTGAGCTTGAACAAATTAATCTTTCCTCTGGCTTCAGCTTCTCCACTGGCATCCGAGACAAGGACAGTCCTCCACATTTTTAATCCTCTTCAAGACCAAGAGATAAAAGCCCGCAGAGGTTTGTTATTGCCAGGTGCTTGGAGTTGAGGTTGGTGGTCTGTTAAGAGGCCACCAAACGTGTGTCTCGATATGGGGAGGTGAAAAACGTCTGTGTGGGGTTGTGCACGTGGGTGTGCAGAGGCACTAAGGCCTTGAAGCTCCAGCAACCTCCGTTAAGGGAAGATGAAGCAAGATTGGAAGAGATGGAGCTAAGGGCAGCAAGGCAGGGCAGGACAGCGGAGGCTGCAGCGTGCAGGAGCACGTGGAAGCGATCGCTCGGGCTGGTCTAGCAAACACAGACTAAGGGACTGTGATTGCTGGCTATAAATCCTTCAGGAGCGAGCCCCAGGGAGGGCAAGGAGCTGTTGAGCTAACAGACTGTGTTGTCACAAGAATAAACAGCAAGGAATAATTTTAGGGTGGAATTAGGGAGGATGTTCCCAGCCACCAGAGTAGGGGGAGGGTTGGAAGAACGATGCTGCTGGGGAAGCTGAAGCCAGAGGGATGTCTGAGGGGAGGGAGGTGAGAGGAGGCTGGCGCTAGGACATGGGTCCCTTTGTGCCTGCACGCAGGTGTCTGGGCGTGGATGTCCCCGCGAGGGGCACTGCTCGGCATTGTCTGAAAGGGGGCGCACGGCGAGGCGCTGAGGGGCGAGGAAAGCCTTGGAGCACGAGTCCGAGTGTGATGGCAATGCAAGGCCTCTGCATAAGGATGCTGGTGAAAGGTCCAACCAGCCTGTGCAGGTGCAACGCTGCTGGCCCATGATCACTGCAGGATGGGAAATGGGAGTGGCAGCACCTTTGCTTTGCTCTGTGGGAGCAAAAGGCAGGATTTAAGGAGCGCCTGGGAATCACAGCTTGATCCCGCCTGATCATTTCCATGTCAGTGAGCAGAAATCAAAGCCATTTCTCTACCATTCTGAGTATTAAAGAGCAGCTAGCGATTGGGATCTACATGTCAGCAGAGGGATATGTGTTCGTGGAAATAGCCTAAGATTAATTACAGGAGGAACAGCTATGATTGTTGATAAATCAGCTCCAGTTAGGAGAGTACCCGTAGTCCTGTAAGCATCTACCATTCTCAAGCTGAGATGAATGAACTAGCTAATTGTTTGCTGTGCTGAAAAGCAGTCTTCGGGGAGCAGCACATTGCATTAAATGAGTCAGCTCCATGCTGGCAGGACTATTATCAAATATTATAATATTTAACTGGACGATTTTTACTCAAACTCAGTATCGACGGAGAAGGGTGTTGTTTTCGTCAACGTATAAAGAAAGAAAGGCATTAGATAGAAGACAGTTTGTTTCATGATGAGAGGAGATTTGGCAAAAAATTGGATCATTTCACTTGTTAGTGCACTTTTGAAATGAGTCATGTGTATTTCAGTGCTGTTCCCAGAAACTTAATTGAAAGTTCTGGTGTCTGTTGTTGTAAAGAGAGAACCATATGCTATGGAAAGACATGCCTTGTTTTTTATAGTCCAGAAAGATTATAACAGCATCAAATCCCAACTGTTGTGGCAATGCATTCAGAGAGCAGAAATAAATCTAGGCATTTCTACTGTAAAAAGATCAAAAAATCTGACAACAACAAAAAAAGCAGAGACTGATGGTGAAAATGCTGCTTCATTGTGCTGTTTGATTTTGCAGATAATCATTGTTGACTGAACTACTTAAGGGCAAATGGCTGCAGGATTGTCTTCCTCTCCAGCGGAGGATAGGATGTGAGATATGAATCAGTTGTTTGTGAGGGGCTTGTGGTGCTGGCAATCAGATTCCTGGCCCGTCTTTGAAAATCCTGGTTAATCATCCCATGCCATTCCATTCATCCTTTCTTATTAGTATTTGTAAAGCTCTCTTGGCTGGAAAATAAAGTCAATGAATAACATGATGGGAAACAAACACGCTGCGCGCTGCTGATCCTCAGCCACGTCAGAGCTGAGCCGTGAATCCCGGGAGCACTGCAGTGGGAACAGCACTCCGGAGCCCCTCGTGTAAGAGCTGGAGAGGAGCTGGAATCCCTCCGTGACCACCTCATCACTCACTGCGTGCAATTGCGCTAAAGAGGCCTTGCTGAGACATCCCCTGCAAAATGATTAAGTGAAAGCCTGAAGCCTGATAGCTCGGATAGTGTAAGTCACATTGTCTAAGGAGAACAAAGTGAGTAGTTGAGGGTGTTTGTGCTGTTTCATACTGGAGAGGCTGAGCCCTCTTTCATCTGTTCAAGATGTCCACAAGGACATGGTTTGCCAAGCACAAGTGTCACAACTTAGAAGAAGCTCAATTTATTTGGTAACGAAATTGCAGTGTTAGTAGCTGGGTATTGACTTTTGCTCTGTGAGTTTGGTTGGCAATTGTTTCTGGATAGATCATTTTAGCAGCCCTGTCGCTTACAAAACTCCTCCACCCACTATTTCACATTTAGTCCCTTCCTTCTGCAGGATGTCTTCAGCAAAGCACTTAAACATGTGCATAATTTTAGGTGAAAATGACAGACTTTAGTACAAACTGATTACCTGCTTAAAGCTAAACACCTGCTTAGTGGTTTGTGTGCTGGGAAGGAAAGGGGCTATTTCCCGAGTAGGGGTGTGTGAACCAATCTGCCACGTCATAGGCAGGAATTGGCTGGATCTAGAATGGCATTTGACACGTGTTAGCCTCATGCATCGAAGCAGAGAGTCCTTGCAGGGTCCTGCCATAGTTGGGGCTACAGTAGATACAGTAATGAAATAACAACAACCCCATCAAAAGTGATAACATACAGGAGCACAGCCTTTCCCCAATTATGCATTTCCTCCATTTATACATATGTGATATGCTACAGTGGCATCTGTGAGAAGATAAATTAGATGCACGGAATAATATATTGTGCATAACTTAGACACAGGCTTCCTATATTTGATAGATCCTTCCTTCCTTCCTTCCTTCCTTCCTTCCTTCCTTCCTTCCTTCCTTCCTTCCTTCCTTCCTTCCTTCCTTCCTTTTTTTCCTCCTTTTGCATTGTTTATCATTTCAGAAATTCTTGCTTCCCACAAGGATGACCAAGAAGCTGTAGAGCTGTTCACTGAAAATTTGCCCAATGATCTATGAAAATGAATAGAATGAAAGATTAAAATAGGGAGGCTCAGCTGAAGTATTTCAACTTCAAAACAGGGTGCTAAAGCTGAATCTCAGTTCTTCCTTTCAGTGGGCACAGATGATAGGCTGGAGATATTAACTCAAAGACAGAAATGTGCAGTCATGCCACTGAGATGCTTTATGATGTGAGGGTGTTTCTGGTGGCCTCTCAGGCTTGGTTCCTGAGGTACAAGGATAGCAAAACCATTTCAGCTGCAGTTTACCCTTCTTCTTAAGGTTCCCATGAGATCTAATGGGATTAAAAAGGTTGCCATTATTCTTAGCCTTCTCATGGGGGACCCAGCTAATAGTAAAAAGAGTTGTTTTCCACTTTTTTTTCCTACGCAGGAGCAAAATCACCTCTGAGCGGGTGATCCTATGTGACATTGGGTACCCCCTGCTCAGTGGAGTCCGTGGGCCATCAGGACCTTCTGGGAAGTGCTCAACAGCTTAAGTGGCAATGAGAGTAAAATGAAGGTTCACATAAAGCAGCCGGATCCTAGTCAGGCCTAATGGGGACAGTGCTGCAATGCAACAAGCTCCTCTCAGGGCATCAGAAGTTCAGCACTCTACTGAACTGTAATTAACATGGCTGCTATAGAACAACCACAGGCACTTGCTCACACTGCAGGAAACATATGAAGATACGTTAGATGCATTTCAGAGAATGAGGAAAGATGTATCTCAGGGCACCATACCTCCTGGAATGGTGCTGAGCCTCAGAAACTATGGTCAAGCACCACAAAACTGCAGATGGTAAGTCAGGTCATCAGGGAGTCTGAGATGACAGGCTGCTGCCCCATCCTGAGAGCGATCTGCCAGGTTATGTCTTGGGGAGGTGACAGTGGGGGTGAGATGTCCCCTTCTCTCCTAGAGGCAGAGGGCCCGGCACAGTAATGAAAGGTGCCCACCTTGCATGAGGACAGCCAGCCTCTGCATCAGTTCCCCCTTTCATTTCATCCACATCACTCACAGCAGTCGTGCCTGGAAGTGCTCTGGACACTTTGCTGTCCTGCAGGCTGTTAAAGATCTTCACCAACCCTCATTCCTCCTGGAAACAACACTGTTCTTCCTGCAGCATTGGCCAAGCAGGGCTGCGAGGGTGCTTCTGCTCCCTGCTGCACATCTGAGGGTAGCAGGAGCCCTGGCTAACTTTAGGCCATGCAGGAAAAGCATATTTTGAATTATTTGATGGGTGTTTGATTCCAAATTTATATATATAAGTATATATAGCATCATGAGTCATGATAGTGCCCTGGGAGAGCATCATTATAATAATACACAGGCGAACAACAAAAAGTGCCCCTGACCATTAGCTGATTTCAAGATATCCTCTGTGACAGATGAACAACAGTACTGAGGCACCACTGACCTAATGGATTTCAGGGGTTTTAGGGAGCTCAGCAGCTTCCTTGTCACTGTATGAATCAAACAGCACCTTAAAAAAAAACTTGTCCATGTTGAACATTAAAGACTGACCTTTGTAAAAAGCCTTCCCTTGTAAAGCACCACATGAGTTTTAAGCTGCAGATATGGAAAATGATTCTTCTGAAATGATCGAGTGCCTATTCCCTCCTTGTTTTCTCTGTAGATTGAAATTGCCACATTGCAAAAGGCTAACCCAGGGGCCATGTCCTTCCCTCATCCCACACAGGGTCACTGCCTTGGTCACCGCCTCGTAGAGTTTTGGCAAAGCAGTCGTGGCTGTGGTCACCATTTCTGCGGGCCCAACCTGTAGACATTCCTACTTCCCTCATGGCTTGACAGCCCAAATATCCTGGCATGGCCAGGGCTGGCTGCGTTCTTGCAGATAGGAATTTGAGAAGTGTTGAAGAAAGCAGATAGGTGGAAAGCACTGATTTGTGCTTTCCTGGAAATATGCAGAGAAGCAGGACCTCTCAGGGAGGTGTCTGCAGGTGGATGAATTTCAACTCCTCATGGCTAGGACAAGCAAACACATGTTTTAGGAATTTTTCCTGTCTGTAGAGGCAAAGCCACTGCAGAAAAAAAGTGCAAACTGCAAAATTTGCAAAGCCAAATAAGCCAGATTCTGCCTTCAGTCAGACAGCTGCACAGCTGAAGCAAGGCAGTCTCGGGAGGAGGCAGGATTAAATCCAAGCCTAAGATGTTGCCCTTTGCCTGCCAAATTTCCTTCCAAATCCAACTGCTTTAATGGGCCCAGAAGCTGCACGCTGCACACAGCGTGCTGGGTGCTTTGTGACATGCACAGGAACCTTTGGTTTCCACACGTGTCTCTTTGCTTCTGCCAGCATCCGCAGCAGCTTTCTAGAAATTATTGACAGAACAGTTCCTGCAGGGAGGAGGGTTATTTTCCATCTTTGTGGAGACCCTCACACAGCAGCTGCAGCACTAGAAGCCACTTGGTACAATGAAAGGTAGTGGGGAGGTGACCTGGGGATGCCCCATGGAGCACTTTGGAGGAGATGCTGATGGCCCCTTTGCTTCCATTCAAGGGCAAAACAGTGAATTGGCCAGTTCAGCTGGTCACAGGCTATTTCAGGACAGTGCTCTCTGATGGTTAGACAAAGTAATTAGAACAATTAGAACAATTTGCTCATGTTGTCAGGTTTTTTTCTCTCGCTTCTCAGTTAGGTCAAACCTGTCAAGAAATTGCTGATTAAAGAGGTCTTGTGAAACTCACAGGTGATGCTTTCCTTTACTATTGCTAGTTGTGTATCCCCAGATGATGTTCTTGTCCTTCGTAGTGAAATGAGCACAAACACAAGACACAGGAGCTCCTTCCTCTATATTTAGTTTCTTCCTTTGCTGCAACTGATATTTACATAGTCCACGGTGAAGATTTAGTGGGCTCTTGCAGGAGCATCTATGATGACAATGATCCTAAGGTCCCACAGAGGTGATTGCCAAGTGGGTTCCTGTAAGAAACCTGAGGAAGCAAAGTCCCTGGGAAATCACCTGGAAATAAATTACTCTCATTAATATATCCCATATAGTGCGATGAAAACAGTGCATGTTCTGACTTGTTGAAACAAGGGTTGATTAGCTGTGTAATATAATGCTGTTTAGTAATCTGCAATGGCACACCCCATTTATTCTAATATGGCACAATATAGTGCTAATGATGCCAATAATAACTACAGTGTTCTACACATTATCCTCACCACCTTCAGCGGGATAAGCAGACCATGGTACCCATGGTGCAGTTACACTGGGTACATCTTTACACGTGGGTCCTCACACACCCAGAAGGTCCATGCTCTGGTGGGACCTGGTGCTATGGGATAAGATGGCTTTTGAAAATAACTGGTCCTGGCCTTGCTTCTAGTATAAAAAAGACCCGATAAAAGACTCTCCTACAGGTGCTGCGTGCTCTGGGTGTTGCTGCTGGAGAAGGCGGTTGGACTAGATGATCTCTAGAGTGCCCTTCCAACCTTAACCATTCTGTGAGTCTGTGAGGATGGTTTTCTTGGCTGGTCTGTGATGTTATTGCATGGGGCCCAAGGACATGTACTGTTAGCTGGGTTCTCAAGAGAAAGAGTCTGAGCAAAGGTTCAGTGTCTCTCACCCATGGAGCACTCCAGGAATGAGGGGTCAGGTGCCAGCCACTTTTGTGGATTCTGTTCCTACCTGGTGTCTTGTAGCTGCTGGCAAGAACATTACCAAAGCTTCCTGAACGGCAGGCACTAGGAGAGCTTAAATCTTCCACAGAGAGTTCAAAGTCATTTCTTCGCAAAATAAAATAGACCACAAGTCATTTCTGTGAACGTCTCCAGGCTCTGCTGCTCAATCTTCTTTACTGGGTATTTACACCTGTTTGCCATCTCCCTGTCAGTCCCTTTGATTTGTGAGCAATTAACAGGTCTGGTGGTAGGAGAAGGTGTTGTGGCATGCCCCATGGGATAGGAGGAGATGGTATTTTTAGGCATATACAGCTTCAATCATAGCACCCCTGCGCTGCACCACTACTCAAACAACACACCCTTGCCTGTCGGGCTAGAGATCTGCCAACAGGACAGACGACCAGGCTGGAAACCCTAGAACCACTGAGCTAACAGCACTATCATGCCATGCAGTGAGGTGTCACACGCCCAGTGCAATGCTCACTTCTATTTGCACTAAAACAAGCGGGAAGGTTGGGTTGTAATGGAACACGGGCCAATAAAGTGAAGTCACTGGAAAAAAATGCGTGCTCATAGACAACAAGCAAGTTGATTGTTTGGTCACAGCTGTGAATGTGGGAAAACTACAGCTAAAATAGCTCCTCGCCATTTGCAAAAATAAACAGTATTCTCTGAGCTCTCTGCTGCAAAGTCTATGCAGATTTAGACCTCATGCATCTGAGCTCATGGTTCTGAATGTCAGCAGATGTCCCTGAAGCTGCTTCTGGTGCAGGATCTTTGCACAGCTCTTGGTTCTGGAGCTGCAGAGTGCATGCCTTCTTGGCGCGGTGAGGTCCAATGTCCAATCATGGCTCAGGAAGGTGACCCTGAAAATGCCTCGATGTCTAGAGTTGGCAACACCAACGTGGCATTCTGGAGATGGTTCAGCAAACAGGACCCTCAAGCGTGAAGTTGGCTACAGCCCCAAATGCAGTCAAGCAGTGCACTGGAGCTGACAGCTTTCTGCAGGGGCAGGGAGTGAAGGAACCCCTCAGTCATGTATGGGAATTGCCAAAATCCCCTATGGCTTTGGGAAAGTCCCAGAGCAGCTTTGTCAAACTGTGGAAATAATCCACAAGCAATGCCTTGACCTCCCTTCTGGCTGCTGCATGGGATGTGGCGTGCTATGCTCTATCCCCAGGAGCTTTTTGACCTGAACTGCCTTTGCCCTGAGCACTGAAGCTCAGGGAATAGAGAGGAAAAGATAAAATCTGCCATAGATGGCAAGCTGCAGAGCTCTGGAGAGAGAGAGCAGAAGTTAATGTAGGCCTAGTTTAAGTCCTTCCCATTTCCACACAGACAGGTGAGTCCAACTGGGACCTAGCCCCACTCTGTCCTGCCAATAACCTGGATACAATCTCTAAGCGTGGAAAGAAGAAGAAGATGATAAGGAGAACTCAGCATGGATTCACAAAGGGGAAGTCATGTTGAAGCAACCTGATAGACTTCTGCAATGGTATGACTGGGTGGATAGATGAGGGGAGAGTCGTGGATGTTGTTTAACCTTGATTTCAGCAAGGCTTTTAACACTGTCTCCTATGACATCCTCATGGGGAAGCTCAGGAAGTGTGGGATAGGTAAGCGGACAGTGAGATGGGTTGAGAACTGGCTGCATGGCAGAGCTCAGAGGGCTGTGACCAGTTCTACAAGGTCTAGTTGGAGGCCTGTAGCTAACGGTGTGTCCCAGGGCCAGCACTGGCTCCAGTCCTGTTCAACCTCTTCCTCAACGCCCTGGATGAAGGCACAGAGTGCCCCCTCAGCATGTTTGCTGATGGTACCGAGCTGGAGGAGGGGCTGAGACCCCAGGGGGCTGCGCTGCCATCCAGAGGGACCTGGCGAGGCTGGAGAGCTGCGCAGAGAGGAACCTCATGGAGTTCAACAAGGGCAAGGGCAGGGCCCTGCAGCTGGGGAAGAAGAACCCCCAGCACCAGGATAGTCTGGGACCTGCTGGAGAGCAGCTCTGCAGGGAAGGACCTGTGGTCTTGAGCCCAGAATGTGCCCCTGTGCTCAAGGAGGCCAATGGGATCCTGGAGCACATTTGGAGGAGCATTGCCAGCAGGTCAAGGGAGATGATCCTGCCCCTCTACTCAGCTCTGGTGAGGTGACACTGGAAGTACTATGTCCAGTTCTGGGCTACCTAGTACAAGAGAGACATGGAGCTGCTGGAGTGAGCCCAGTAAAGGGCTACTAAATGATGAGCCTCCCTGATCCAGGAACCAGAAGTCCTGCCAGCCTGCACTCTGCTCTCCTGCTGCTCTGACAAGACTGATGAGGCTCTTGGAGCATTAGGAACTGCCTCACAGAAAGCAAGAATGTCATCATCTTCTGTGGCTCTCATAGCACCTGAGGATGCGGCCCTGCTCTTCCAGCACTCCTTGCTGTGAGTCATATGACATGAACTTGATTCCATCCTCCACACGGATCTTTGTGTTACTATCACTACGAGTGATGAGCTACAGCCCTGATACAACTCAGTATAAAGTATGAAACATCTCACAGAGCGGTCTTGATTCAATGAGCATGTTGCATGTGTTGTGTTTGAGTCTATAGACTGTCGCCTTCCAGGTTGCTGAAATCTGCACTTCAGTTTGCAATTGCACTGAATTGCCTCTCTGCTCCCAAGGGACTTGAACCCAGCCCAAGCTTTTCACTCTGCCAAATACAAGATAAAAGTCTATGAGAACATAGGTGAGCGCCCTGATGATTTGGAGAGATGGAAATGAGCTGGTTGGCAGAAGAAGGGGTGTTGGTAGCGCATTTTGGCACTGGGTCACAGCCTGCACTGTAGCTAATGCTGCAGCAGGCAAAGGAGAGGCTCTGTTGCAGGAAGAAGATAAAGGAAGTAGTAGTGGGAGCAGGTGAGGCAGCAGATAAGCCTATTTGGAAGCAGGGCTCCTGTAATCACAGACAGGCTTAGCAGGTCATCTTTCCAACTACTGATGCAGCAGAGTCAGCCTCTCCACAGGGTCATCTGTCTTAGCTCCTGGAGGTCCCGTCTTGTCTGTTCCTGCCTTCATAAACTTATTTAGACCTGTATCTTCCAACCTAGGGGCCAAGTAGAAGATGTGGAAGAGAACAGTGCACCACTGTGAGCTTGATTTTTTAAAGCTGAAGGACAAAGAACAGCTCCAGCTTCCAGAGCTTTGGAGATAGCATGAGAAAGTTGCAAGAGGCGAGCGGGAATAGTCAGGGGAATATGTGATGAGAAAATGTGAAGAAAAAAAATATCAGATGAGCCTTGTTTGTGTTTCATGAAGGGCAGTCCCAGCAGAGCCCCGGGGGGAGCTCAGCACCATCAGTATGAACCAATGCTGCTCAGATATGAAGTAAAAATGAAAGGGTTGTGAGCAAAGGGCAGTCTCAGGACCAGCTAGGTGGGACTTTGAAAGGAATCCTCACCTCTGGGAAAAATCATGGTGGTTCCCAAACCTGCAAGCAATCAAACCATAGCCCCAGCAAGTGGCTGGAAGGGGTTTTCCTATTGCTTTAAGCAGACCTAGCCATGTAAAGCTGGTACAGTGAGTGTCACCACACAGCAGGACAGCAGCCAGCAGTGCTTGCGTCAGGACAAGGATTCCTACAACCTGTGGTAGCACAGTAGCATTAATGATGTTTGCTGCACTGGCATTAATGACAAGCTGATGGTACAGCTAATGACCTCTTCTGCTAATGATTTAGAGTAACGGACTGGGATGAGCACGACTCCATAAGAAACTGAGAGCTTATAACTAGCAGCAGAGGAGGAGCAAGCAAGATCTGTGTGATGCTACAGTGATGGGTGAGAGGGATTGAATGAGGACTGCAGAGTGTGTGGAGGTCTGCTCCTCTCCATCAACAGGTTGATGGAAAATGCACTGTGCCCAACACACAGAAGCCTCTGTGCCAAAAACCCCCTCCTCCTGTGCACCCCCCTTGAGCTGTGCGTTAAAGGATGGCAGAGGGAAGAATTACCGCTTCATTCAGGTAATGCATCTCTGTCAGGGATCTCTCACCTGGGGACCAACTTTCCTCCTGACTTGCAAGCTGGCTGCCTTGTTCTGCAGAGCCGCTGTTCACTTTCTCCTTGGCCAGTTTATCTTAGTCTTGGCATTACACTCCTGTCCACTTCACTCTCTTTCAGGGATCAGGCAGTTTAACAGGGATCTAGTGACATTTGCTGCCAAAGAAATATCTTCCAAAGTGGCATTTTTTAAGCAAATTAAGAATGAGAGGTTATTTATCACTAGCAATGCCACCAGCTGGCCCTAGATGCCATGTATGAACATCCCTTTTCTCCACTCCGGAGCTGGAAGACTGCACAGACAGCACCAGGACAGTACATGGCCCTTGGCCTGCAGCTTCCCACCTCCCGCGGGGCTGTCCCACAGGCTGGCCTGCTCCCACCCCACTGCTCCTGGCAGGCTGTGAGTTCTCGGTCTTGACGCTCAGGCCCTTCTGCTGCTGGCAGGCGGACACTAGTCCTGTGCCATTACAGCAAGGAGGCCTCGGCTACAGGCTGCGTCCTGGCCTTTCTCTGCTCAGCCAGTGCCAGATGCTCTGTTGAGATGGGGCTGGAGTGAGCATCCTCCCAAGCGGCAGCCCTGGGGACACCCTGCACGGACTCTGGTCCAGTCCTTGTCTGTGGTCCTGACTCCAGAAGGGAGAATAGGGTGGGTGTGAAGCTTGGGGACAGCTGGGCACTGGGACGAGGGCAACAGTGGGTGCTGGGAGCAACAAGCAGCCCGTGCCAGGTGGCCTGGCGCACCCGCGAAGCCGGTCTGGAGGTGCCAGACTTTACCTGCAGGGAAGTGAACTGCCCTGCCTGGCTCCTGCTGGCCTTGCTGCCGAGGCTGAGAGTGGGGCCGGCAACATGACAGTGGGGGCAGTTCTGGGCTCCTCAGGACAAGAGGGACATGGAGCTGCTAGAAAGGGACCAGCGGAGAGCTACGAAGATGATGAAGGGGCTGGAGCATCAATTGTATGGGGAAAGACTAAGTGAGTGGGGTCTGTTTAGCCTGGGGAAGATTGGGAGGAGATCTGATCAACATATTCAAGGGGGGAAGGTAGGGAGAATGGGGCCAAACTCTTCTTGGTGGGGGCCAGTGACAGGACAAGGGGTAATGGGCACAAATTCAAACACAGGAGGTTCCATCTACATGTGAGGAAGAACTTCTTTGCTGTGAGGGTGCCAGAGCCCTGGCACAGGCTGCCCAGAGAGGCTTCTTCTCTGGAGATCTTCAAACCTGTCTGGATGCCTCCCTGTGCCCCTGCTCTGGGTGTTGCTGCTGGAGGAGGGGGTTGGACTGGATGATCCCTAGAGGCCCCTTCCAACCTCAACCATTCTGTGACTCTGTGACCAGTGCTGACACTGGGGACAGGACTCCTGGTAGGGCTGAGGCTGATGGCAGTGGCATTGACGATGGCCAGGCTGGGGTGGCATTGGGGAGTGACTGCACAGAGCCCCCACATGTGTCCCCCATGCTCTCAGCGGGGGACAAAGGAGCTTGTCGACGCCACTGAGCACTGCTTGTGAAGGGACACGGTGCCTGCACTATGCCAGGTCACCTGGGAGGCGGTGGGGAGGGCATGCACAGCTTGGATGAAGATAAATGAGGACACTTATGTCAGCACCAGAAAAGAAACATCTGCACAGGGCCTTAATGAAAACTCAGGTACCTGGTAATATAATTACCATCTGGATTGTCAACAGCAAATTAAACCCTGTTTAGCCTGGGTGCTGGCTTCCCTCTGAGATTATTTTCCCTAGGTAGGAAATCAGCAGAGCTCTCAGGGCTGAGGGCCTTGTTGCTGTCTGAGCAGAGCTTCACTCTCTTGGACGAGGTCCTCACTTTTATTCTCTCTCTGGATCATTCAGTCTCCTGCCCTTCCTGGTGCTGCACAGGCACAAGAGGCAGGCGCATGCTCCTGCCCTGTCCTGCAAAGACAGAAGCGATGGCAGGAGCAGTCATGACCCTATTTGCAGAGTGCTGGATTTCCTGACTCAAACCCTGCTACATATCTGACCCCTTGGTAAGTATAGGAGAGGCTTTGGAACACATCAGGGATGCTGAGTTCTTCAGCTACGTCTGAACTCAGAGACTTTGCAAGCACCAGCTCACCTGAGCAGGACATACCTCTGTTCTCGTCATCACTAGCTCCTACTGTACAATGAGGACAGAGCTCAAAGCAAAGAGGGTCTTAATGCACCACTCCAGCTCCCATCAGCTTCTGGGCCATGGTGACACAAAGCCTTTGCAAGCTGCTTCTGCCAGAGTCCCAGCTCACTAAGTTAAATTGGGGCCAGTGTGTCTCTGCAATGGGCTGCCTGGTTGATTCTACAAGGAAAGGAATAGGAGGGAAGCAGCAGTGCATCTTGCGCCCTCTTACTTCTCCATAATTCTTGTGTTTCCAATTCCCTTTCCTGGCCAAGCATGTTATTAACAGCTGTTCTTAGATGATCGCAAATGTACAGGAAGCCAAGGCAGCTGACAGCACAAACGTCCCGTCTCTGCTACCACTTTTTTCTTCCCGTTCTGGATTCTGTGCTGCATTCCTCTCTGAGGTGGAGGGCACCAAATGCTGCCGCTGTCACCAGGCAGCTCTGATGGGAGTGTGGCCTCCCTGCAGGGAAGGTTTCTCAAAAAGCCCCAGCACTGGGAATCAGGTGAGGATTTCAGTTTTTCCCACTCATTGGAAAAGGATATTATCCCCCTGCTAGTTAAAAAATGCTTGGGGACATGACTTTCAATGGGAAAGCAACAGGCGTAAAAGGAAAGTTTGAATGTTTATTTAATGGTATTGGATTTAAGCTGATTATTACAGTTTTGAAGGTACAGCTCAGGAGCTGTGGACTGAGGGGTGCTGCAATTTGGCTTTATAGAGGGTGGAACATAGTCGTGGGGTGCACAGGCTGTCCGTGTCCTGGACACTGGAACATGCATGTCCTCAAGCAGTATCAGTGGGGTGCTGGCTCTTTGCACAAAGTGCATTTGTGTCGGTGTTTCTATAGCGTGGTCTCTGTGTTTGCCACATTTCTCCAGACTGCTACATTAATGTCACCACCAAAAAAAATCAGTGCATTTCCCTGCATATCCCAGCACCCCTAGTTCCCTAAGTGCAGCCTGAGAGCTCTCCAGAGGAGCCTGGGCTTGGCGCATCTGAAAAGAGTGAATCATCACGTCCTGCTCTCCCTTCTGCACGGTTCAGAAGCACTTGGGGATGTGTGGATCAAAAGGCAGATGCAAGGTGGAAGGCGCAGATGTCAAGGACCTCACTGAAGGGCTGCAGCAAGCGGATCAGAGCCACCAGCCTGCGCCCTCACAGCCCTTCCAGGTGCTGCTGCGCAGGCAGGGACCAAAGGAAGCTGTGCTGGCCCCACTGATGCTGACCCTGCCAGAAAGCAGCTCCACAAGCTGGAGTAAAGGGCTGTGCTGGGGCGTGGGGGGATGAATTTACCCTCCCAGGTTCATCCCAGGCTCCCTGCAGGATCCTGAACAAGCCACTTTGTGCTAAACTTTTGTCCTGTAATGCAAGGCTTGGAGCATCTCTGCCTCGTGGAAGACCTAAGGAAGACCTTGCCAGGACTGTGGGATGCTCAAGCGCTGTGGGAGCTCCCGGCGGGATAGCCCTGTGCGCAGAGGCCTGGGAGATGCTTACAGGAATGCTCAGAAGCCATTTTGGGCTAATGCTCCATGACATCCTCATGCTGTCTCATCTCTGAAGGTGCTTCTGATGATAAGGCATCTCATCCTGGCTTTTTGGCAGTACATTACGCGTACAAATCAGCAGCACAAGAGGCCCTGATGATAAATAGTTTCAAAGACAGGACTAGGTCGGACTCAATATATTATCATCTTGCTATTAACACACAGATTTAGGTGCCAAAAATCAGCTTCCCTGGCATGCTTTCAGACTTGTGATGACAGACCTGCACCCAAGCTGCAAGCCTGACAACAGCACTCTTGAGCTGTACCTATTCAGGTGTAACATGCAAATGAACCACAGAGCAACCAAGCAATTAATAGGATTCTCAGCCTGTCCTGTCCTAGATGTCCTTGCTAATCATATCCTTGTCTGGGACTCCTCAGGGTCGTTCAGTCCCATGCAATGAAGGTCTGAGCGAAGGTCTGGCCGCTCTAAGGCTGGCCAGGACGAGTGTCTGTTGCTACCCCTGTTGCCAGCAGCGAGGCTGAGACAGATTCCCGCTAGGCAAAAACACTGTGGACGCGGCCGAACACAACACGGCAGCACAAGCGGGAGGACACTGCTTGTCCAGGCACCTGCAGGAAAGCAGGCTTATTCCATGTCTAAGATTTGCTGCTGAGGAGAGGGCGCCTTCATGGGACCTTTCCAGACCTTCAGTCTCTCTGGGATCTGACTCCATCACATCCTGTCCCTCTCGTTACCTAGTCCGGCTTGAGGTTCCCCAGCAGACCTGGATCACACGGGCACGCACATATGCATGAGAATGCCCTCACACAGGAAAATCAGAAGACAGGAAACACTGGTTCCCTGAGCCATCCCATACCAAGTTTTGCATCGCTCCTAAAATCTCCAATTCAATCCCCAAACTTCCCCCAGCTTTCCCCCACAGTACACCCTGGACCTTCTGTGCAGAAGGATCCTGAGTTTGCCCATCTTTCCAGAGAGACTCTATTTTCAATCTTGGGGGATTTTGCCCCAGTGGCAATACTGGGACTGCTCCTCTATGGTGGTTCAGGGCCAGCTGACGCAGGGGGACTAGGCTGGCCGGGGGTTGCACCCTCTCGTTCACTCTAGTCCCTTTCTGTTTATTTGAATTGCTCCTAACCAGATGCCCTTGGAAGGACAAGCACAGCGAAGTGGCAGGAAAAGTGTGAAAGGAGGATGTCCCTCACAGCTATAGGTGAACATCAATCTAATTTGAGGTGTTTCTGCACAGCACGGATACGTGTGAACACACAGCCACAACAGCAACGTCTTTGAGAGAGGTTTGTGACAAGTCCTGACCCATTAGCAAGGAGTTTGTAGTCATATAACAGCGGAAGTTCCAGATGCATTTGGGAATGCTGAGACCACCATACTTGTTGCTTTGGAATGCAATTGGAATAACACAACAGCTTTGAGTAGCATATGTTATATCCCTTCTCCCATTCCTGTCTATAAGCACAGGAATAAGTAGGCACAGCATCGTATTTCTCCTCGCTAGACACAGAAAAAATGATCACATTAACTCCTAGATAGCCCTGGACCCTGCTGTGTGAGGCAGACACAAATTCACATTAACTGACTCTTCCAGACCTAAGTAGCTTATGAGCTATCCAGGTAATGCGGACAGAGGAAATGTTATGAACCTCACTTTGCAGGTGGGGAATTGAGGTACCAAACGGTTTATGTGACTTAGTCAGGATTCAGAAAGGATGAACCTGAACGCTGAAGCATTCTGGAAGGAAGCAGGACCTTTCACTATCTACCACAGCAAAAATACTGGGTGACGCGGGAAAGAGGAGGCATCAGTGGCTGCAGGGTTTGCACGTGGTGCTGCAGTCCGAGCTCCAGCTTGCTCCAGAGCTCATCCTTGGCCAACAGGATGGTCCAGGCCAGGGGGACACCCTGGGGACTGGCAGAGTTCCCGCTCTGCTCCTCTCCCTTGGGCAGGCACTGCTCCTCCAGGGAGCATCCTGTGCAAGTGAGCATGCAAGGGGAAGGTGACGCTGGCACAGAACTGACACCAAGGGTAGAAATGTAGGTTACCTACCAACATTAGTAGGGTTCACTGCACAGTTTGCAGCCCATAACATCACGTGCAAAACTCCAGTGTCCATTGCACGTGCAAGGACAGCTTTGGAGGCTGCAAAGGGAGTCTCTGGGAGCTCTTCCTTCGGAGACTGCAAAATTCTGCTTCTCTCCAGCCTGCCCCATCACCCGGCACTCTTGGGGTCTTCTCCACAGAGTAGCCGAGCCATTGAGCATGGTGGCTCCATAGTCAAGAGTCTAGAATTAGCCACAGCTTCCTCCTTCCTAACAGAACCAGGGACATATTGTCAGCTCGTGGCCCTAGGCCTCCTGTACTTTGTAAGGCTTCGGAAGGAGCTCTGCAGAAAAAAAAAAAAAGCCGATTACGTGTCTTTAAAAACAGCAGGACAGGACAATTAGGATAGTCAAGGCCAGATGCTCAAGTGCCACATGTTCATCTTTTCAGAAATTAGAGAAATTCAGAATTTAGAGAAATTCAGAATTTAGAGAAAATTGAGGGGGGTGCGAAATGACAGAGATTGAGCATTTTGAAAACCCTAAATATTGGCCATTATGACTTTTCAAGCTATTTGGCATGCCATTGTAGCACTGCAATCAGAAGGATAGAGTTTTGCTACTTAAAAACAAAGAAAATCAAGATGGATTTTCACGTAAGCCTGTGGCTCCTGGAGTTGCCAGATTTGAAACCCCACCAAGCACTGTGAGCGAGCTGCTAAGTTCACACGAGTTGTTGTGGTAATTTGTATGTTTGTGCATGGCAAAAAGACGGCTGCTGAACTGCAAGCAGGGGGAAAAGCTTTGGAAGTTTCCTGGGGAAGTGGAGAGTGACGGAAAGGCAGGACAGCTCCTGGAGCGGTGCAACCTGCACACCCAGGAGAGCTCCTGTGAGCCCAGGTGCGAATTGCTGCGCGCTGGAGCAGCCCCGTGCTCACTTTGCACCCTCCTTGGGTAAGGCAGGGAGGGTGACTGCACTGCAGAGGCCACCGGGCCATATGCGTCGCTCGCGCAGCACGGCCCTCCAGCCGCAGCTTTGCAAATTGATGTTCACAAAAAAAGGACTTGATGTGTTATTTTTTTCCCTAAAGGCAAGATATAAGCTGCTTGTGCTATAGTGGCAGAGGAGGGTGCTGGGACAACACTGGGCTAAGGAATTGCTTATGAGACCAAGGAAAATGTAAACTGCAGCTGCAAATCCTAGTTTTGCAGAAAGGGAGGAGGGTGGAGGAGAGGCAGATCTACTTCAAAGTTTGGGCAAAATGGCCTTGATGTTTTATAGCCTTCTTCCCCTGCAAGGAGTTTGTTTCTCTTTGCTGTCTCCATGGCTCTTGTTCTCCAAGAATCTGCAGTTGCTCATGATAATCCCTTACTGTCCTGTTTGTTAGCTGAGCCTTTTGGCAGCATTTGTCTTTGTGGCACTCCATTAATAATAAATAATATTTTCCTTTGGAACTATTCCATGGTTTGGCTGGGAGCCTCAGTTAATACCTGGCTGCTCTTCTGGCTCCCAGAGATAATTATCAGATTTATAGGCACAAACAACACCACAACGTAGTACTCGGGAACAAACTTAGACTGTGCAAGGAGGGATCTCAGAAATGCTCTGCATGAAGTAATTCTGAGCCCCCAGACGCCAAGGAGAGCTTTTGCCTGAGGGAAAACAGAAATTGCTCCAGAGGCAGCATTGCCCTGGGAGCCGGGGATTGCGGGCAGGAGGTTTAAACCACTCATGGCAAATCTCTGAGCAGCAGCAGCACCAAGGTTCTACCCTGATCCCAAGAGGATGGACCTGAGTGACACTCCAGCTTCCCAGCATTCGTCACAGTCACTCTGCTGAGAATATTTCCGAGGGAATGACAGTCGTCACAATTTCCAGTGTAACTATGGCTCCCTCCCCATGCCCCGAAGGTGCAGTGCCCACACACTGCGAGACGACTTTCATCACCTGCTGGTTCATAGTCATGCTGGAGCATGACTGAGCAGCTAGTCATTTTAGTAGGACCTGGGAGCACTTGAGCTGTGTCCTTGGAGCCTGGAGAGGAAACATCGCCCTGAAATCCTGGGGACAGGATGGGTGTAAAGGGTTAGGTACCCCCTTCTGTGATTTACACAGTGAGGGCCTCCTTGCTCTGATGTGAAGGGGAGGGAGCAATTCCCAGGGCTGCAGTCATCTGCACTCCAAGCAGTGCTTGGAGATGGACTGTCTTGTAAGAACATGTATGTAGGACAGGGCAGCCTTGGTCCCTCCCTTCTACTTGTGCTATTTGAGCTTTGCTGTGTCCTTGTGAGATCCTCTCTGGTTGCTGCATCTCAGCAACAGGCAGTTGTGCCATCACGTCTCCAACTCCGTCAGGCTGCGGGTCTCAAGGGCACGTCAGCTCTCACATGGTTTTAACCCCTGGATCGCTGAGATGGAGATGGCAGAACAGATATATGTGATGTTCATGCAGGGAGCCAGCTGGTGGCAACTGCGCTGGCCTTGCTCACAGATGTCCGCAGGGCAGGCTGGGCTAGTGCAGCTGACCGCCTGTCCTGTCCTGTTCTATGTCTCAGAAACAAGGAAATAAATGAGCAGAAAAGAGATTTTTAAAGCTGAAGGGAGATTGTGTCGGATGTGTCAGGTTTTCTGAGGCTCTTATGATATCTGCGTCCAGGAGGGACAGTTTTCCCAGAGACATTGCTCCAGCTGTGTCTGGTGGGAAAGGACGTGCTCTTGCTCCGTGGTGTGGCTCTCCTGGACTGCCAGTGGTACCTGCTAGTCTGATTTCCAAATCGGACCAGTGTGCCAACTGCCAGCTCCCATGCCCCCCTTCTGTCTGGAGTACAGGAAAGAGCTGGCACAGCAATGCCATAGTGTAAGAGCAGGACAGAGCAACCGGCCTGTCCCACAGCCAAACAGCAAGAAGACAGCTACCATGCAGGAAAGGGGAAACAGTGTTTGTCCAAGGGATATGGTGTTCCACATGGTGGAAATATCCACGGTCTGACAGGATGCAGTGAAATCAGTGTGAACCGTTCTTGCAGTGAAACTCGTCCTCTGATCCCTTCTTGTTGCAGAACCCAGAATAATGGAATGCCATTTCTCAATCAGTTCTCAGTCATCCACTCAGCCAGGTCTCACTCCATCTCACTGTCCACTCGTCTGTCCCACACTTCCTGAGCTTCCCCGTGAGGGTGTTATGGGAGAGAGCATTGAAAGCCTTACTGGAGTCAAGGTTAGACAACATCTCCTGCTCTCCTCTCATCCACCCAGCCATCAGGTTGGTTAAGGATGATTTCTGCTTTGTGAATCCAGACTGACTGCTACTGACAATCTTGTCCTTCAGATGTCCAGCAGGATATTTCAAATTTTCTCAGTTTTGCTTCTCTCTCTGCTCCATGGGCTTTCTGGAGACTGCTGGAGAGTGAACAAGGGGTCTCATGCACCCAGTTTTGGTTGACTGCAGAATAACTGCAGGTTCTGGCAGGAGGTTTCAAAAGCTTCTTGGTATACCTATAGGTTTTTTTTTTTTTTTTTTGCCTTGGTATATTTACTTAAAAACACTTTTAAAAACACTTAAAATGATAAAGAAGAGTTTTCTCAGCACCTGGGGATGCAGCTGAATTGATCCACCAGGCAGCAGTGGTGAGAGCTGTTAAGTGGGACATCTTGTTGAAGTCCTGCAAGACACCTCTGTGCCTGCTGCTGTGCCTCCCCTCTGTAAACAGGGCATGGATGTTCCTACCTGTTTCCAGGAAGGAACTGCTGCCTGCCAAGTACCCAGAACAGGATGCTTAGGTGCTTAGTGGAGCAGATTAAAAGGCGTTGCCCACTCAAACTCCTTAGTGAACATTCCGGAATCACAGGCTGCACTGGAAAATGCAGTCATTTTTCTGTGCCTCTTCCAGATGGGATACAGCTGCTGGGATACAGTGAGAGAAGTGGGAAGCATGGGCACGTTGCAAGGATTTCATCCAAAGATTTGCGCAAGGATGCCTAGGGAAGATGCAGTGGGCTTAATTCATCAGCCTGGCCAGTGGATAGGGATCATGGCTTCAGCACATGCTGCTCACCACTGGAGACATGCGCTTCAAGTAAGAAATGGCAATATGGATGAAGCTGCCAAAATTTCACTTATCAAGAAAAAAAGAAAAGTCCACTACTCCCTTGAAAGAGCTTTGTTTGCAATCTGGAATTGGACCTTCTTTCTATTTGGACTTTTTCTTTAGAAACAATCAGGAATTCCAGTCTCTTCACAGTTTATTTCAGTGAGGAACTTCTTGGGCTGCCAAAGTCCATATTCTAGTATTCATCACTTGGAAGCCGGTTGTTTTGGGAAAGGCCTTCTTGCTACCACTGCCCTTTGTTGGCCTTCTCCCTCCATCTCTTCGGGTGGTCTTGTGCTGTACCAGGCTGTGGCACACATCTAACCACGCAGGAAAAGTGCGGCACTTTCTGCTGGTCCCTAAACCAGCTCCCAGGGGGATGAAGTGGGTGCACACCCTAAAACTGCAATGTTTGGCTGCACCCTGCAGATTCCTGCTCCTCATATGTCAGGGCAGACCTTGAATTTTCCAAAGTAGCATTTTTTTCTGAAGAATTTGCCAACCATTAAATTGCAGGACTCCAAGCACAGCCAAACAGGGGGTAAAACACCTGCTGAAAAGCTTCTCCCCTTGGGCTCCTCCTGCTATTTGCTTTGGAGTTTTTCCCAGGGCCTTCTAACAAGAATGAAACAGGAGGAAAGCCTCATGCCTAGTGATCTTCAACATGAGTGCGACTCAGTTCCAACAGTGCAGCTCAGAACTGACAGCTGGTCAGAGCAAGTGGAGAGTGCTTTTGCAGAAAGGAGTTTCCTGGCAGCTTCAGCACCACCATTGGTTTGGCATCCAATGGGACCTGCCATTGCAGAATGGAACCTTGCAAACTTTCTCCTTTTTGGCAAGGATAGTGTCACATAATTGTGTATTTAACCATCACTGAGGTAGCCTGAGTAATTACCTGACTTTCCAGTGACCATGTGGAGGAGAAATGGCAAAATAGGGTCCTGGGCTAGCTGGTGCCTGAGATTCACACCAGTCCTGCAAAGGGAAGCTCCCCATTCTCATCATGCGCGACGTGCTTGCATGATCCCCAGTGGGAGATACTTGCTGCTGGCATTCCCAACAGACAGCCAGAACTGATGCCTAGGAGCTGGTTATCATTACACTGAGGTGCAGTGGGGACCTCCCCACACTGGAGACTCGGGCTGGGGTGATGGGTACCAGCAGACTTCCTGCTCGCTCAGGATCCTCTTTCTGCCCATGCTGGATCCAGCTTCTCATTACCTGGCAACAACCCGTTCCTAGCAACAGAGGAGTGAACCAAAGGGGAAAGGCCGAGGGCTGCACCCGGGAAAGAGGAGGAGGAGGAAGCTAAAACCACACAGGCATCAGTGTGGACCCCAACTGTGTGTGACTGCAGCTAACAGGTGCATGGGTTTGCCAGGCATGTGGAGGGGAAGCGTTCTGCTCTTCTTGTAGGAGTGTACCTGGATTCCGATGTGCTGACCCTCTCTGTGCAGCACATGAGACCATCCAGTGCTCTCCCCATGAGGTGTGTGACTCACTTCTCAGCAATGTATAGAGCCGGTCACAACCATGCCCCAAGTTCACATGCTCTGGTGCTTTGGGCATCTTCTGATCAGCCAGGGTGAGCTAGGGACAAAGTGTCATAGGGCTATCATAGGGCTGACAAGCCCTTAGAGCCAGGTATGGGGATGCAGGGCATCTGGAAATGCAGAGCGAAGGCAAGGGGGGCTGCTGGTTCTCTGCACTAATGGCAGGCGGTGGAAGAGCCTGCTGCCAAAACCAGCTGGACAGGGTGACCCCTGGCTCTTGGTCACTCACGCAATTATGGCCAAATGGTAGGGGGAGACAGGACCCTCATAGCAGACCCAGGCTACTTGGGTTGCTCTGAAGGCATCAGGAATGATGGAGCTCCCTCCATCAGATGGAATCAGCCTCCCCGCACAGCTTGGGGTGGATATGGGCAGAATTTTGTCAGAGAAAGACACTGACTTACCCAGGCAGGCCCAGTGCCCAGCTGGGAAGGCTCTGCCCATGGATTGTCCCTCTAAGGCTGGTCATCCTCTGCCCTTGACCCATTTTGTTTTTCCTGTAGAGTGTGAATCACAGATCAAACATATTCTTGACTTGTATCTCCCTTTCATTATTCTTTTTCTACCGCTCTTCTGTGTAAGCTGCTTTTCTCTGCACTCCCTGTTGCAGCACGTTTGCCTTAGTAGTGGGTGAACCTGTCGAATGCAGACTGGTATCTTGTTAAGCCACAGGTTAAGTTCAGCCTTTCAGCATTCCCCCGCTGTCTCCAAAACCTTCCCAGAGCACATCCCATCCACCCCTAGCCCACTCTGCACCCCAGAGTGGGTGCATCTCTTGAGCTGAGACCTTTCTCACATTTTGAGAAGAAAGTTTGTTCCCAATGTCTAATAAAGATCCAAGGTCTGGGTTGTAGCACAGGGACATCAGGGGAAGGAGGTAAAAAACACTCAGTGGTGATGGGGCGAACTCTGGGCACCCCTGGAGAGCTCAAGGCTCACACTCAGGACAGACAGCCCTGCTTGTTCTTGCCCCATAATATTACCCCAAAACAGTGCCCCAAAGTTTTGCTATAAAAGGTGTCTTCTCAATAGCACTGGGGTTCCCACCCTTTATGCCCCTTCCACTCTTCTTCCTCCATTCTCAGCATCTGCCAGGGGGTGGTAGCATTTCCCATGGGGCTGCAATCTGCAGACATGGTCCCATTTCACACTACAGTCTGCTCAACACGTACAGAGCTGGATGGAGAGCTGCAGATCGCGCTGACCAGGCTGAATGATGTGCCTTGGATGCAGGCAGTGAGACACCCTTGGAAGAGTCCTGGAGTAGACATGAAAGCCGGCAATGTCACTTTTGTTCTTCCGCCCCCACCTTTAATTAAATCAGGGTTCACATCAATATAGGGTCTGTAGATGTTTAGAATATTACAGCTAGTGAGTGCAAGTGCCAATGAAAAGGGGGAGAAAGCATTCCTGGGGATCAGATATCTTCCTGTGGGCAGATTGTTCAAGGAAAAAGTGTAAAAATGAACCAGGCTCCTGAAGGCAAGAGGCAGCTCTGGGCAGTGATCAGATGGGGCTCATTCCCCATTCCCTATTCGCTTTACCTGTGCCTTCTTACACTCCGTGGAGCAAAGGTAGAGTGACTGATGGAGGGATGAAGGGCAGCAGGTGCAAACAAGTCACAAGCAATATCGAGCAATCACTAGATATTGCTTTAGGTCCGTTTCATATCTGGCCAGCATAGCTCCTGGGAGAGTCTCTACACCAACTGCTGGTGCTTCACAGGACTGTTTGAGGCTGATGTGCCTTGCGCTGTGTCCTGCAGATCCCTGGCTGCGCTCATGTGGGGAGGTAGTCACCAGACACAGTATTCCACCAGAGACACAAAATGTGTCTGCACTTCCTGTCCATGGGGAGCTTCTTGTCAGGAATTCTGGTGTCCACCCCAGTCGATATGTTTGGTCTACCTCTTTACTCTCATCTGGAGATTTCCAACCCTAAAAGGGTCTCCCAGGATCCCTGAAACTCCCTCAAGCTCCCTGCCCATCCCAGGTGAACAGAGTCCTTGTCACCCATGACTTTCACTGTCAGACCTTGGGTTGACTCTGTCTGAAGCAAGAAGAGGAGTCAGATTAGTTTTTTAAGGGCAATCGCCCCCCTCCATTTGGTACAGCTCACCCACCTCTGATCCTCTGAGACTGAGTGACAAAGTGTTGATCTCTGCTGCTCATTTAGTGGAGGCAAAGGAGAGGAAGAGCAATGTGGTCCCGTGTCCATGGGTCTCCTCTCCATAGCTGAGCATTTTCACAGTGCCCTGGTGGGACAGGGCTCTACAGATCACAGAATCCCAGAATGGCTGAGGTTGGAGGGACCTCTAGAGATTACCTAGTCCAACCCCCCTGCTCAAGCAGGGGCACCCAGAGCACGTGGCACAGGGTCTGGTGGTGTTCACAGACCTGGATCCGTCCAGGAGAGATGCTGTTGTGAGAAAGACATTAGATCCGGTGGCAAATACCAGAAAGTTCATAGATGGATCTAGATTCATTGACAAGGAGGGTTAATTCAACCAAAATCTTTCTAACAGATGGCTACAAGGAGTGATGGGTGCAGGTCTCATTTTACAAAGCAGACAGTGAAATTCTGGCATACAGTGATCTTGAAAACAATATATGTGGCAAGGAAGAGAAAACATCGAATGCAGTGATGCCGCTCCTAAGAGAGTAAAGTCAACCTATAGATCACAACAGTGCCAGGATTATTTAGAGTGCTGAAAGAAAGGAGATGCCAGAGCTTCCTATTGATGCATTACCAGGTAAACACTAGAGTAGAGAAGAGAGAGTTCAGCTAAAGGGCACAAGAAATGGTGTAAGATTGGGAGATATCTGAGCTGAAAATTCCGACAAAATCACAAAGTGCAAGGAAGCGTCTTGTAGAGAGAGCAGAGCTGTTATACCCCGGGGGTTTTGTGCATCTTTTCCCCAGTGATGTGTAACAGGAACGGAGAGATGGCTCTCTGCCCATGCCAGACCTCTCAAAATCATTGCTAAAGAGGCTGTTTTTTTGTCTTGGCTCTGTGTTTCAGAAAGGACAGTAAGAAATTGGATAACATTCAGTAAAGAATGATTTGTGACAGAAGCTACTTTCCAGAGAGAGAATTAAAGTACTTGATTTATTTATTATGTCCTAGGCAGTATAAACAGTGTCATGATCACAGTTTACAAATGCTACCCACAGTCAAGATATCTAGGCCAGATACGCTGGGAGTCAAGGACTCACAAGGGTGAAGTTTAGGAGGTGAAGGTAGACATAGTCATAACTAAGAGTGCAATAGGTCTCTGGATGTTTTCCTGGACCAGGATCTGGGCTTGTTGCAGGCCCATATGGGTGATGGCTTCAAGTCCAGGTCTGCTGAGACCAGATATGGGAGCACAAATAGCCCTATAGCTCCCTTCAGGTCTTAAGACCCTCTGAGGATGAGAGGAAACTGTAAAGCTCATTGCTGCTGATGATGTTGGGCAATCATTGTGCCTTTTTTTATAGAGTACTAAACAGGTATACAACAAATAGTCACAGCTACACTAAGGATGATGGACAAGATGAACACTGACTGCCCTGGAGATAAATTTCTCCCCTTGCCAAGCATGGGGCCAAGCATCAAGGTGACAGTGACTGTGTGAAAGCACCTTGAGGTGTGCACAGGTCAACTCTGAGGGCAGAGAGCACGGGAGGAGCCGGCTCATTGCCCGCAGGAGGAGCTGCAAGATTCAGGCGTTGGAAAGATTTCGTTGAACACCGAGGCCAGAGTGTGTCACTGCTTCATGAATCTTACACTGCCAGAGTGACTGTGCTCCAGGAATAATAAATTTCAGTGATAAGGAGAGATAATTACAGCTACAACTATTGTGCTATAATTAGGATGTTTGTTAATGGTAGGAGAGGCAGTGCTGACAGCATGAGTAGGTTCACTCTTGAAGCCGTATGTGACAGAAGGGAGTAGAAGGACCAAGAGATTCTCGTCAGCAGTCACCAGGCATGGAAATATTTTGAGGATTCAGCCAGTTCCTCCAAACATGCACAACACCAGCAGGCCACAGATCGTGGAGAGGCCCAGTCTGTGTTTTCCTGTCCTCCTCCTGATCTGTCATTCTGCAACTGTTTACCTTTTCCAGACCTTCCCAAAGACCCACTGTCAACCTGTGGGCTTGCAGGGGCTATGGAGCTACATGTGACCCAGCATTTGCTAGCCAAGGTCTCTGCTGATCCAGCCACCAGCTTCAGAAAAAGGCAGCAGCTTCTGCAACATCTTCCCACCAGCTCTGCCAAGATGCATTGATACATTCCCTGGCAGCAATGCCCTTCAGGACGAGAGCCTATGAATGGGCTCCTGCTTCCTTGTCCATTGCATGCCTGGTACTGCTCAGCTCAAAATTATGTTTTCATGGTTTCTGGATGTGTCCCCATGACCTACCCCATTTCAGGAAGAGCTGCTGGAGGTGCCAGACACCCCTGGGGTCTGCTCTCAGGCTGAGGGCATCTTTCCAGCAAACAGTCCAGAGAGACCCTGCACTCATTGTCATGCAGTGCCAGGCCAGTGCTTTTCAGCAGGCATCAGCATTTATCTATTTTAGTAGTGTATTTTCCCAGGAGAGGGCAGAAGTCACTAGAGATGGATAACTCTGCAAGACAGGCAGTAGAGACTGAGGAGGAAGGATCTCTGGGTGACAAAGCATCAATTTGTAAGGTCTGTCACAAACCACTGGCTCCCCACTGTACCTTTCTTCCCAGGGCAGGTCTCAGATGACTGGTTGTAGTTAGCAGAAAACACATGCTCCTGTGGGTCCCTTCTCACCTATGTTCTCTCCCTACTCCTGGGGAGGCTGCTGAGCATCCCGTCTTCCAGAATTTGCCTATAGGGTGGTCTGTCTGCTTGTCCAGATGATAGGGCCAGTTCTCCTTCTTCGCTGCTGCTCTATATTTACTCTCTTTGGCATGTCATGCCCTGCTCTGCTCTCCACTCCAGCTCCTCTGCTTCCTGTCCACTCTCCAAAGCTTGTGTTCATCAGCTAATTGCTTCAGACACATCCACTGAATCACAAATCCTGCAATATTAAGCAGAAGGAATGGAGTAACTGGCATGACCTGATTGCTTTTCCTGTCTGGGATCTCTTGGCATCTTTTGCCTGTTTATAAAGCATCTAAAATAAAAGTCATGTTAATTTGTCTCTTCCTCCCAGGAGTGCTAGAAAGATTAATTAGTTAATATTTGTATAGTGCTTTGAAGATAAGTGCCAAGCAGGGAGATGGTAGGAGTAGAAATGGATTCTTTCATCTTGTCTCCTTTCTTTTTTTCACTCGGGCTAATGCTAAGGATGCTCCTCCACTGCTAGGTCGCTTACATGGCAGGGATAGTGTTGCCTCATGTCACACACCAGGGTGGGAGTACAAATCCGCAGTGAACAGTGAATAACAAAAGCAGAGAGGGAACATGGATGCGACCCTGTGCCGTGTACTCTGGGTGTTTCTGCTTGGGCAGGGGGGTTGGACTGGATGATCTCTAGAGGTCCCTTCCAACCTCAACCATTCTGTGATGTCCAGCAGGAGAAGGCACCAGAGTTGAGCTCCCCATTGCTCCTGCTGCACAGACATGGGCTCGGGGCAGTGCACAGCGGGCTACAAGGACTGTGAGCTGCTTGGAGCAGTGATGTGGCACTGGGTGCAGCCTTGCACCCTTCACAAGGTCATGCCCTTCACATCCACGATGAGAACCTGTACCTTGAAGGGGTATTTCAGAGATCACTGGGATCCTGTTTAGCACTCCAAGCCCCTAATGGCCGGCAAAGGAGAGACAGTGGTACAAGGCAATATCCTGGGCACACAGCTTTCAAAGCTGTATTCAAGCATTTCATCTCCTTCTGTCCCAGTTTACTGGCTGGATTTGTACTACAAAAGGCTACAGGCAGGTCCTGGTGGGTCTGAGCAGCAAGCTCAGCCTTGAGAGTTTGGGCTAGTTTATGAGCTCTGAATTATGCCCAGGATCTCTCTGGCTCTGACTAGCAGGGAGACGGCATCACTTCCAGCTGATAAAGAGCTCAGCTCATTGACTGCCGGCAAATTTGCTATTACCCAGCTCATATTTACCAGTTGAGCACAGAAATGAGCCCTCCCTGGATGATTCAGGCTAGGAAGGCGTTTGACACGTCTCAGGCAGGCAAGGAGGTGATCACTTTCTGTAGGTAGGTTGATACAAGGCCTCATGTGGTTTTAACCCACCAAAACATACTGAAACTGCCGCTATCATCTCTATGAGGGGACATTCCTGTCCCATGATGAGTGCTCCATCCAAGGTGCCTCTGTGTCACTAGCCAGGGTAGAGTTTCCACGTCTCAGGAAACCTGAGCTGCTCTACAGGTCAGTCTGGTCTCCTGATTTGGCTCCCCACCTCAAGATGGCTTCTTTTATCTCAAATGTCCCTTTTTCATAAAACCTATGTAACTGTTGTGTACAGAGAAGAGAACAAGAAACTGAGGGACAGACATAAATGAAGGACGGAGCAGGACTTTTCTGACTGAAAAGGCAGAAATTGGGCAGGTTTGGGAATCAGCTGCTCAGAGCTGAATAGTCCTGATAAGAGAAAGCTCGTGGCTTCTGGGAGTTTCTCCTCTGGCTGGTGACCCAGAGCTGATCTCAGGTATTTTCACCAAGCAGGCTACATCTCAGGAGCCCAAAATTCTATCAAAATGTTGGTTTCTGGGCTCATGATGAGTGGTTTGGGTGATACAGTGGCAAGAAGGACTAGAATAAGAGTGGAGCTCTGTCTGTGGAGCTCTGGCATTGTACTGCAGTGTTGTTTTTCCCCTGGTCCATCTACAATTACATTCCCCACAGAAAAGCTGTCCACTCGGTGGAGGTTTAGCCATCACTGGGGAAGACATTACTGAGCAGGGAATAATGCAGAAGAGCACAGAGGTCCACATGGCTGGTAGAGATTCATAAAAACTGTGTGTTTTTGAGAGAAGTTATAATTTTCCGTGACAATTTCAGGATGTTTTTTACCAAAAACTTTCCCTGGAATGACCAACACTCTTCACTTACCAAAACCCACACTTTCTCATGGAAAACTGAGTGTGATTTTTGCATGGAAGCACTGATTTTTTTGTGTGTGGAAAGAGTTTTGTCCACACAGCCTTTTTATTATTATTATTATTATTACTATTGTTATTACATACCATGCTAAAAGGAAACAAACACTTTTTTTTCCACCAAACTTCATTCCATCATCTCTATCCTTTCTCAAAATACGGCCAGCTCTAAGGTAGAATACAGCAGCTATCCCTTTTCTGTGCAGTTCAAGGGAAGCTGAGGCAGGACTTTTCCATATGAGCTGGACCAAGTTGGGGAATAGGTCTGAAATTCCAGGTTGGAGAGTTTGCAGGAGACATGCAGCTCTGTCTAGTTGTACATAAATAGTGGATGAGCTTTAGCTTTGTCTGAGCTGGGGAATACGTATTGTAGATAGTGATGTTAATTAAATGGTAACCAGGCTGATAGAGATTTATTTTCAGTCTGCTTGCTAGAAACTGCTTCTGCACAGCTGGGAAATTGAAAATTGACCTCCTGCTCATTTCCTCTCTTCTCCAAAGCAACAGTTAATTATTGTGGTAGCTTACAGAAGTCTGGCTATCCCATGTGGGATAGACTTCTCCATGCACTGCCTCTCTCGGGGCATCAGCCATGCCTGGCCATAAGCATCCCCTTGGCCTGGCTCTGGAGGCTCTTCCTTGTCTCCTTCTAGCCCAGATCCTGATCCTGCTCAGTCCCATGTCCTGCAAAGATGACTGTGCCAAAGGGATCCAGACATTGGGAGAAGCAGCAGCTGCCTAGAATGGGACCAAAGGGCTTCACAGCATGTCCGGATTATCGCTGCATCTGCTCCCCATGGCAGCTAGCAAGCTGGGCCAGCAGCAGAGAGGAGGATGAGGGTAGGGGCTGAGGGGGAGAGGGGCATGGGAGCAAGTGTCACTTTGGCTTTAGGCACTCTTGAGAGTGAGGTGAGCTTCAAAGAAAACCTGCAGCAGACACACAGGCTCCCCATTGGTGCCAAAACCTGGCACAGCAGTCACCCATAACGCTTTTATAATCTGCTTGCTTTAATATGACTGTTCCCACAAGAAAGGGAGGAGGAGGCATGATTAATTTTGATTAGCCTTGTAAATAATAAGCTTGTTTCTACCGGTCTTGCCCTATAATTAGGGCTGTGGTTCCAGGGCCATGCAGAAGGATCAGACATTTCTTGGTGAGTCACAAGAAGCTGGGACAGCCCAGGCATATCTGGGAAGCTCTGCCCAGCCCTATCCCTAGCTGGGAAGCTGTAACAGCCACTGGAAAGTGGCTTTGTCTATCCCTGGAGGAAAGGGGAAGGAAGCAAAGGATGAAAGTCCTCTGGGGCAAGAGGAAAAAGCCTGACAAAAGTGTAGACTGAGGTTTGTGCATCATTATTATTCCAGTCAAGAATAAAAGCAAGAGTTTCATTTCAGAGCTGGTAGCATCTGCCCCAACAAACTGTGTTTGGATGTTGAATATGTATATGGCATGATTGAGAGGGAAGTTTAATGCAATGGAGATGAGATAGAGAAGGTGAACCTCAGTATTTACATTGAATCTGGAACTGAACAACCTGTAGATGTCAGCACCAAGCACACAACTTGTGTCCAAGAACACACCAGATATCCCACTCTTGAACTGCAGAATAAACAAACCTCTGGAGCGGGAGACACCACTGCATCTCCTTGAGGAGGACCACACACCAGAGATGTATGAGTGAGGATGGGGTTTGGAGGGGCTTATAACCTCAGACAAACAAGACGGGAAAACGGGGCCTTTTTTTGTTTTGGTGTCTGCTAAGCAGAAATATTTAAGATCTAAAAAGAGTGAACTCTTAAAAAATAGTCCAAATAAAACATTTTATTATAGACCAGACAAAATAATGCCATTCATCTTCAATTTCTGGAGGGAATTTCTTATGCAAATTCTCTTCAAAACAAAACAAATTATTTTAGGATAATCTGAAATAAATAATGCTTTTTTCAAAGTTCAATCAGAAAGCAGATGGCCCATAGCCTCTCATCCTGTCCCTTGGAACCACTGAGAAGAGTCTGAGCACATCATCTTTGCACTCTCCCCTCAGATATAAGACATTCCCAAGATCTCCTGGTGCCGGGGGTTCTTCCTCCCCAGCTGCAGGGCCCTGCCCTTGCCCTATTGAACTCCATGAGGTTCCTCTCTGTGCAGCTCTCCAGCCTCGCCAGGTCCCTCTGGATGGCAGCGCAGCCCCCTGGGGTCTCAGCCCCTCCTTGTACCTTGTACAACTGGTCACAGCCCTCTGAGCTCTGCCCTTCAGCCATTTCTCCATGCACTCTGCTCATCTATCCCACACTTGCTGAGCTTCCTCATGAGGATGTAATGGGTGATAGTGTGGAAAGCCTTGCTGACACGAGAGTACAGCCAGTTGTCCCGTCATAGACCTTATAAAGTTGGTTGAGCATGATTTCCACTTTGTGAGTCCATGCTGTCTCCTCCTGATCACCTTCTTGTCCTTCACAGCCTTGGAAATAACAACCAGGAAGAGTTATCACTTTTCCAGGGATGGATGTGAGGCTGGCTGACATGTAGTTCTCCAGGTCCTCCTTCTTTTCGAGGGCTGGAGTGACATTTGTTTTCTTCCAGTCCTCAGATACATCTCTTGAATCCCTATATCCTTTCAAAGATGATCAGGAGTAGCCGAGAAAGTATATCCACCATCTCCCTCAGCACTCATGGGTGCATCCCATTAGTGGTCCTGGACATGGAAATTCCCTTGGAAAGACAGTAGGGAAAAAATGTAGAGTTGTTTGTGAACATATAGACACCCAGGGGGCTGAGCACAGGAAACCAGACCATGGCCCAGAGCAAGGAACTCCACTGCTTTAAATACTCCTTAGCTCAAGACCAACATATCACTTAAAGTGATTAAGGGGGGAACCTTTTTTCATAAGCATAATTCACCTGTGGAACTAAATATCACAGCCCCAGAGTTGAGGAAGTTTCAAAAGGATAAAAAAGCCTGATAGAGATGTGAATAGATAGAGATGTGAATAACAAGATTGTCTCTGCCTGCATTAGAAGAAAGCCTGTCTTTAGGAACTCTGGAAAATGCAATTCCAAGGGCATTCCTGGCTTGGGAGCACCTGCTGGACTGCTCCTGTCCCGGAAGGGCGCTCCTTGAACATCAGTTGTCAGGAAGGGTCACATAATGCCTCCTTAGACCTGCAAGGCTCTCTCCCACCCCATATGCAGCTTGGGATCACCTGAAAGCCCTTATTGTCCAGTTGTGACATCCCAGGAGGGGAACTGACCCTGGATCTCTGCAAGGTGAGGAAAGAGCCGCTTCAGCAGAGCAGACTTGCTCAATCTTCCAGGCTCAAGGAAATGCCTTCAGCAGGAAACAGCCTGTCTGATTAAACATTGCTGAAGTCAGTGAAATACCCATCCTGCGTTGATGTGACTTTTATATTTTGCAGGCACCAAAAAAAAACTGAGAACAGTAAATGGATTCTTTGCAGAGTGCTCGTCACTGTTGTGGACCACGGTCCCCCTCAGCAGGACTTAGGTCATGCTCCATATCTGAGCCCAGCACTGGCACCACCATGGCAGGAACCTCCTGCTAAAGGACAGCCTTTCTGGGAAGAGTCTTTTCCAAAAGGAGTAGCAAAAATAAAGAATTCCTTGAAAGTGTTGTTCACTAAGGAAAAACAATTGCCACACCAATTAAAAATGAGTGATTAATGGACTGAAAGAGCATTACTCATCTTGTTAAACCAAGCACCTGCAGAGCTCTTCTTGCCATCAGCGAGGCTCTGCAGCCCAGCGAGGACACCGCTGCTCAGCAGTGGTGGGCACATGGGGCAGTCTCCATCAGCGTGGCATGTCCTGCCATCCAGCACAAACCCCCTCCGCTGTGCCAGTGCCCCGGGGAGCTGCAGCAAATGTATCCGATGAAAAGCAGGGCCAGTCAGTGGCTGTCAGCGTGACAGTGGGCAGCTGAGTGCACTGCAGAGTAGCAGGTTGGGCCATGCTGACCAAACACAGTGCAACCAGTTCCCAGCAATGTGACCCAGCCAGAATCACATGCAGAGCTGCCACCGAGATGCCAGCAGGTTACGGAGTGGGGTCATGTGCAAATATACCTGCTCTCTGTCCATGTGGACTTGCTCTTCTCCTCCTGCACCCATGCAGTTTGCTCTCACTTGGTTGCATCTCCCAGATGTCTTCTCCATGTGCCTCATCTCCTCCATAGCTCGTAAGGAGGCAGTTGGTGGCCATGTCAAAGCAGGGCTCAGATGTGAGGCACAAAGAGATGACTCCAAGTTAAGTCCAAGTGTTTCATAATTTCTTTGGCACCCTGATATCGACTTGGATTATCCCAGTTGTCACACCAGGAGCTCTGCCAGCACTCCTAGGCCCGCTGTGGAGCACTCCATAGCACAGTGCAGTCCTGGGGCCAGCGAAGGGAGAAGGCTAAGGGCTCCTCTGTGGAGATGGCTGCTGAGAGCTAAGCAAGCACGGGGCTTCCTAACATGAATGGTTATGTGGCAGTCCTGGGTCAGAGTCTGTTTGCTGGGAGGTGACCTGGGATTTTGAGTAGCCACATCAAGTTGTCACTTGTGGTCCTGTTCCAGAGAGAGACACGCTGCTCTCTACTTCTCCTTTGTCTGACCAGACAAGCAGTATCAGAGGGAAAGAGAGCAAGGAAAACAAGGACAGGAGAGCACTCAGGGTTTCCCTGCAGTAGGAACATCTTCCCCTCTTGGGGTCAGAGGATTGGGGACAGGACATGGACTTTTGGCAGCAGGAAGCCCCTTCAGGCCCCAACCAGGACCAAGCTGCTTGGCTCCCTGAGCAAGGAGAGCAGAGACAATCGTCGCTGCAGAACCACAGAGTGGGAACTGGCTGGGTGAAAGAGGAGAGGACTTCAGTGCAGCTCATGCAGTCTTCTCTTTACTCTGTAGCCACATTCCAGCCCTGGCTGGCTAATGCACCTCTATTCAAATCCTTCTGCTTTCCCTTATCAGCCAAAGACTGTAACAGGACTCAACTAGGACTGCCAGAGTAAACCTGTATTTATCTACAGCTGACTGTCAGTGCAGCCATAGGCACATGAGAACCTGCTCCTGTTTATCTTCAAATTGATGCCATGTGTTGTTGAATCCTGTGTGTCTCTCCTTCTCTGCAATCATGCACAATCTTTTTGGAAAACCTCTTCCAGGTGTACAGCAACCGTTGCAACCCGCACCCTGCCTAGGCTTGAGCTATAGCCAGAAAGCCTCCTTTAGCTGCTCTGCAGCTGCCGGGGGTGATTCACCTCGTCTGCTCAGCCCTCGTTCAAAGCTACTTCTGCTGCATTTATGTAGATCCCTTTCCCAGCCTTGTCCAGCAAGAGGCTGTTTTCCCTGCATGTGTGATGTTACAGCCAACATCATTCACACTTTCCTTCTAGATCAGTTAGTAGCTGGGAAGAAACATGAGTATTCTTGGAAGAGGTGATTTCTGGGTGCTAGAGCATCACCACTGATGTTCTCACCTAGGATTATACTCTCTGTATAATCTCCTTGGCTTTTCCTCATGATTTAGGGGACAGAGAGAACCTACAGAAAAGAGGCAGAAACTGTCATGGGGAAGCATTCGCCACATGGATGCATCACTGGTCTGACTTTGGCCAGTGCCAGGTTCCTAGGAAAGAGCCTTTAGACTGAGCAAGCGCAGCCTGGCCCTCCTCCCATGCCTTGAGTCAGGCTGTGTCGACATCCTTGTGGCCCTTCGCTGATGCCCTCACAGCTCCCAGCAGCATCTCAGAGCAGGGAGACCAGCCCTGACTTGTGTCTTGTCTCTTACGGAGATTCACAGCCTTTGCAGCAGCTGGAAGGTGGACATTTCCAAAGCCTAAAGCGTCTCTATGGTGGGTTGATCTCCCTCATAGACCCCAGGAATGACACGAGGAAATTGAAGGCAATGAGCAGGAGATGCCAGCCCTCTCCACAACACCTTGCTGGAGCAAGAGTATTGCCCATTGCATTTCTTGAGGAGGTCTGGTGTTTGACCCTTCTTCTCTTGCAGTGCCATTTCAAGAAAAAGGGGGGAAAAAGAGAAAAAAAGTGTTTTTAGAATGCCGTAAGTCTGGACTGTCTCATGGAAGATATAGATGAAAACAGAGGCCCTAAACTTTTGTAAGCGTCCCGTTCTTCACAGTGTAGCAGAAGTACTGCCTCTTTCGGAAATATTTGAGTAAGTGGGGAAGAGATCCCTGAATTAAACTATCTTTCAGGTCCTGGAACGGTGAACTAAACCTCTCAGTAAAAAATCTCCCAGCTGATTGAGCTCTTGTCTATGATGGGGAATGCTCTGCCATGCCTGGTGGAGCAGAGGTCCTTTCTTGGCTGATTATTCTTTTCTGTTAAAAATAGCCTTTGTTTTCCTGTGATCTGGACTGGTCCATCTTCAGCTTCCTGCCCCTAGGTCCTGTTGCACTTCTGGTTACAGCAGAGCCTTTTGAAGAGCCTTCTGGTGACATCCTTGTGAGGACTTATGGTCTATGGTTAAGTCTCTCATGCAAATCCAGGCAAGTTCCTTACAATTAGACAGTCAATTTCACATGCCTGTCACCCACATGCTTACAAAGCAGGCCAGCAAGCTCACCAAGATGTGCTGGGTGGGCTGTTCTAGTCTCCACACATTCCCTGTCTTATGCTTGCTCTGCTGGGACACAGATCTGCCAGCATTCGTGATCACGAGCTTTAGAGGTGCCTCTGACTCAGACTCCAGTCCTCACCCTTTACCGATGCCATGACATTCAGTGTCCCTGTTTGTGTCCTCAGTCCTCCCTAAAAGTGTTGATTTTAACATTTGCTGATTTTAGCACTTCAGTTATGTGCCTCTCCTAGCCCGATTTCAGGAGCACAACTAGGTTGAGTCCATGTCCGTATGCGAGTAGAGTTTATTATCCAGGCTCCCTGCTGTCAATGTTAAGACAATTAAAGACTTTCTTCTCTTCAAGTCCCTTGCTGTCTGGAACAATCTTATTCTCAATATCTTGATGTCACATTAAATGAAAGCCTCTCAGTCCTCCCTACTTGCCATTCTCGTTCATTGCTTCATACCCTTTTGGGCACTGAATCTGTCCTGCACCATCCTTGCTCCCTACCCCTCATGGCAAGACCTTTCCCCATGAAGACATTTCAGCATGGATGTTAGGATGAGTTGCCTAGCTAGTGCCCTGATACCCTCCCTGTTCTGTCCCGGGAGCTGTTTCGTGTGAGGTGCATTGCCAGTGGGGATGTGCCCCATCGCAGAGGGAATCCTCCCCTGCTAGTTGTGGGTCACCAAGTCCTGTGGACACATAGTGTATCTGTGCTCCAGAAAGGGAAGGAACCGCCTCACTGTTTAGTAGAAACCCTCAGCAAGAGCACCCCTCTTCCCTGATGGGGATGTTCTTGTGGGTTGATTGTGGGCATGCACTGAAGAGACCTTGGTTCTGCGCTGTCTTCCAGACCTCCACTGGGAACCCCAGATCCCCATGCTAAGAACCTGGTAACATCCAGGTTCAGTACAAGGGATTCTGCTTTCTCCTCTTCTCTCTGATTCTGCCAGCCTGCCCATGCTTATCTCTAGCCACGCAGATCTAGTTATCTGCCTTGGGTGCTTATTTAGTAATTTAATGAAACTAAATTAAATAAGGACTATACCGGAAGGAAGCATGATATGTTTTCAGTGATTTTTTTTTTTCACTCAAATACATTCTCTCTTAGTATAGTCACAAGGTCTGAGACATGTGTCCAAGTGGCATGACCAGGATGAGTTGTGCAGTAAGTTAAAAATGAAAGAAAATAAAAAGAGAAAAGAAAAGAAAAGAAAAGAAAAGAAAAGAAAAGAAAAGAAAAGAAAAGAAAAGAAAAGAAAAGAAAAGAAAAGAAAAGAAAAGAAAAGAAAAGAAAAGAAAAGAAAAGAAAAGAAAAGAAAAGAAAAGAAAAGAAAAGAAAAGAAAAGAAAAGAAAAGAAAAGAAAAGAAAAGAAAAGAAAAGAAAAGGAGACACTGATGATGACATTCCCCATGTTTCTGGAGTTTCTCCTGACTGACCGTGGTATACTTGTTTTTTGATAGGTCCTCTATACCCCTTAGGAGTCAGCCGTTACTGTGGGAGGACCTTTTTCCTCAGCATCTTGCTTACTTCAACTTTCATAAATCTTAGGCAAGGCTAGTGTGCTTTTCTGTGGTTATTTTGTTCTTGTTCAGAGTATCTTTCTTTTGGGAGAGCAGAAAGAGGAATAACAGATGCGATGTTCCATAACCTTGTTTCCTTGTTCGGTCATGACCTGAATTCAGCTCTGCTGCTGACGAGTCGTTTGTGCTGGGGCCTTGTCAGCCCCAGGAACCTCAGCACGAGGAACCAACACATCCTTGCTGATGGTCGGCGCGATTGCCGTCCATCATGTCCTTGGTTAACAGCACTCACTGCCCTTTCAGCCCTAGCTCTACTGTTTCCTCTGGCCTTGCTACACACAGACATTTTCACTCATACTTCTTTCAGGCTAAGCTTAATATTGGCTACAAACCTCTCCACTTATGAACAAATGTGCCCTCCACAGTCTCATTTTTTTTTACTTGCTTGAAGCTGAGGCACTGATAACTCTCAAATCAGACCCCAACCACCTTCATACAAAATTTAATTCTTGCTTGGAGACATGAAGCAGCTCAATCTATTTGCTTTATCCAGAGAAATGTTTAGGGGGATTAGGGTACAATACACATGTATTTATTTTCTTTATTTCTGCAAGTGGAATTACACAGTGAGATGTTGTGGCCTGGTTTATGAAGGAGGGCAGCGCAGAGGTTTGTAATCATTATACCTCAGCTCTCAATCTATAAATCTAAGCATTAGAGAGAACTTGAGTTATGGGTATTAACAGGGAGAAGGGAACACTGCATTTTCAATAGCTGTTGCCATCAGTGGAAGTTTGGCTGTATTCTTCACTCATTTCTGATAACGTGTGTGCTGGAGCTGTTTTTCTCATCTCTTCCTACAGTACTGAGCTCCCAGGACCTTCCCTCCCAGGGTCACAGTCTTTTCTCGCATGTCACAGGGTCTATACAATTCATGTGGACGCTTATTTCTATTTCTTTGCACTATGACAGTACCCAGCATGGGGCTGCCTGGGAAACAGATGCACACACAGGTCCCTTTGCTGCTACACTGAAACTAGGACTTCCTTCTTCTCAGGTATAACAAGAGGCAGGGATGGGAAGTTTGCTGAAGCTCTTTTGAGACTTGGAAGGGAAGATCCTCAGGAAGGCTGGAAGGGACCTCTCTGTTCGGAGGCCCCACGGACCCAGGCTGAAAATCTTTAACATTTCATAGGATTTTCACTAGCTCGGTAACTCCTGGCACGCTTTACACCTCCCTGGGAACCACTGTGAGCGCTCTGCACCCCTCGCTCCACCTGCGCCGTGGCCGCAACAACGCGGCCCATGCAGCTGCCTAGAGGTGAGCGCCCCATGGCCGCATTGCCTTGTGCTGCTGGGTGAGGAGGCTTGGCTTCCCGCTCCTCCAACCTGACTGAAACACCATCCCCAGGACCTCACCTAGCAATCCAGACAGGCAGTGCCATCCCTGGTGTACACAGAAGGGCCATCTGCTGACAATTAGCTTCAGTTATCTCTGAAAGTACTAGGGATCTTAAGGCCAGCCACGAGACGCAATCATTTCCTCCTAAAGGACCTCTCCAGGCTATGTTTCAAGACCATAAGAACCACATGGGCTACAGAACAGCAGGTTAGATTTTCTATTTCCCTTCTAAAACCTTGTAACCATGGCTATCCCATAGCTGGTCCCTCATAGCAATTTAAATGATGAGGAAGGCTCTCTGGGGATGGTGCTGCCATTCCAGGTCTGTGTCTTGTGCTGTGAAAAAAGAAAAATTCCCAGTCCTAATCCAGCTGGTTTAAAATACCAGCCAAAGAGAAAGCTGCATTGGAGCTGGGCAAGTGCCAGCCTCAGACTGCAGAAGAACAAAAGGTAGATCAGTCTTGACAGCCTTGGAGAACAGCATATCACAACTGGATACCTTAGAACAGAGTCTCCTGAGTGTCACGCTGCAGGGGACATGCAAGACATGCAGAAAACTGGTTACTCTGGTCCTGGCCTGTTCTGGATAACTTGGTACCCTAGGACATCCAGACTCGGGAGGGTTAAGGGCTGATCCCAGGTATCTGGATCATAGTTCTGCACTTATTTGCCCTGTATTGGTGCCATCACTGTTGACTACATCCTTGGGGTTGCAGGAAGATCAGGGCCGAGCAAGGCTCAGGAAGTGACTGTATTTCTAGAGTGAGATTTGGCTGCAGAACAGCTGTGGCTTTGATTCCCCTGATGGATTCACCATTCAGGGAAGTGAAGTCTGAACATCACCAGCACAGACTTGAGCAAACAACAGCACAGAAGCGTAGAGAGACAGAGCAGACCTGCAGTCCCATGGTAGCACCCAGCATCTTCATGGTCTGCAAGTTCAGGACCCCTAACCTGTCCTCCCTCAGCCCAATATCTACTTGGCTGAGCTTACACTGCTTCTTGTAGCAGTGTGTCCTTCCACACAGCCCCATCAGTGCCATCACCTCCATGCAGCAGGTATGGCATGACCTGTCCAACCACTCCTTGCAAATCGGAGAAAGAGGGGGATGAGGTGGATCACTGGTAGTTAATGTAATGCAGTTGTGCTGGTGGCACAATTCTTCACTTGTATTTCATTGGGGCGTTGATGCCCCAATGCATTGTATTTCATGGGCATTAATATTAATTAAGGGTAGTTATAGCACTACTTTCCTGGTGCAATTAAAGCATGCAAAGACAGAAGCGGTTTTATAGACAAAAGGATTCCTTCCTCCAGAGTCTCAGTGGCATTTTTTATTTTGAGAAAGCTGCAAGGTGAGTAGGAACCCAAAGGTCAGGCACTGCTCTTCCTGTCACCAGAGCAACGTTGTGCCAAGGAGTCCCAGGGCAGCATTCCTGGAGGGGTTCCTGGGATATTTTGAGAGTGCTGGTGACAGATGAGGAGGCTGTGGATGATGGTAGTACTGGGAGCAGATCCTTCCAGCACTAGCAGCTGCTAGAGGTGATGAAGGACGCTGGACATTGACAGTGAGTACTTGTACACCCATGAGGGGTGCTGAAAGCATTGCAAGCAGGTGCTGATAATCTTTGTGCTGGGCTCTAGTGGCACATACTGCTCCCCTTTCATCACAGTGCTGGCGGCACCGGTGCAAGGGGCAATAGGTTTGCTGAGGAATTCTAGTAGCACGGATGCTGATGTTGGATGGCTGTGGGAAGTACTAGCCAAGGATACAGGAACACTGAAGTCTGTGCTTGTCTAGGTTGCTGTCTCAATCCTAAATCAAGTCACTAGCATTTGGGAATTAATTGTCATATAGGGACAGATGTGAAAATTTGGGGGGACGTCAGAGAGATTGCTGCTAGATGACTGTCTGCAGCATCCAGAGCCAACATACTCAGTGTCACCACACGGGCATGTGCCTTTCCCAGAGCATGCACCTTTCCTTTAGCTTACTTCTGCATTGTTGGACTTCAAAGAATAGAGCTAGTGGGAAAGGGAAGAGTTTCTGTACTGGATTTAGAAGAGCAATCTTCTATTCTGCCCAGGCTTTCCATCCTTCTATCTGTTGGGATATCCATAAGAGTAGATGCCTCTAAATCATCTCTGGATGATGCCTCTAGAAGAGTAGGTGCCTCTAGATGCCATCTCTGAATCCCTCCAGATAGCAAGTCCTCTCGTTCTGCCTGCAAAGTATCCATCTAGCCAGTTATTTCCTCCTTGGAACAGGCTGTAAGGAGAAACACGAAGCATGTTTGGAAGGAAAGGTGGTCCCTCTAGGATTATCCAAGCATACATGCACTGGGATGTCTGTAAAGCCCCCAGGAATGAGTTATCTTGGGGAGAAAACATCTCCTGAGGGGTGGCCTGGTGCTTCTGAGAGAGTAGAACCACATGTGCACTGAGGTACTCGGTTCTTCTTTGTGGGAACAGAGTTCATGCTTTCTTACTGCCGCTATGACACTAGTTTGGTCTTCCTCTCCTTCAAAGAGGGAATCAAATGCACGACTCGGATCCAGTTTTCCTAGAAAAACTGTTGAGGTTTGTACTCTTGTTCCATCTTTCCATCGAGCATCTTAATCTGCGTAAACTTCTCCACAACGTAATCCCTTTTCAGCTATGGGATGCCTCCTTAAGACCGGATAGACTGTCATATATTCAGCTAGGATGCAAGAGGAATATCATCGTGGAAAAGGCTGAGTTCTCCGTGATGCTACTGTTACTACTTACTTCTCAGTGATGGAGGACTGAATGCCCTAGGTTGTCCTAGCCCTGTGCCCACATTTTCTTGGTACTGAAGAGAAAACACACTCACACACAAGCCTACCTTGAAAATTAATTAATGTGAACCCCAAGTAATATTTAATCTCACTGATAAGAAAACCCAGGATGCTTTCTCTGCTGCGATGCGTAGGTGTTAGAGGACATTAAGAAACATTGGTATTTTTCCCATATTTATTTACTCTGCTTTCATACAGGGAGTGTTTTTTCAGTTGCTTGCAGTGCTTGTTGATGGTGAATGACAATGAGGAAAACACCACAACATTTTCGCTGAAGTACAGTAGCACCTAGCGACCAGCCAGAAGAGATCTACAGTGTGGGTCATCAAAGCAAAAGTTTAATAGGGAACATGGGCAAGTGAAAGTAAATGCTTTAGCCCCAAGACTGTCCCTCTTGCCCTTCAAAACTCCGTTCTCACAGGGTGCAGAAGAAGAAAATATATGACCATTCCTGCTCAGGACAGCAAACTGCTGGCACAGCTAAGAAATACAGATACAAACACGGGCAACAAGGGAGGTTCCCTATGGGATTGCTTTGGGACACTGAAGCAAGTGGAGGAATGCCAAGGAACACTCCCATAATGGGATCGTCTCAGCTCTGTGCCCCTGAGCAGTGAGCCTTGACATTTTGCATATTCTCCTCCTCACCTATCTGATTCCGGTCCTTTCTTTTAATCCACATGCAAACCAAAGGGACATGCATCCCACCATCTCCCACAAGAATTACCTCCTAGGATGCATTCTAGCATTTCCTCCGTGCCTTAGTTAGAACTTAATGGAGAGAAACTGGTCGTAAATTAGTCTTCAGTGGTTTTATACTGTCAGAGTTTTGGCCAGGGGTGTTTGGCAGGATGATGGTGGTCGTTGTGAGCTTAGGATGTTTTCTCTTTTCTCTTTGCCCAATAGGTCTTCATGAGGGACAGTTCTGGAGCCCGGAGAGACCCAGGGTGCATGGAATGCTGAATCTGGCTTCGTCCTAAAACCCAGCAAGCTGCCAGAGGTATAGTATGACCCAGGGCTAAAACTGGGGCTCTTCAGAAGCAAATAAGGGAGAAGGGATGAGGGAAATGAGCCAGCTCGGCGCATCTGGTATGAGGGATGGGAGAGACGGAGGGAGAGACGGAGGGAGAGGGAGTCTGGGGCAATGGGAGTGAGGAGGGTGTCTCAGTGACAACCCTCCCTCCAGTTAGTAGTGAATCCTGCAACATACCCGTCGCTAAAATAAAGTTATGAAATCTAATACCAATTGCTATAGTAACATCACACCTCCGCGTTGACCTAGTTTGAGACAAAGGAAGTGCTCCTGCAGCTTGGAGCAGGCACGAGGCTGCAGCTCACTTTTACTCTCTTCCCTGGGAAGAATGAGGGAGGGACCTGCGGATTTTTCCCACCCACTTCCACTTGTCCCAGGACCCTCAGGCAATATGAGCTGCTTTGTCTCCAACACTGAGCAAATCCACTGCAAGACGGTGTCTCAGCCCTGCATCCAAAACACTAACAGTTTCAGCTGGATGTTTAGGCAAGAGGAGCCTCTGCCTTGGCATTCTGCAGTATCTTTCTAAAGCTGAGGAGATCTGGTGGCACAACAGCAATGACAACCACCATCCAGAGCATCCTGTTGCTGCTGTGTCACAAACGTTTGTGGCAAGAAGCATGTCCTTGTCCTGCCAGCATCACCACCTCCCCATCACCTGCTCTCATTCCCAGTGCCACCGGTGCAGGGGCTGCTCTGACTTCGACAGCAGTGCGGAAGGAGGATTTAGCAGCATTTTGAGGCAGGGAGGTAACACAGGAGGCATCTTGTGTTCTTTTCTGTTACAGTTTTCTCAGTGTGTCTATGGAAAATCTCCATCCCTGAGAATTACGCAGTGCATTCTCTGTAGGGCAGAGGAGGCTCGTGTTAAGTGCTTTCCATCTTCTGCCTGCTCCATGGAGGGAGGCACTAATACCCTCAGCTCTCCAGGTTTCTTGAACCATACCAGCCGAAACAGATTGGAGTTGTTCCCAAATGGTCTCATTAACTGCTCTTCCAGACAACCTGCACCATGCACCATGTTGTCACCAGTATGTGCCTGGAGTACCTTGCAAGAGAGCAGAGACGGTAGCTATGGTTCAAAATTCAGTGATTTTCACTCTCTTGCCTGGTTCTTCCACTCCAGCTCATCAACTTTCTCGCTTTCTTCCTGAAAACTCTTCCTTTCTTATATTTTCCTTTGTATTTCATTTCTCATCTGACCTACTTAGTGACTCGCATTCCTTCTTTAGAGCAGATCCATCTTCTGGGGAGCTTTGAGAAACTTTTATTTAGGGACAGTCAAATAGGTTGTGTAGTTTCTGGGAGTTTGTTCCCTTGGAGTTGGTTATATTATGATGTGGGACATTTGCATGAAAATAATTTCTCTCTCTCATGAGTTCACCTGCTTCTCCAGCTTATTCAATATCTGAAGTCAAAAATCTCTGTCCTATTGCAGCCACTGATTTTCACAGAAAATGGTTGTGTTGATAAAAAATAATTTTTAAAAGTTATCTAGATCTCTAGATCATGTAGGAAGAATGTGATTCTTTTCCTCGTGGTTAGCCCCAAACTGAACCCATTCAGTCCCCATCACCGCAGGTGGCAGTCCTGGCAGAGATGTCCTTCTGACTGAGGAACGGGCAAGGATGCTCCACAGGTCTGGAGTGGGGCTCATGGGGCCACCGTGGCACTTCTCACCTGCCCTCCAAGAGCGGGGTGCAGGTTCCTTGCTTGCAAGGCTGAAATCACATATGAAATCAGTCATCTGATGTGAGATGTCAATAGGTCCCTCCATCAATCATATGGTACCTGGCAGTTTTTAGAAATCTTGTGTGCTTTCTTGAGCTCATACACCAGTGTAGCTGTTCTGGGACCTGTTGGCTGCCCAGAGGTAGGGTGTGTAGGCGAGCTGGGCTTTGGGACACCGTCAGGCAATGGGGACAGACCTGCCTCCATAAAGCACCTTGCCCACCTGCTAAGGGGCTACCTCAGTTAGATGCGGCAGGACCAGCAGGTCCTCCCTCTATCATCCCTAGCTGTGGGAGAGGGAAACGCTCGGTGCACCTCCGTCCTCCTGATAACGCTGTCACACATCTGATGGGAACGCCTAGATGGTATTAAGGCCAAGGGAGGTTCCCTTGAGAGAACCTGGCCTGGGTTCTCCCCAGCACCCCAGGACGGGCAGCACTGCCTGCTGCTTGGACCCACAACTCCCTCTGCGCCAGGAGAAACCTCCCCAGAAGCAGCAGAAAAACTCCCAGGGGGAAAATGAGCAGCAGTGCCCGGAGGAAGGCCTGTTTTCTACCGAGTTGTTCCAAGTAGAAGTCTGCTATTTTTATCCCCTGCGATTAAATTCTGAACTCTTTGAATCATCATTAATGTAACACCCTGGAAGCCAGCTCCCCCCCAGCTGAATGCTACATGAAGTGTTCCTGCTAATTCAGGGAACATTGGAAATCATGCGTGTAGGCAGACTGACGTCACGTACACAACAGCAGAGAATTTTTTAAGCTTCTGGCGGCGGCGTGTGGGGAGTCATTTTTCTAGTGCTGGTTGCGAATCATTTATTCCTTATCTAGGTAGTTATTAGCACACTGCTTGGTTTCTATATATAAAAGCCACCCATGTGTTTGGAGCCGGCTTGCATGGCTGGGCTGCGGTTACGTGGGAGGTGGCGGGATGTGGATCCCTGGGAGCTGAGCAGCAGAGAGCACGACTAGTCGGCTCCAAAGGGTGCCTGCCGCCTAGCCAGGATGGGGGCTATTCCACAGCATCTCGTGCTACCGGCTGCCTCTTCTCCTGTTTCTATCCACCCGAATGGCCCCCAGCTCGTCCTTGCCAGCCCAGCCTCAGTGATGTACATCCCGCCCCACGCAGTCCTCTACAGGCGCGTCCGCTCTGCAGCTTGCATCCGCACCAGGAAAGGAGCCGAGCTGAGAGTCTTCGGCTTCATGCTGGTGCTCTCTGGACCCAGCTCTGTGTGTGGCGGTTTGCACAAGGGCAGTGTGTTTGCAGCACATGATGTTCTTCAGATGGGGCATGACAGAGGTTAGAATGAGAGCACCGAGTTCTCCCAGGAGCCACAGTGGCGAGTTCCTCCTTCACGGACAAGCACTGGCCCCACCAGGCAATGCCGCATGGGGACAGCTTTGGTCCTCCACAGGCGGCAAGCGCAGAAGCTGTCAGGAAGCCCTGGTGCCATTTTCCACAACTATAAACTAACCTCTGAGAGCAATGGGAGCAACAGGAAAACTGCAGCTGAGCTGTGAGCGGGAGGCAGAAAGGCAGAGAAGAGACAGAGGCAAAGGGGATGAGGAGTGATGCTTTTAGCTGTGATCCTGGGGAGGAAGGAAAACTCTGTGTGTACTGGTTTCCAGATCAAGTCAGCTCTCAGTGTTTTCAGTGGAGATTGTCCAGGGAAAGGGAATGGAGCTTGTGGATACAAGATGTGCCAAGCATATAGTGAAAGGCGAGGAGGCCCAGAGCCAGCACCCATTGCCATCAGAAAAGAGGTGAAGGACTTTGGGATGAAATGCAGTCCCCAGAACATACCCTGCAGCTCACGAGTTTCTCCCAGAGCTGCAGCAGCTGCAGCGCAGGGTCTGCAGCACACCGGGGTCTGTGGAGCGCGCACCAGCTGCAGCCGCACACAGGCACACACACAACCCGCAGCCACACACATCCCACAGCCCCTGCAAGAGCATAACTATCACAGTGCATCCAGGCAAATATCACAGCCTCTCATGCTCCAAGCAGCACAAGTAGCTTCCAGCCCGTTTTCCTCTTGTCCAGGCACACACATACACAGATAAGTTCATGCCTTGACAGCCCAGCTGCCCCACTCAGCTCTGGCCGTCGCCCTCATCCCACAAACAGATCAATTCACCTTCTTCCCGCACCAGAGCTGCAACCCTAGATGCACATCTGGAGCACAGCAGCAGCTGAGTGAAGTGTTTTGCGCTCTCTGTGCCCTACCAGGCCTGACTGAAAGGGACTGGAACTGCCTGGGTGATCCCCAGGACCACATCACTCTGCCAGACATTTTAAAAGCAAGCACTGGATAATGACAAAGTGAAATTGGGCCCTGGAAACAGACTGAAGCAGAAAGCAGCTCCAAGAGGCAAGGCTGGCTTTGCTCTTGGGGCTTGAGCCTGTTCTTAGGGGGCAAGTAGTAGTCCGTGTGGAGTTGTGATCCTCAGGCAGGACAAGCACCTTCTGCTGCCCTCTCCACAAGGAATTATCGTGGGGTGATGGAAATGGAAGCATGGCCTAAATCATCAGCCTGGGCAGCTGCACTCTCACGGACACAGAGCACAGGCTGGTGGGGGTACCTCCAAAATGTGCAGTTATTCTCCAGGAGTGGAAAGGAGGAAGGAGACCTTCCGTTGGGCAGGCTAAATGGGGCAGGACATTTCAGACTGGAATTGCCACCAGAGAGATCCAGCCTGGATAGCAGAAACTTTAGAGATATTTCCTGCAAAGAGATATATACCTGCAAAGACAGGTAAATATCTCTGGGACGACTCACTCTTTGGCAGAGTCCTCCTTTGCTCCTTCTGCCGGGAGCTACGCACCAACGTTTTAAGAATCCATGTAGCCACAGTAACTGTCCTTAAAATACAGGGCTTCCTGATGGGGCAGCCGCTCAGATCAACAGCCAGAAGCTGAGTGGGGACATGACAGCCACGACAGAAGAGAGAGCTGGGAAAATACTGCTTGCAGGTACCTGCACTTATTGCAGCTGCTTTTCCTCTCTGCCCAGTGTGTTTTGATTATCTCCTGCACTGTCCAAAGTGCAGGCCAGCCGAATCCCTTCGCTGTTAAGAAGAGATGGCAGAACAAATATTTGCACTCCATGAAGTATCTTTTACAACAAGGGAGGCTTCTCAGCTCACAATGAAGATGTGATTCAGTCTTCCTGGAGTGGGGTGAGCCATCTCCCTCCAGCTTCAGCAGCCCCTAGGCCGGTCCCATCTCCCACTCACAGTAGATGAGCCCAGCAGCTGTGGGCTCTGTTGGAGGGAGGCATTGGCAGCCATCAACCAGGCGAGGAGAGGAAGCTTCAGGAAAGGGCTACCATCTCCTGCATCGTTTGAGATTTCACAGCTGCCACTCAGTCCTTGGAGCCGCAGACGTGTTTGCAGGATGTGCTGCTGCACATCATCAGCTTGGTGCTGCCTGTCTCGATGTGCCAACAGCAGCTCCAGTGCCTCTGCAGCTGCCCAGGGCCTTAAAAACTGCCTTGGAAAAGCCGGCTCCAACTGTGGCTCACTATGGATTTGGAGATGCAAAAGTGCCAGAAATCAGGGCCAGCCTTCTGTGGCCTCTGGCAAATTAGCAAAGCCCCTGGGAACAGCAATGGGGACCTGAGGGGAAGGAAGGTCATGGAGCCATGCAACAAAGCAAGATCCTTCCTCTGGCCCCAAGGATGCAGCCTTTTAGTGTTCTGGCAAGGCCCTATTAGTGCTGGACCTCCTCTCCATGCCCTTCCCAGTGGGAAGCAGTGACCAGGAGACAGAGGGGTGGATTGTGCCTCTCCTCCCCGTGCAGCGCGATGGGCAGAGCGGGAGAGTGGGGCACAGCAAGCAGGGGGCACTCAGCGATCGGCCTGGAAGATAGCCCTTGGCAGCACTTGCTCAGTTTGTGAGCTGCAAGGATCATGGGCTTGGAAAACCTAATTCCAAGCTTTTTCATCCTTCCAAACTGAAAAAAAAAAAAAAAAAAAGCATGGTGGAGAAGAGGCTTTGTTGGTTTTTTTTCTCCTCTTCTAACCCCACCTCTTGAGGAGGTGGCAAGGATTGCAGAAAGGAATTGAAATGTAATGAAAAGTTTAATCCGTCTTAAAGGGAGAACAGCTCAGAGAGGACACAGCAAGCTCCATGGGGTGGGGAACTGAACAGCGGGAGCCCAGAGGGGCTGTGACCTGAGCTGCGCCCGGCCAGCACCAAGGTGCTGCAGCAGAGCCCAGTGCGGCCGTCAGCAGCGCGGCTTGCACGGAGTGTCGGTGCTGTGCGGCAAGTGGGATGGGCAGCAGGATCAGGGCCTATCCACAGCCCTGCAAGAGCCCGAAGGAGGAAAAGAGGGGAATAAATTCTCCTCAGCAAGAGCTCACCAGCCTGGGAGATGGGGAGCTCCCTGGCCTCCCCATGTCCCTGCCCTTTCAGCTCTGAACCCTTCAGCCCATGGCGCATCTTTTTTCCTTCATTCCATCTTGCCCTCCCAGCCATTCCTCCTACCCGGCTGCTCCCTGAGCCTCTCCGGAGCCAGCCCAGCCCCTGGTCCCTCTCCTTCCTTCTGAGCAGGCTTTCATTTCATTTATATTCATTTACATCTCATTTCATTTCATTTCCCTATTTATTTTTAATCCTAAGGCAGTTTTGCTTCATTCTGGAACCCAGCGCCCGGGGAAGACGAAAGCAGCGATGCTGACATGCTTCACGGAAAAGCAGGCACTGGGCTGAAGGCTCTCCCAGGGCTGCCTGAGAGATTTCTGGCTTAATTATTGATTGCCTTTAGTAGGAAAAGATGTATTTACTATCAATTTCCAGAGACATCCCGTTAGAATCAAATCAGCAGCTGCATCGTTTCCCTAGGGACCGTCTTACTCCCTTAGTGTGTGATGGGGGAAGCACGGTCACCAGGAGAGCTGAGAGGGCTGACACAGCCGCACTGGAACAAAAGGCCCTTGACGGGTGATGGGAGCCAGGGCACAGAAGGCAAAGAAGGGAGAAGGAGGTGGTTAGAAGTGTGGTTAGAAGGTGGTTAGAGTTTAGCCTGGGCAGAAGCCCCCAGGATCCAGGCAGGATTTGGGCTCCCCCACCTGCAGAGCTTCCCCTCTGAGTCAGACAAGGTTGAGCTTGTCCATTCATAGCAAAATGGAATTTAAAGGACAAGATAGGTGGCTTAGCTTGGACACCCTGTACTCTTCTGCCCAGAGGTCCCTTCCTTCTCAGAAGCAACAACTGTTCAATCTGAGCTTTCTTGTCACAGCTCTTTAGGCCCCAGATTGATGCCAGGGCGCGTGGGGCAGGAGCAGGGCCGCCTGGCACAAGTGTGAGCCTCTCTCCTGGGGACATTTCTCCAGTGGGCATGTGGCCTTGGTCCCAGTGGGTGCTGCCCCTGTGGATGAGGGAATCCAGAGAGGCTAATGTCCAGAAGAGCACAAAGCAGGAGAAAAAGGAGGTGTCCACAAGAACCAGGAGCAGCAGGACACTGCCAAGGCTGACATGGCCTTGGACAGCTGAGCAAGAAGAGCTGCTTTAGTATCAAAGTTCCTCCAGCTCAGCCTGGAATAACTGTCAGGTTATTACCAAAACATATGGAAACTATCCATGGAAATCATTCCATCTGGGGAAGAGGCCTGAAGGCCAAATCATCTCTCCCACACCGCTCCAGGCCCAGGTGAGGTGGCTGGGCACAGGGCCTTCATTAAGGGCCACTGGGCCAGCTCACTTGGCCGGGTGCAGGGTGAGAACCTGTCCTACAGAAGCTCTTCAGTCAGCAGCAGTTCAAAAGGATTCACTTCATGGGGCCAGACAGCTTCTCCGTGTTATTTTCAGGAGCAGCAGGACAGGAGAAGCCCAGTCTTCCATAGGGATCCGCAGGGACGGGAGCAGTGCAGTGCCCCGGGTTTGCAGCAGAGCTGCTGGGCAACTGGCACTGCCTAGAGGTGCAGTGAGCTGAGCAGGGGCAGCACTCCCCACAGAGCAAAATCAACCAGAAGGAGAGAGCTGGATCCTTGGGCTCCCCTGATCTTTGTGAGCCTCTGATTTATAAAGGCCTGTCCTGTGCCAACCTGCTGGGAGTGACAGGGTTACATGGAGACTTTCTAATTATCTTTTCAACCCAACCATGCTATGGGATAAATTGCACTTTTTTTTTCCATTTCCAAATAATTATTGAAAAATCCCATCTGCTTTCCAGCATGAATACATGCTCTGTCTGAGCAAGGAAAACAAGCCAGTCAATGCCTACCTCCCTTCAGTGTTTTCTGACTCTGCTCCCCTTCAGCTCAGTTTGAGCTGCTTTTGCTTAGCAGGCTGCATGCAGGATGACAGAAAGGATCTTCAGAAAGAATGGAGACAAATCCGTGGCAGAAAAGGGAGAGGAACGCAGGAGTGCTGACTACCAGGCAGATCATTCTAGTACTGGAAGATGATTTTCTGCATGTACCTTGGCACTCCCTAATCCTGGAGCAATGACTTCACCTTATCCAAGAAAGCAGCCATTCAGCTACATGTACAAGCTTTAGGGCCCTGGGGGCCTAGGACCCCAATTCTCAGGTGCTTTTATACCCATAGAATGCATCAGTGTTTGCTAGTTGCCTTGAAGCTTCACTTAAATTAAAAGGGAGGACTCTTCCTTCGTTGAGAAGGACTGGTTAGAGATCATTTAGACTGATAAGTATGTTATTGCCAGACCATTCTCTATCATATATATGAAAGATCAAGGAGAAAATAGGTGTTTTTTGAGGCCAATGTCACTCCAACCTTCAAAAAATAACAAGAAGGAGAACCCAGGGAAATACAAGTCAGTCATCCACAACTCCATCCCTGGAAAGGTGCAGGTCATTCCATCATCTCTAAGGATGTGGAGGAAAAGAAGGTGATTGGAAGTAGTCATCGTGGATTCACAAAGCAGAAATCATGCTTAACGAATCTGATAAGCTTCTGTGATGAAATGACTCTCTGGGTAGATGAGGGGAGAGCAGTGGATGTTGTCTACCCTGATGTCAATAAAGCTTTTGACATAACATAATATCCTCATGGGGAAGCTCAGCAAGTGTGGGACAGATGAGTGGACAGTGAGGTGGGTTGAGAACTGGCTGCATGGCAGAGCTCAGAGGGCTGTGACCAGTGACACAAAGTCTAGCTGGAGGCCTGTAGCTAACGGTGTGTCCCAGGGCCAGCACTGGCTCCAGTCCTGTTCAACCTCTTCCTCAACGCCCTGGATGAAGGCACAGAGTGCCCCCTCAGCACGTTTGCTGATGGTACCGAGCTGGAGGAGGGGCTGAGACCCCAGGGGGCTGCGCTGCAATCCAGAGGGACCTGGCGAGGCTGGAGAGCTGCGCAGAGAGGAACCTCATGGAGTTCAACAAGGGCAAGGGCAGGGCCCTGCAGCTGGGGAGGAAGAAACCCTGGCACCCCAGTGTGTGGCTGGTACCCCAGCCAGGACAGGCTGGGACCGACCTGCTGGGGAGCAGCTCTGCAGGGAAGGACCTGGGGTCCTGGAGCACAAGTTTATCTTGAGCCCAGAATGTGCCCCTGTGCTCAAGGAGACCAATGGGATCCTGGAGCACATTTGGAAGAGCATTGCCAGCAGGTCAAGGGAGATGATCCTGCTCCTGTACTCAGCCCTGGTGAGGCCTCACTGTGTCCAAATCTGGACTCTCCAGCACAAGCAAGACATGGATCTACTGGAGCGAGTCCAGCAGAGGGCTACTAAGATGACTGAGAGACTGGATCCTTCTCCTTTGAGGAAAGGCTGAGAGAGCTGGGATATTCAACCTGGAGAAGAGAACATGCAGGGAGGATCTTAGCAGTGTATACAAATACCTGAAGGAAGGCTGGAAAGAGGAGGCAGACAGAGTCATTCAGTGCTGCTGTGAAAATCAACCTATGTAAAACTAAAAGCAGTTCTAAAAGTTTGTCTTTTTTTTCCTGTATAAGCCAGGGCAGATGACGTTCCCTCTGAGCCAAGCAGGATGGGGTCAGGGCACCCATGAAACCCTCAACATGGAGCACCCCTCCTTTGAAAGGATTAGAGGCAGCCAAGCCACTGGTGTGTGGCCGTCCCACAGGGATGTCTGTGCCCTGTGACTGGCTTGTTGATGACCAGCCTGTCACTGTGGCAAAGGGGGACCGTAGCTGGGGACATACAGTGAGGTTTGGAGGGTGTCACATCCCACTCGGGAGTGACGCAGCAAGGCAGGAAAGATCAGATGAGCAGCAAACAGCTTCTCGGGTCAGGCTCTGAGTGCTTAGAAACACTTCTCCCTCTTGTCAGAGGTGCAGGAGCATTTCCCCCCTGGAGTAAAGCATGTCATAAAGCCAGATGCTTGTCGGAGTGGAGACATTTGCCATCATACTGCGTTAACACAGCTCTATGCAACCCTCAGAGCAGGACTGCCAGTTGCCTTTGGAGATCCAGTAACCACAGAAACACAAATCACAATGTAGGAGCCAGGATGCCCAGCTCCTCATTTCCCTTGGCTCAGACAAGGCCTGCATGCTGCTTATGACAGCAGGTTTTTCTCTAGTCCCCTGAGCAAATGGGACAGGAGTGGTAATTTGCTGACGGTATCCCTGCTAGACCTCGTTACATGGGCTCAGGAAGGGACTCTATAAAATAAATATGTGCAGAGACCAGAAAAATAGACACAGTATCCTTACTTAAGCAGCTTGTGGTAGAGCACAGGGGCACACGAGCGCTTAAGCTGCAGCTATAAAGAATGAATCCTTCCCCATGCCCTCTCCTTCTGCATCCTCTGCTCACTGTTTTTCTCCTGCCATAGGTTCTCATGCCCCTTCTTCTCCCCTCCTGCTGTGTGATTTCTCTCCTGTCTCCTGACTTTGGGGATATTTGCTTTTAGAGATGGGACAGTCCTTGCAAGAGATCTTCTCCCAGTGAGGAGCGGCTCTCAGAGAGCCTCAGTGACAGCTTTTTTGCCATTCTCTGAGCATCTATCCTCTCCTTGCAGGTGCAGAGCAGCCTCTGGGGGAGCAGAGTCAGCACTCGCGCGAGGGCTCTGCCACACCATCCCCAAGCAATGCTCTAGAAAACACCGGGACCATGAAGGGCTTAGGAGATAACAGAAGCCGCCATCTCTCTGATAACCTGGACTCCCCTCAGGACTCTCTTTATGCCCCTCAGGACAGGAATCCTTATCTCCTCAGCCCCACTGACTCCTACACCATGGACCCCCGGTTCCCAGCCCAGAACACCCTCCATGGGGACTGCCTCCTCCCACTCAACAACCAGATCTCCAACAGCAGCACTTTCCCCCGCATCCACTACAACTCCCACTTTGAGGTCCCAGATGAGAACCCTTTTCCGAGCCATGCCCAAGCCACCAAGATAAATCGCCTGCCTGCAAACCTCCTTGACCAGTTTGAGAAGCAGCTGCCCATCCACAGAGATGGCTTCAGCACCCTCCAGTTTCAGAGGAGTGATGCAAAGCACCGGAGTGAGAGCCCAGGGCGCATCCGACACCTTGTCCACTCTGTCCAGAAGCTATTTGCCAAATCCCAATCTCTGGAGGGCCCCACCAAAGGCAACGTGAATGGAAAGAAGGGGAATGATGACCCCAAGCAGAACCGGAGGAGCAAGAGCAAAGATCGGGCAAAGACCTCTGAGCCCAAGCGTAGAACAAGATCCAACATATCAGGTTGGTGGAGTTCAGATGACAACTTAGACAGTGACACCTGCAGCTACCGCAACCCAATGGGGCTCATGACACTGGGCCGGCAGCCAGACCACAGCCAGCCGAAGTACTTCATGCATGCGTACAACACCATCAGTGAGCACATGCTGAAATCCTCCAAGAGCAATAATGACCTCAAGGTCACCCCTTGCACCAATATCCCCATCAACAACGAGTCCAACTACATTAAGAGGGGCTCCTGGTCTACCCTGACACTCAGCCATGCCCGGGAAATGTGCCAGAAGGCCTCAGCCACAATTGACAAAGCCTTGCTGAAATCCAAGTCCTGCCATCAAGACTTGGCCTACCATTACCTGCAGGTGGGTGCAGAGCCGGGGACTTGCCTTTCTACATATGGGGAGGCTGTGGGCTTGGGAGGAGGTGGGCAATACTCTTATTCTAGACCTTATCAAACAGCTCCTCTGCTCCAGACGTTTCCGCTCGCGTTATCCCAGTCCCCACTCGGCACAACCCAAGCCGCTCCGCAGCCGCCAGTGGAAAGGGCTGTAGAGGCTGGGAGTAGGTTTAAGCTCTGCCCAGGGCCCAGCTGTGCAGAGTGTTACCTCCATGGGGACCTGGCAGCTGCTGTAGGGGTCCGGTTCGCTCCGCTGCGATGCCTCCCCAGGGCCCCCTCAGCCTCTGCCGCTGCACACGGAAGCGCGAGGAAGATCTGCTGTGGCTACGGCCACATTCCCCACAGCACCATGGCCTCAGCATCCTCCTTTGTGACCCCCGTTCACTGCGGGAGCCTTGTGCCCTGGGCACATGCTGACTGCCCGCCCAGACCCTGCAAGTACCAAGGCCAAGGCGAAGGCAGTTCTTAGGCAGCCCCGTGCGCACAGCCAGTCCTGCTCTCGCTGGGGCAGTTACCTGGGTCAAGGGGCTGTGGCTGGGGTCCCATCCCGACAGGAAGGCTCCTGGCCTCTGGCCAGGTGCTGCAGCAATTCCACCCTCCAAAGGACACCGAAAATAACTGATGCTTAACCCCTTATATCCATGCGTCACAAGGATGTGCCAGCGTGCCCAGTAAGCCCCGCTCCGCACAGCTTCCCGGGAGTGCTGGTAGGAACAGCAGCTCGGCAGGGCACGGCTCCATTTGCCAGCTCACCCTATGCGCAGGGCGGTGCGGTGAGGAGAGCAGCACCAGCTGCCCAGCTTGCATGGCAGAGGCCTGCATGGCTACGCAGGGTGCCGCAGGCGGGAACCCCCTGCCCGCATATCCAGGTCACCTTGGAGCCTGGTGGTTTCAGAAAGCATCACTGGAAGAGCATAAAGCTGGTTGTGCTATAGAGAGAGGAATGAAGATAAATAAGCCAGGCCTGGATGGGGGAGGCGGGGGTGAATAATGAGATGGACTATGTATGTAAATCAAAAACATCTGTTTTTTTTTTAATGCAAAGGTGTCACTAGATCCCCTGGCTGTGGCCAGTGGGCTTGAAGGCTTTAAAGAGCAATGAATTATTGAAGCGCACTCTGCTTCCAATATCTTGCTGGCCCCTTCTGCAAATCAAATTACGGAGGGACTTATTGCATCAGGAAAGTCATCAGCAAAAGGTTCTTGGCCTGGTTTCTTTTTCTTTGCCCTCCTTTCAGCTAAATGTTATGAGATTACAGCGCTGGTGACAAAACCTCCAGTGGCACCACCCATGCTCTGTGGCAAAGGGCCCAGCAGAGGCAGCCCCGAGCGCCGCGAGCCCCCCAGCCCCTCGCTTGGTGCTCTGCAGCCTCCGGGGCCTCGGCCAGCATGGGCTCCGAGCCCGCCCTGCTCGTGCACTCCCCACCCATGTAATGAGCCTCCGTTTCTCGGCAGCCGGACCGTGGGCTGTGGGCGCAGCTGGGTGGCGTGAGCCCGGCCAGCAGCTGGACAGCCCCACCGTTCGGCTGGGAGGAAACGGGTGCCGGCCCGCCGCAGCCGAGCGAGCTCCCGCCAAGCTGGGAACAGCCCCTCAGCCCGGGGCCAACCGACGCGGGCAGCGGCCAGGTAGGGATCTGACTTTGGGAGGAAGCTTTTGCCGAGGTACCTCCCCTCCCTGACCCTCCCCGGACTGTCAAGCGGGGTCCTGTGCCACAAAACTCAGAGCAGAAACTGTCCAGGTAGGGGTGAGCCCTGGCCTGCGCCCTGCATGGCTTGAAGGGAACCTGGGGGATGCCGGAGGGTGTGATGGTGCCTCAAGGACCTGGGCCGGTCCCTTGTCTCGCAGTGCCTCGCTAGCAAAGCCAGACAGGCCCCAGGACCCTGAGTCCGCAGCTGTGGTGTATGTGCCCTACAGCAGAGCACGGCTGCTCAGGCCGACTCGCACCTAAATGCTTCATGTGACCCCTGAGGACAAGGCATAGGGCCAGGAGCATCCAGCATCCTGTGGGCACAATGAGGCCGTTGTGTCCAGATCCATCCTCAGCCTGGGAAAGGGTCCAAGCCAGTGATGGAGATGTCCCTCAGAGCCTGGAGAGCCGCGTGTGGGCAAGTCCTGCTTACAAAGCCGTGAGGCCCTTGCTACCTGCTCCTCTGTTGCCTCTTCCCTAGAGGAAGGCTCCTGCAGGCCCATTTCCAGATCCTGACAATGGAGCTGAGAGTGGGGGTCACCCAGCTCTTCTCCAGGTGCAGTTCCACCCCGTGTGGGGGTTGCTCTAGAGCAGTCCTCGAGGCTGCGCCACTGTCCTTGGAGAGGGCTGGAGAAGAGCCCTCAAGGGATGGAGGCCTTGTTCCTTCTTCCTTTTCCTCTCCTCTGCTTCAGGGGAACCCTATGCATGGTGGAAGGAAAGAGACTGAAAAGGATGGCTCCCAATATGCCAAAAGCTGCCTGAAGTGGGAGATGACCAGAGCAGGACAAGAGCCGTGAACAGGAACAGGCAGGGCCAGGAGCATTGCTGTGTTCAACACTGCCCTCAGATCCCCATCACATGGGCACCGAGACAGCCCTGAAGGGCTGGACAGTCCCTCCAGCTCTGGGCAGGCTAGTTGGCTTGTGAATGCTGCATAGCCAGGGAGGGAAACCCCAGGGTACCCAGGCAGTGCGTCACCCCTCAGCGCTGCAGGCTTACGTGAAGGGCCAGGGCTGCCCTTGTCCATGTGATTTCCCTCTCCTAATCACCTCCCAAAATAGGCAGCAAGGCAGAATCCCATTGCTCTGGGCCATATGACGAGAAGCTGAGGGACCACAAAGGGCCCTGCTTTCGGTGGGGCAGTGGTGACTCTCCAGGTGACAGGGTCACACCATGAGCACTGTTAGCCCTCACCATCACCAGATCAGCCTTGAGGCCTCTTTCACAGCTAGAAGTTACTGAAGCCTCTTTACCCCCAGTAGCTCCAAGTACGCATTCCTCAGTCCAGGTAGGCAGCCCATTCCATGCTCACCACTCCGCAGATCCTGGCTGCTCTCACACCAGCCCACAGGGCAGGAAAGCTGATCCAGGTCCTTCTCAGAGGGTCCCTTTCCAAAAGGGCAGATTGGGCCCATGGGCATGCAAGGCTCCCACTTTGTTCCTTGAGGAGAGAGCCGAGGCCACGTAGCTGCATATGGACACCATGCGGGATCCAGCCCTGCAGCGAGTGGCGGGGTACCCTCGTTAAGCTCAATATCCGCGCGGTGGAGCCTGGCTGCATGGCACACACATCCCTGCGCTCTGTGTCCAGCTCTGCGTGTGCCTTCACGGCTGCATTCCTGTTTGGGTGCATGTCCATGTGTCCTGGGGACGGGCTGCATGTTGGAGCCAGCACACGTGCAAATGGAAACCGTCTGTTTTGGCTGTCTCTCTTCTCCCAAGCATCTCCAAAACGGGGGGAACAGCACAGCTCCTCCATCCTGACATACAGCCCAGGAGGTGCATTTTCCCCTTTCGTTGCTCCCCTGCTCTTAAGAGTCTGTTTGTCTGTTTGGGAATGCCCCAAGCAAGCTTAGGGTAGGGGGACCCTCTGTTTTCTTCTCCACACTTGGCTCAATGAAGCTGAGGGCAAAAGAGCCAGAAATCCCTGGCGCTTCCCTGTATTGTGGCAGGATGGTGCCAGTGGAGCCCAGTTCTTAGGGATGGATGAATGCATGTTTGGATCCCTTGCCTGCACCAAGAAGCACCATGTGGACTGAGACTAGGCAGGAGGCAGAGGGACACTGCACGGCTGCGTCTGCATCTGCAAGAGCTCTGCAGATGGGCCCAGGACCTGCTTAAATCCTTCATGGGAGCATGTTCCTGGCATTTCTCTTGTTCCCACCCTTTTCACAACAACGAAACCACCATGTGCCGAATCAAGCCTACATTTGGGAAAGCTGCAGGAAATTCAGTAAGGTTCCCATTTCCTGCAAGGAACCTCTGGAGCTCCTCTGTGCAAGGCCACTATGCAGTGCATGGCAGCTCCCATCACCATTTTATCCTTCCTTTAGTGCATGGTCTGGGTTCAGTGCCCAGAGCCTCAGCTGCCGTGAAGGGTGCTGCCACCGAGGTGCTGCCTTGGCCACTGCTGACGTCTGTCCCTTGGGAGCAGTGTGTGCTCTGGACTCCTCACCTGTATGGCAGAGCTTTAGAGACTAAGGGATAGTTTTCTCAGGTGCCTGAAGATCCAAAGCAGTGCCCAGCAGGACCCTGAAGGGCACCTCAGGAATTGGCACTGCTTTGGAAGTGCTTGTCCTTCAGGTACAGCACCTTTGAGACACCGATCCTGTGCTCTGGGCCACACGGAGCAGGAGTCTCTATGGGTTCTTTCTGCCAACTGGCAACTCAGCCCAGGATGCTGCTCCGAACTGGGACACCAGATTTAACGAGTTTCCTGCCAAGGATCATTGTTGCCCTTGATGCTGTTAAAATGGAATGTGGAACACCTTGAGGGCAACTTTACTACTGGCATCAGCATCACTGCCTTTCCAGGGTGCAAAGTGGAGGAGAAGTGAGAGAAAGGGGAGGCCGGGCAGCCCGGTTAGGATCAGAGGACTGTCGCAGTGCGACAGGAGAGCTGCTGGCAGCTGTTCCCGGGCTCCACCCAGGAACACCCTTGGGAACGCAGGGCCCAAGGGCTTTGCACTGACTCTGTATGGGACAGGCAGTGCTACGGGACGCTTTGCTCGTGCTGTTGTAGACAAGCGGCATTGGAAAAGATGTACTGAAATCACCAGCATTGGTGACGCTTTGCCCAGAGTCAAGAATGACAAAGGCCAAGCCTAGGTTTTGCTGAGCTGATCTAGACACAGACACTGCCCTCAAGCAGCAGAACCAGAGTAACCACAAAAGCTCAAGGTTTTAATGAGGCCTCTGTCTTCAGGCTCTCTGGAGGAACGGGAAAACCTGGGATGGCCTCAGCACCATGGCCACGTCCCTCTCACCCTTGCCTGGTTTGGAACCTCCTGGCTGCTGGGACCCTGGTGAAATGGCTCTCTCAGCCCAACAGCCCTGTCCTGCACTGGCCCAGGAGACCTGCTGGTGGGAGGCTGGTACACGCTCGTAGGAGAAGGCAGGCAGCAAAATCCAACATCCAGCGAGGGGTGACTCCAAGGCAGCCAATATAAAAGCACTTATAAAGGCTCTTCCTTAGGAAAAGGCAGAACCAGCCACCCCGACACCTGCAGGTGCCGGAGAGCTCTCACCTGCAGCAAGGGCTGCACTCGGGAGCAGGCTCACTTAGAGCCAGCGTGGTCCCTTCTAGCCGGCCCGTGGGAGTCCTCAGTGTGTGTAGCTGGACTGGGGGGCAGAGAAGGCTCACACAAGCCAGTGAAAGGACACTCCGCTCTTGCTTTGCAAAAACCTGCAGGATTTCACCCAGAAACTGCACAATTATACACAGTAGATCCTTACCCAGGCAGTCTCCCTGCCTTGCAAGGAGCCAGCCCAGAAGCCACAGCCAGGCATGACCCTGCAAGGGGCAGAAGGAGCAGAGGAAAGGAGGCCGGCCAAAGCCTGCATCTCACAGGCAGCATTCCCTGCACACCAGCAACACGATGCCCGCGATGCTCTGCTTTGTGCCCTCGGCGCATTGCTCCTGGCTGAAGGGGGGTGTCATGGTGGGAGCCCCATCACCAAAGTGTCCCGTGAGGCTACATGGTTCCGCTAAGCATAGTGCCGGGGTCACCCCTTGTCTTCCAAACAGACACAGCGAGCAGCAGGCAGGGCGAGCGTGAGGGAACTCCTGGCTCTCGCGAGCAGCAGAAAGCCCTTGTTGAGCTGAACTACTGCACGTAGATCCAGCCTGCTCGCTCCCTCCTCAGGGCAATGGGAAGATGCTACCTGCCACCCAGGAACAGTAGCATGTTGGACCTTCAACCCAGCTCCATCTCCCATGTCAGCCCAGTTCCATCTCCCACATCAGCCCAGCTCCATCTCCCACAAAACAGGCCCGCTGCAGACAAGACGGGTGGCCAGGGAGTAAGCTCTGCTTAACTGCTCTGGCTAATAACAGTTAGCTGCAACATGGCTCTTTACATTCCCAGAGCACTGTATAAACACTGGCTGATTAATTGCACGGCTCCCCGGGGAGCTGGGTAAATCCAGCAGCTCCATACGGCACAGCAGACATGGACGTTCTCGACAGAACGAGCTGCTCCCAGCACAGCACTCCTCGCTGCACAGTGGGTCCCAGCCAGAGACGATGGCCTTGAGGCTCTCGTGGTCTGTGTGCGTCTGTAAGGCAGAGCAGAGAGCTGAGCTCAGCACGTGCAGCTTTCCCACTCCTCCCTGGGGTGCTGCCGTGCCTGCAGCCCATGCAGCAGTGTTGCTGCAGGTGCAGGACATGCAGGCACAGCAGCCCCTGGCACAGCAGAGGGACAGGGAAACAGAGGGCAGCAGCCCCCAGGCTGGGAAGGGAAGCTCAGATGCATCCAGTGGCTTCACCAGGGCTGCGCAGCAGTTAGTGTCCCACTTGCCTGCCCTTCTCTCACAAAGCCAGACCACACCGCTGCACACTTTGGATGTCAAAAACAGTAGGACAGACCTTGGAGCAGGGAATCTCTTAGGAAACATTAAAAGAGATTGCTTTTGTCCTGACAAATATCGCTTACTCCTTCCTCTCCATATTTATTCATTTCAAGGGTTGGTTAAACACTGGCTACAAACTGAGCTAGCCACAAGAGCAGGACCTTCTCCTCGTCAATCTCTCCCAAGTCTCTCCTGGGCTATCCCATACCACATGTGGCTGTGGTCCTGGCCGGTCCTGTGCTGATGTCTGGTTCTCCTGGCCGTGCCCTTCTGTCAGCTCTATAAACCCTTCACAGTGGGGGACAGTCAGTGAAATGTCAGTCACTTGGTCTGCTCTGTGTTTCACATTTCTTGTGGGAAATCCCAGCTCACCCATCTCTAGTAAGGGAACAGGCACCATTTCTGTCTTAAGTTAGTGGCAGAGTCATTGGATAAATGAAATCAGAAATGTTTTCCTTATGTAAGGTACTACTCAACCCTGTATAGAGATACCAAGCTTTATGTACCCCAGCTGCTCCAGAGGGACTGTGAGGACCCGGCTTGTCTTCAAAAATGACCTGGAATTGCCAGTAGTCACCTTCAACTCAGACACCCTACGAAGGACCTAGTGGAGGGCTGGATTCTGGCTAGCCAGCCACAGGTCCCAGTGTGTCACATCTCGTGTTGTCCTTGGCCTGAGCAATGTGTGCTCTTCCCATTACCTGAGCATGGGCTTTGCATCAAGGCAGAGTGTGCCACTCCTGTCCCAACGCGCAGCACGAACCTGGTGAGGCTCTTTCTTCCCTTCCCACTGTGTCTGGCACTGTCCATCTTAAATCAAGTGTGTGAGCATGTTCCGTTTAAGGCTGGTCTGCAGTTGTGGTTGGATTAATGGTTGTGGGTAGATGTGCTAAAATTGAAGCAATCAGACATAAGGCTTCCTGGCATGAGCTGTCAAGGGAGGGACAGAAAGGAATTGCTTTGCCCATTCCCATTCTGCTCCAGCTGAGGGTCAGCTTTGTCACCAAGGCCCTGTGGTTCTCCTGATTTCAGAGGCACCTTCCCTCATACCTGCTCATGCTCCCCTTGCTCTTGCAGGTGCCTCAGGGGGAGTGGAACAACACGCTGTCTCGGGACAAGGACAGCGAGATCCCGTGCCGGCGCATGCGGAGCGGGAGCTACATCAAAGCCATGGGGGATGATGACAGTGAAGACTCAGAAACCAGCCCCAAACCATCCCCGAAAACTGCAGCTCGGAGGCAGAGTTACCTCAAGGCCACCCAACAGTCCCTGAGTGAGCAGAGCACCACGCAAAGGTAACGCTGGGCTCCAGAAGCTCCGCACAGGAGCAGTCCCGGGGGGTTGGCCAGCAGCACCCACACGGGAACCCAACACGGGGCTTGGAGCCCAGCAGAGCTCCCACGGGGCAGGTACTGGACGATGCGGTGGGAGAATGGACCAGCTCTGGGGACTCTGAAACAGCCCCGGTACTGAAGAGCTTCTTCCAGGTTCCTGTCCCCTCAGGGGAGGGGAGTAAAGTCACAGAGCACTTCACTTTGGTGAAACTGTGTGGATTTTCCCTAGCTAACGACCCGCTCCTCCTTGGGAACAGAGATCCCACCCAGTGAGGCTATTTAGACATGGAAGATGCTCCACAGCGTGACAGAACGCAGTTGGTACGCAGGGCACAGGCAGTCGGGACTTCATGGTCTGCTTCGCTCTTCCACTGCCCCAAGAACTCCAGGAGCAGACAGGAGGTCCCTGGTGGGGACACTAGACTGAGCAGTGTCTTGCAGCCAGGAGAGATAAGCTGAAAGGCCTAAAAACAGGTGTCCTGGGAGGAAGATTCAAGCTGGTTTGATGTAGATAGCAGAGCAAAGGGTGCCCAAATGTGTGTGCCAGGGAAGGGGCTGAGTTCTTGCAGCACAAAGTCCATATGAAACCCACAAATCGAGGGGATGTGCTGAACATAGCAAGCGAACACACACGCTATCCACCTCATCTCATATCTGGCTACCCTGCAACCTGGCAGAAGGTAGCGAGGGGCTGTCACAGGTTGTGACTGAAACAGGGAGTGCTGGAGCTCAGGTGAGGATGCGAAGGACAGCAGGAGGCAGGAGCAGCTACAGGAGTGACCTGCTCATGATGCAGCAAATATATCCAGAGAGAAGCGAGGGAACAGCAGGCAACGTGGAATCACTTCAGGGTGGCATCAGGCTGCTGCCAAGATGCTTTTTTCAGATCAGAAGCAAAATTAACTGCAGGGAGCCCAGGAAATGATTGCTCTGAGGCCAGCCCTATTTCCTGCTCTCACACACACTTGTGAGGAAGAGATGGATCCAGGGGTCCCTCATGTGAAATACTGAGGGATTATTGATGCCCGGATGGGGAGAGTCAGACCATTCCCGCCTGGGCTCATTGTCTATCGAGGTGAATTACATCAGGGGGTGAATCTGTCCCTCCTCTGGCTGCTGTGGCATCGGATGGAGCTCACAGCCGGGCAGCTCCGAGCAAAGGGCCGGAGCAGCTGGCAGCGAGGGCAGAGCCCGTGGAGCCAGTGGAGGCAGCTATATGGGAATGACCAAGGAATGATTCAGGAGCGCCCATCGCAGAGAGCATACTGGCCTTAGCAAGAGATTCACGGGAAGGATTGACCTTGTTCCAGGAAACGGAGAATTTCTGTCAGCTCCTGCCTCTCTGATGCTGTGAATGAGGCCAAATGTCCCGGCTTGTTTGTCCTCTGGGCCTCAGCCCTAGAGCAGCGAGGTGTTTGCGCTGGGCATGTGCCACGCGTTTCCAGCGCCGTGCCTGGCGCAGGACGGATCCGGCAGTCCCGTGCTGGAGCGTGAGCACGGCTGCCATCTGCCGACCACCCCGCGGCTGCCTCCCTCCCTTGCATCCCTCTCTGGATGCTGCGGCTGCTTTGAGGCCTCCCCAGCAGGCTCTCACCCCGGTGGGACGGGCCGCCCGCGCTGGGAAGCATCGACAGCTCCATCTGCAGCCCTCGCTGCGCAGGTGCTCACCGCAGCGCGGCGAAACCAGCGGCGAAACCAGCTCCCCTGAACAGGTGCTGCAGACCCGGCCCCAGGCTCCACCAGCCACGAGTCATGAATCTGTAGCTCAAGAGTTCCAAGAGAGAGAGAGCTGCAGCTTTGCCCAGGCACAGAGGAGTGAGACAGGAGCCTCAGCACCACCGGGTCCTGCCCCGTGACAGGATCTCTGCCCTTTCAGACCAAGCTGTAACCTGCTTTCTGGCTCTGTAGAGCCAGGCCATGAAGCTGGATCAGAGGGTGAAGGCCAGCAGGCAAGCTGTCCCGGGCCTGTCCCAGGCATGGCCTACCCTAGCACGTGCCTGGCTGGCACAGCGGGGTGCTCAGCAAGCTCAGGGATGAGACCCTCTCAAGCAAGTGGGAATGACACACTCAAAGGACAGTCCATGGTCCAGAGCATGAAGTGGCTCTTGGAGGTGGCCAGGCTCAGCACCAGGTCTGCTTGGGGCCGGGTGTCTCCTCCATCGAAGAGGTTGCTCCCCACTCCCGTGCATGGCCCAGGAGACACGGGAAGTGCCACAGGGCTTCCCTGGGGTCTATCCCACTGCACAAGGCTCCTGTCACACGCGCCCATGACCTGTGACAAAGGCCATACACAGGGTCTCACAGTGCCAATGAAGTGGCACTGAGTCCCATACACCCCACATCTCTCCCATCCTTCCTGCACCTTGTGTGCCCGGCTCTCAGCAGACGACAGAGCTGGGTCCAAGACTCTCCTCCTGACACAGGGCAGTGGCTCCCCTAAGTCTGCAGAAAAGATGCTCAGAATACACTGAAAGCTCTGCTCCTGCAAAGCCGCTGCTCAGGATCAGTTCATCTTGACCCTCTTTTTGACAACCTCTTGTGTTTTTCTATACTACTACTACTACTAATAATAATAATAATTATAATAATAATAATAATAATAGTAATATAAAGTCCCGTGGGTGTTTTCAGATCAAATGTCCACAAAAATACAATTGAAAAGGCTTTTCCCACCCCTTCCAGCAGTTTGAGTGGGAAGATCTGGCTACTTTGACTTCAGCACCCTGCATCAGCCTGTGCTGGAGTGACCACGAGGGCTGGCACAGATGCTGTGTTCTCCCTGGTATTAGGCTGGACTAACCTGGCACTTGCAGTGCATTCCTTGCAGTGGAGTCCAAGGTCCCATCCCTTCTCCTCCTCTGGAGCGCCACAAACCCACGGGCCGTGTGCCAGATCAGAGTCCAAACCATGGGCTGGCGAGGTGGAAAAGTCCTTCCCTCTATTCCAGGAGTTCCCAAGGGGGCCAGGCCATGAAATTAGTGCCCAACATTGGCACACCTGTATCTGATGGATGGTGCCATGGGACAAGGTGGTGTGGCCTTGCTGGCCCATGGCGTACAAGCGCACAGCCCCAGCGCTGCCCTCACCGTGCACATGCTTCCTCACTGCCTTCTCTCTCTCCTGGCAGGAGTCTGGACCGCCTGGACTCTGTCGAGATCCTCCTACCTCCAAAGTTCCCAACCTGGGAGGAAGAATACAACCAGATCTCTGACAGCGTCAATGAGTCCGCTTGCATCAGCCAGGTGAGATGCTGGAGAGCTGGACCCAGCTGCACCAGCGCAGCCGATCCCCAAAGATGAAGGGGGCTGGCTCAGGGGACACAGGAACATTTTTCACCCCCTACAAAATAAGGCCCTGGCCCTACTCCAGTAATGGGCAAGCTAGTCACTGGCAGCTTTGCCAAAGCCACAGGGTAAGCTCCTTAATTCTGGTCCATATTGGACCCCTCTTGCTGTAGATTTTGCTTCCTCTCAGCTCTGCTGGTGCAGCTGAAGTCACACAGGTATCACAGCCCTGCACAGACCTTCATAGTGATGGGTAAAGCTCAGGGCTGCTGAGTGCACAGGTACTGTCCACTTAATCTCAGCTGTGGGACAGGGACAGTTCACGTCTCTGTTCCCGTGAGTATTCCTGGCAATGTGTGCACACGTGTGCCCTGCTCTGAGCTGCTCCAGAGTGTCATCCCCACACACTGCCAGTGTCCAAAGAGCAAGGAAGGCAGCACAACCCAATGGCTAAAGAAGTGGGCTGCATACCAAGAACCAGAGCGTGGAGGAGCTGTGAGATTTGTGCCCTGGTACCCCCATACCACGCACATCCCACGCACAGGTTGGTTTCTCCTGCTGTTACTCCCATTTGTGTGGTTGGAGTCACTTGCAGAGAGCTCTGGGGAAGGGCACAGAGCATCGCTGTCCTTGTCCCTTGTGGTCAGTCTCGTTCTTTGTACATCAGCCACAATGTGCTGGGTGTTTCATTGCACAGAGAAAGAGGTCGGACCATCATGCTCTTGTGCTTTGCATGTAAACCTGTGTTTGAGGCCTCCGCAAGGAGAAGGTGAGACAACAGACATGCTGAATTTGTCCTCTCCCCCAGCCCAAAGTTACCACCTCGCAGCTGAGTCCAAATGAAAACATCAGGAGGCTCCTGGAGACGACGGGTCTAAGCCACCTGTGACATGCAAGGAGCTGCATAGTCAAAGAGCATCTTCCAGATGTGGAGTACTAGCCCTGTAACGCAGGCGGTGTGCTAGGTCGGGTACCGTATCTACCCTCCTCCAGAACAAGGGCTCCGCTGCAGCCAGAGCAGGATTTAGACGCCCCCATAGGTGCTTCTGCTGATTCAGGCCAGACCTACTACATCTACCTTTTGTGCTTGTCCTGCTCAGTTCTTTTGGGAGCTCTGAGCTGTCCTTGGACACCATGAGCGCTGGAGTCAGTTCCTCCCTTGCCCTCACTTTTGTTTGACCTCCAGCAGGGTAGACCCTAGAGTCCTAAACAGGGGCATCTCCAGCTCTGCGAGACAAGTCCACTCCACCTGGTTTTATGCCAAATGAGCTCCACCTTGCAAACTTCTGAAAATCTGGAGGTCTTCTGCTGTGCATGTCAGCATCTGCCTTTTACAACAAGGGAACTAGCAGTTTGACAGACCATCTGCTGACCCCAGTATCCACACTTTGAACTGCTCCTCTCTCTGGAGGGGCATAAAGCAGGCCCCAGACCCAAGCCCCTTCACCTTGAGTACATTTGGAACCTGGGTTCTTCTTAAGATGGATAATTTTGGGCACCTCATGTAGTGAAGACTTCACAGGACAGATGTGCTCTGCAGAACTTGCATGGAAGGAATTGACTGGAGAGGAAGGAAAGGGATTTGGCCCCACAGGCAGCCCAGGGTCTGTCAAGCATCTCTTGTAATGCCAAGTGTGTGCTGTGGCTTTACTGTGCAGAGAAGGAAATATTACTTCCATGTGGCTTCTTCTGAGGCTGCGGAGAGGGGAGGTAGCAGCGAGCTGGCCAGCCCAGCACCCAGGAGGGCTAGATGAAGGCCAAGGAAATTGGAGCACTCCAGATGCCCATCCACTCTTCAGGTGTCATGTGCAGCTTGTGGGGACTCGTCACGTCTCCTGGACACTGACCTCCCGCGGCACCGCAGGGAGGGAGCTGAGATGCCGAATGGGAGCCTCAGCAGCCCTTGTCCCAGCAGTACGGACAGGACATGCTGCACGTGCCCAGGGGTGTCGTTGCACTGTGTTCCCGCTGTCAGAGTCCACGTGTGCCCTGTGTAGCTCTCCGGTTCCGCACGGTGCATACAGGAGGCTGAATGCACCGGCACTACTCCGAAGGCTCCGTGGGCTGTGCCGTGCCGTGTCTGTGCCGCTGTCTGGGCAGCCTGCATGGTGCCAGGCCGCACCAGCACTGCGCTTGGGGTCTCGCGAGTTCCGAAGTCTGTACTGAGCTGTCAGCAGTCGCGGCCTCAGAGAAAGGGCCGTCTGCCCCCGTCGTCCTCAGTCCCTGTGCAGTGGCTGTGTGTGTGAGGGGCTCCCCTGTTCTTGCCCTTTAACCTTCTCCAACTCTTTCTTCCAGATCTTTGGACCCCCCTCATTTATCCCTCAGATATTTACCCATGGAGAGCAGGTACCGTCCCGCTGGTGTTTCCCTCTTCTTCCTCACAGAGCTTTCTTGGGTCACCCCGAGACCTGCCTGGGGTGCGCAGGCAGGCGGGGGCTCAGCCTTTGCCCATGAGCCGGTGGGAAGAGCAGCAGGAAGGTCTCTCCAACCTGAGGCATCCTAGGCAGTCGGACAGCTTGATTTGCCCCATTCTTGGGAGGGGGTTAGGGAGCATCAGTTTGGGGTGGAAACCGATGAGCTTTTTGGGCTAAACCTCGTGGCCATTGGAGAAAGGCTGCAGACACCAACACCGGGCACACTGCTTTTGAGGCCTAAGAATGGGCCAGGAGAGACGGGAGTGGGCAGCAGGTCCAACCTCAGCATCTATATTTCCAGACACTGTTCTAGGTTGGCTGGAGAGCCCCTGCTGAGCTGAAATTTCACGAGCTGCTGCCCCTGGCGAGCAGGGTGGCCTGGTGCGGGAGGGAGAAGCTGGGATAGCAGCAAAAGCAGCCACAGAGCTGCTCCTGCTTGGGACACACCACGCTTGGACCCAGCACCAGCGAGGCCCTCACCCCGGACCGGGTTGGGGTTGAATTCCCGAGAGCAGCAACGCAGCACAGATCCAGGTGGCCCTGGGCTAAGCGTGTCCCCCCACCCAGGAGGTGACCCGGCGGGGTCCTGCGGATGCGCTTGGGGCTCCAGCAGGAATGCAGAGACCTCCCAGAGGCTGAGCAGGCTCCAAAGCTCCAAAGATGGGGGAGCTTCACAGGCAGCGGGGTGGCGTCTCCTGCTCCACAAGCAGGATCTTGCCTTGGAGGAGGCCCCCATCCGCCCTTCCTCGTGGTGGGAAAACCAGGAGCGGTGCTCTGCAGCCAACGGCATGCTGAACCCGCTCACTGCGAGCAGGAGAGCGCCAGGAGGAGGGAGACCAATTCACGAGGCCAAGGAGAAGGGAAGGGGCCCGGCTGCGCGCAGGGGGTGACTGGTGCTGTCCCTCTTCCCCCGCAGGCAGGAGAGCCACAGCTGGGCGAGCAGTACGAGGCCGTGTGCGACTCGACGTACAGCGAGGCCGAGTCGGCCGCCGTGGAGGTGCTGGACCTGCCGCTGCCCAGCTACTTCCGCTCCCGGAGCCACAGCTACCTCCGCGCCATCCAGGCGGGCTGCTCCCAGGAGGAGGACGCGGGCTCCGTGCGCTCCATCTCACCGCCGCCCGCGGGCAGCCTCAGTGGCAGCAGGACCCTACCCAGCAGCAGCAGTGAGTGCCCGCGCGGGCGCATCGCGGGCGCGAGGCCGCGCACGGGGCTGCCGAGGCAGATTGCCTTGGAGGTGCTGGCCGTGCAAGGGGCTGCCCTCGCGTATCTGCAGGAGGCACCTCCAGCCGCAGATGTCCAGGAATTTCGTGGCTGCGTGGGGAGATCCTGTTGTCTCAGTGCTTGTCCTGCCCTGGGAAGGAGGGCATCGGTGTGCGCAGGCGGGGTGGATGGTTCTGGGCATCGCCAGATCCAGAGGCTGAAATGGCAGACAGCATCAGGTCTGCACAGTTAATGCAGCCTGTGGGAGGCCAGGAGACTGGGCCTCAGGGACATCCTCCTTACCCTGTTAGGGTCGCTGGCAGGTTGAGGAATCTCGCACAGGCAGGCTGCTCTTCTGCCAACCTTGGCGAGGGCCCAAGCAGCCGTGGAGACAGCTCTGCATTGCCACCTTCCTGCTCTTCCTCCTTCTCTTAACCAGAAATCAAAGTGTCGTTCCCCAGGTCTGAGCTACAGCTGGCAGGTGCGACCTCTCTGCAAAATCCTTGGCAACAAAGTGGTACCAGGGGCCTTGCATCAATTCCCCAGCCAGGGTGCGAGCATATCCCGATCTCTGCAGCCCCTTTAGCCAGGGGGACAAAGGACCTCTGTCCCTGTGCCTCAGTGATGGGGGAGTCACAAGGCACCAGAGTTCACTGTGACCTCTGCTGCAGGCTCCCCCAAATGGCAGGACACCCAGGACAGGCCCGGGGAGACCAGATATGGGGATGTAAGGCTCACGGGGCGAGTTTGCATCCTCCAGACTCTCCGTAATGCCAGCGAGGCCCCCTCACGTTAGTGCATTACCCCGGGCCACGCAGGGGCAGAGTGGTGACGCGCTGGGCTCACGGTTCTCTCGCCCTCCCCAGAGGCCAGGGCTGAAGAGGTAACGGGGACGGAGGGCAGCATCACCGGGGCTGCACCCAGCCCTGGGGCTGCCGCTTCCTTCGCAGCTGCCTGGGATGAGCCTTCCTTGGAAGTGCTCTGCCGCGGGAACACGAGGGGCTTGTCCCGTGGCAGGACTGGCGCCAGCTCCTTCCCGCCTTGGAGACAGAATCAATCACAGCTGCCACGCAGAGGCCTATGATGCATCTCTGAATATTTGCCCTTCTCCCATCAGGGGTATTTGGAGCAGAGGCCCTGATCCAAACAGCTCTGACACGGGCTGAATCTGAAGGCCCCAGCAAGCCCAGAGCCCAACACCCTGCAGCTTCGTGCACTGCTGTCCCTGAGCCATTAACCACGTCACAGGCCCTGCCTGTCTCTGCTGACGCTGCATGGGGCATTCTTCATCCCACACAGGCCTTTCTCTTCCGATTAGTAATTCCAGCGCTGGACAAAAGCCTGGCCTCTCCCTGGGCTATGAGTCAGGAATGACTCCGTGCCCTGGAGAACGGGAGAGGCCAAAGGCAGCCTCCTCCCATGGATGTTTCGGATCTGGAGAGCAGCCTCTTGCCTCGGCAGGATGCAGGCACGGGAGCCCCTGCTTGCTCAGCCCTCTTGTCTCCAAAGGCCCCATAAAGGACAAAGCTGCTCGCTCTGGGCGTTAGGAAAGCTGCTGAGGGAAGGGAGGCTTCTTCATCTCACCCTCAAACAGCCGGGTTCCAAATGTGTCTACCGAAGCATTGCGGTTCCTCAGCCCCTGAGTAAGCCCAAGGTCCACCAAGAATTCCTCCAAGCAGGTGAATAAGAAAAACAATCTGCAGCAGCGGCTCAGATATTCCCCAGGGGCTTGTGCCTCTCCTGGAAAACACGTGTGAGGGCTGCAGGACCTTGGTTGCTCTGGAAATGCTTCCTCCGGCAATGAGTCCCAAAGCCCCGGGCAGAGCCCGCAGGTTCCGATGAGCAAAGCCGTGCTGCCAGTGTGGCCTTTCAGTGAGCATCGAGGCCTCACCGTGTACAGGGAGCTGGGAACAGGGAGCAGGGAACAGGTAGCTGGGAACAGGGAGCTGGGAGCTCCTCTTCAAGTCACTTCAAGTCCTTGCTTCAAGTCACTAAATCTGCATCGCTTTTGCATTGCTTCCTTCCAAGCCCCCTGAGTCCCTTTCAGCTCCCTGTGTCCCAGCAGAGAGGCCGAGCCGCCCCGCGGGGCAGGGTGTGAGACTGAGGGTTCCCCCTATCCCATTCCTGCTCTCTCTACCTGCTGCATCGCAGCGGCGAGGACGGCAACCTTCAGCCCCAGACAGGCTGCGCTGAGCTGGTGGCTTAGTGCATCAATCCTGCACGTTGCTTTGACCACAGAAAATCGCCCCATCTATGGCAGGGTGGAGGTGGTGTGCCAAAAGGATGCTGTTTGACTCCCAGGTTTGGGAACTCTGCTTGGAAAGGTGATTCTGTGGCGCTCAGACGTGACCGTGCTCGGACACGGTGCATGGCAGACACGAGGGTGAGCAGGCGGAGAGGGAGTCTGCGGTCTTGCCGGGTTGTGCGGTATCACTAGTGAGGCAGGGACAAATGGCAAGTCCTGTCACCCACAGTGACACTGCGGCCAGCCGGACAGGTGGCTCTTGGCGTGAACAGGACCCTGGCACCAATCCGTAGAGCTACGAGGGGGATCTGAGACCCGTGTCCTTCTGGGTGAAGCTGTTGGCACGTGCATCCCCCTGCTCTGGAGCTGCTCCTGGTGGGAGCCCAGCGCACAGACAGCGGGAATGGCAAGGGGGAGCAATGGCCACTGTCACGCCTCCCAAGAGGTGCCTTCTTCCTGGCCTTGCTGCCTACAGGGACATGCCCAGGCCCTCACATCCCCCCTACCCTGGTTCCACGGGCCAGCGCAGCACTCACGGAGCAGGTGCTAACGGTGTGTGCTCCCAGATGATCCCTGTGGAAGGCGCCGGGATGAGGTCGGAAGGGACCCTCTGGACAGGGCTGCTTGCCCTGTCCTGTTCCCTCACTCACCCCAGCTTCTGTGGCCTCCTGCCATTACCACCCGTCCCCCTCTCTCCCCGCAGAGCCCCCTCGCTCCCACCACGTTCCTCACTGACCAGGCGCCAATGCTGAGCACAGCACTGCTGCGTGCCCAGGCCAGCGCCAGGCGCAGCACCGAGCACTCAGAGCCGCCACGCGGCACCCATCACGGCACCACGCTCCCGTGCTCCCTCCAGGCACCCTCCGTCCCCATGCCGGCTGCCAGGGCTTCGGCAGGGAGCAGAGTTGATGGGGAGGGAAGGGGGAACGGAGAGGAGCATCTGTGTTTGTGTGCACGAAGCGGGAGGCATATGCGGACGGCGGTCGCACCTTTAATCAGCCACCTGGTCCCTGTGCCTCTCGCAGACGCCTGGGAGCGTCGCTAGGGCTTTAATTGTCGCCTTTGTACCGTATTGTCGCCTTTGTACTGTACAGCAGGAGCTTCCCCAGGCTCTGCCTGCTGCTTCCCGGCTCCTCTGCATTAACGGATACAAGTACAGAGAAGCAGAGGCAGCAGATTGGGTCTCCGCAGATCTAAGGGTCCTTTGTCACCCTATTCCTTTCCCACAGCCACCTTCCTGCACCCACATGTATGCACCAGGCTGGGGGGGACTGCTCAGGTCCCGTCCTGCTCACTGAGAGGAGCCTGGGCCTCTTGTGAGTGTGGAAGCATCCTGGAGAGGCAGGAGCCGCAGTAACGAGGGGCCTGAGGCGGGAGATTCCTCCTCTTTGAGGAAGCCATGGGCGGGAGATGGTTCGAATATGAAGCCAAGAAGTGCCATGGGGTTCAGCAAGCAGCTGAGGACACACTCAAGCCCGTTCTTGTGGAGAGCTGCGAGTTCTGGGGTCTGCAGGGCAGGGAGAGGCTAGAGAGCCTCACACCTCAGCCGCAGGGCTCCAGGTCCTCCCAATGATTTGCGGGTTCCCTTGCACATTACGAGGCCATTAGCTCCCATTCGGCAGCCAGCAAGACGGATGATGAGCTGCCTTGATCAGCCTTAAACAAAGCTTTGTGCCTTGCAAAGCAGGAGACGCAGAGTCCGGGTGCAGCCTATTCATCTCAGTGCCGGCCTCTGCCGACAGCCGCTCGGAATCCTCCGCGTTAACAAAGGGCTTCCCAGCCCCAGTTCCTTATTCTTAGAAGCATCACTGGGAACTGCATGCTTAACAGCCTGCTTAAGGAGAGTGCAGCGTGCTGAAAGAACCCTGAAATACTCTGTGTCCAGGAGAAAAACAAGAAGGAACGCGGGGAGGTGAGCAAAGCACAGCAAAACCAGGTGCGAGTCCCCAGCGAGGAGACCCCAGCCCAGCCCTAGAGCGCTCCAGTGACAGCAGGAAGAACTCAGAGCCATCCAGCTCCTTCTCAAGCTCTCCCTGCTCCTCCAGACGCCTCCTGGTACATGGCCCTGGCTCAGACGGGAGCACCCTGCCCTGGGTTTATCAGTCTGTTCCCGGCAGGCCCAGGTGCCCACAGGATAAGGATCTTGGGTGCCCGTGTCTTTCCCAGAGGGTGGGCAAGGCAGCTGCTGTTCCTGCTCCTGGGCCGGGCCCTGCCTCTGTTGACCCGTCCTTCAAACGAGCTCCTCTGCCCAAAGGTTGCCAGTGAGGGACCTTCCAGTTCTGCAGTTGTTGCTGCCCCCTGTGATGGCAGCAGTGGCAGAGGAGGAGCTGCCAGCCCTGAACTCGTCCCAGCAAGGGAGCCACAGCACCCAAAGCAGCAGCAGCTCGAGCAAGGGCAGTCCTTCCAGCAGGCCCAGCCTCGGCCCCAGTCAGCACCAGGTGAGAGGCTCACCCAGACACTTCCAGAGCTGCTCACGCGTTGTGCCCCGGCACGGCCGGAGCTTCACCAATCCCCCGCCGGGTTTCCAGAGCACCCATGGGACACACACTGCCTCGAGGCAGCAGCAGCAGCCAGGGCTTCTGCCCTCAGCCTGCTTTTTGGGTCTTCTTTATATCTTTACTCTCGTTACTACTCTCTGGCTTGCGAGGGAACGGCACGTACACCCTTCCTGCGCATTGTGACTGCCTGTGTCCATGTCCAAAGGCAAAGTCTGCTCCTTGTCCCTTTCAGCTGGGCACCCCGGGGTCTGAATCGCGGTATTCCCTGCTTTATGGAGAAAATCCAGTCTGAACACCAAGGAACAAAAAACAACCCGACAGGCAGGACACACTGTTCAGGCTGAGCAGCACCGAGGCCCCCTTGCTAATCGCATCAACCAGGCTGACCCCATGCAGCCTCTGAAGGCAGAGACTGTTGTCGTTCCCTTTAGATTTTCTCCTTCTTTTTGACCTAGATTTCAGGTTCCAGAAATAGCTTTCTCTAACATACCAGTAGGAAAGGGATTAGGGAGGGTGTGCGTACGTGTGTGTGTGCCTGAGAGGGCAGATATTTGTGCACCGTGATCTATCCATGTGTCCATGGGACACAAAGAAATCTCTGACTGCTGCTCCATACCCGCGTGCACATTTTCCCACTCTAATCCTTTGCTATTAGGAAAACTCCACTTCCAAGCTCTGTGCTCCAGGCAGTGCTCCCTTTGCCCCAGGCGCTCCGTAATGCTGTTTTCAGTGTTTCTGTCTGCATGAAAATCCCAGAAACAACAACAAAAAATCCCCATCTTGTGCATCAGCAAAGCCAAGCGCTGACAGCTTGCAGCTCGGCCAGGCAGCACCCGCTGCAGCAGCCTTGTCTCCGGGTGCCTCCTGAACATCCGTGTCTTCCCACCACCTCGGAGACGCGCCACAGTGGGGTTGGACCCTGCGGAAATGCTTGCTCGGATCCTGCCGTCAGAGGCAGGTGTGCCGGGCCGTGGACACAGGGGAGCTGCAGGGGCCTCTGTAGACACGACATTAATACTGGGAAGTGAGCGTGGCTCCAAGATCCCGGACAACCGGCTGTGTTCTCCCAGCAGGGGCCAGCTACAAAGAAGCAGAAGGAAAAGCAGCAGCCAGCATCACTCTTTGATGACGTGGTTAGAAAGCCGAGCCCTTCTCGTCGCTTGCTTTTATCAGCAATGCTGGCCCCAAGAAGTCAGCAGTGCTGTCCTTGTTTGAGGGAAGGAGAAACCAAAGCACCAGGAGATGCCTCCGCTTGCTCAGAGGTGCCTGGGAGAGGAATAGCACAAAATCCGAGTGCCAGTTCCAGCCAGGAGGCTGGAGAGCCACGG